>JAWWEO010000036.1:11581312-11654585 GCA_035582975.1 Ormyrus labotus
CGATAGGCTAAGTGGAGACATATGACTCAGTTTGGGTGAAATCTGTCACCCGAATGTGGTGTGTTCTCCTTGTAAGTAAATTAAAACGATATCCATCCTCGAAATAAAATTATTACAAGCTTCAGACCCAGTTTAATTAGAATTTCTTAATTGCAATCATGAAACCAGCATTACACTTGCGTTATTTTCAAAGCCCAACTCCCAACAAATTCCCCAATTATATATTTCGAATCTATGCATTTCCCACAGCTGCTTCTCCACACTCGAAAAAGTTCCATTGAAGCCTTAAACTCGTCCTTCCCGCGCACTAAATCCATCCAATTACAGCAACAACCGACCGCTTCGGTCGCGGCAAAATGATTATATTCAAGAATCGCGCGCACTAATTGACAAAAAAGACGAGACAAAGCCGGGTAATTACGGCTCGATTCTCCCGCAAATTAATGCTCGGAGCGCTTCGATCCGCCAGTGCGTTTTAGTGTTAAAAATACTGCTCTTGATTACGACGAGTCGAATGTGCATTTGGTCAATTTGCTTGGAAGAGCACTTCCCAATGAGTCCCAATGGTTCTGAGATTTTTAATAAGGGATCTATTTCAGTGCGCGGTAATATTTCGTTCGATTCTACATTCGTTTTCGTCATTTCTTCCAATAAAGAGGGATATGATTAATTTTTATGTAATATTATTTGAGATCGGAAGTTAATTTATTTGTTTAAATAAATAACATATTATTTCATTTTGAAATTATATTGAAAAAAATCTCGTTCTTGAATTTAAATTAAACATTTATTTTCAAGTAATTTAATATATTGTTGAATTAATTTTTGTTATATCAAAGTATAATATTTAATGGATTTTTTGAACACCAGTCGCGCAGTCGTTCATTATATTCTTTTTCAATTTTTCATAAATTTTTTTTCGAGAATTTTTTATGAAAAATGAAAGCGTTCCACTTTTACCTTTTCTATTGGCACAGTAGCAATAAAAGGTCTAAAACTCTATTTCCAAGAATTTTAGTAACTATTTGTAGTTCAAACATAATCCCTTTTTAATATTACACGACGAAAGGGGGGAACGCAGAAATGCAATTACATAGAGAGGATTAAAATGTACCTAGAAGCTAGCAAAAAAAAGAACAAAGTAAAGTCGCGAACTAAACTCGACAAGTAATAATTGCAATTAAAACAAAAGACTTTTAATTAAAAACCAAAAACGCATCGTAAAATAAACGCATGCTGCTTTCAACCATTGTAACTGGGTAAACTTCGAATTTTTAACAATTTCTCTTTTTATACTTTACAAAAGAGACTCGCTTCAGCCATTGTTTATGGTTTTATGCCCCAAATATTCTAAAATAATCTCGAGCCACTTTCATCCGTAGCTCACTTCTTCAAATTAAAAAATATCGCCAGACCTCTTAGCTTCCGTACTTTTGTTGCATTCCATTAGAGTGATAATTTTTTACCTTCAAGAATGCACAATGAATATTCAAGGCCTCGAAACAACGAAACTGTTTCTTTATGGAAATTACTACCATAGCTATTTAATGTGTGTCAACATTTTGCTGTTTACATTCACTAATTGGACATTGCAATTTTCGTAACTTCAGTTTGAAAAAAAAACAAATCTTAAACTAGATCCAGCTTGAAAAACCAAAATTTTATTCTTTTTTTTTTTTGGTTGATTAATTCTAATATATAAACTGTAATGAAAGAAGAACTAGATTACAAATTAACGTAACTTTGAGTGAAGTTCCAATAAATTTACAAAATGTAATGTAATATTTTCTAATAAAGAGCACGAACGCAATTTATTTCGTTACTCACATCAACACGAAGTGAACATAAACAAGAAAGGTATTATAAACATTTTTGATTTAATTCATCATTAAAGTTTGACTGAAAAGATATCAGTGCGTTTCATTTTTGTTGATAAGAATAAAATCAGACAGAATTTCACAAAAATTCATTTTCTAATCCGATTGAAGGTTAATTTAAGAATATAATTCTCAATAAAAGTATCTTATGAAATTACATTTGCAGGCTAATATGCAAGATTTATTCTACTTCAAAGCTCAAATTCCCCATTCGGTGAATACCGACAAATTCGTAAGCTCGGAGCAACAGCGCGTAGATTTCGCCGCGATGTAAAGTCGCTCTTTCAGAGCGAACTTCCTCTCGCCATTTTTCTCATTAAAGCAAAGACTCCGGGCGTTCCAGGAAAAACCGGACGATTTATCGGTTTATTGGTCTCGGAAGCGGTGTGGATTTCGAAAAATCGAGCGAGAAAAGTATTTTTCCGAGCTTTTTCTTCACCCCGCAATTTATAAGCCTATCGACATATACATATATATATGTACCCTGATGCGTATGAATATATGTATATCACAGCGAGGCGAACGCTTAAATTTTGACATACGCATTAAGTTTTACGAGGTTTGGCAAGCACTTTTACCTCGTAAAACCTAGACATCATGCCCCTCCTTCGACGAGGAGTCGAGCCCTTGGTATTATGAAGGTGTACATAACACTTAATAGGTCGGCCCCTTTTGTCCAAGAAGGTTTCTGCGGGACTCGAGAAGTGCTCTGCAAAAAACGCGTATCTTTTCAATATAGCGGTTTATCAGCTAGATTTAAGAGCTTCGCTTCGGTCTAGATGAGTACCGATTCGGAATTTATTCTGCATTTCGGATGAGAACAATTTGGGAGGGCCTTTTTTCATATTGAGACATCAAACATTTCTGTTGTCAAATTAGCGAAGATTAGAATTTAGAAACAATTTTCAGGACGAAAGATGATTTA
Organism: Ormyrus labotus; assembly: GCA_035582975.1. Taxonomy (NCBI): domain Eukaryota; kingdom Metazoa; phylum Arthropoda; class Insecta; order Hymenoptera; family Ormyridae; genus Ormyrus; species Ormyrus labotus. The sequence goes on from JAWWEO010000036.1 coordinate 11,584,115, forward strand.
TAATGACAAGTTTTTGTTAAACATTAAAAGTTTTCGAGTAAAACATGAAGTATATCATTTAAAATTTAAAATCTAATTTCATGTATTTAAAGGTAAACTAATTTAGTGCGATAACTGTTGAAACCAAAAGGAAAAAGCGCGCGAAGTAAAGGGCAAACATTTAATGCAGTAAACATTTTGGAACTCAATGACAACAATGGCTTTGGGGGAAAACACAACTTTTAATTAATTTGCGAAAACACGAAATTAACTTGATTATATTTGTCTGCATTGTTGGTATTTTAATTTTCTTTGCAGCACAGAATCTCGATTACCATAAAAAAATCCATAAATACTTTCAATAAAGTTTATTAATAAATATTATCATCGTAATCCATAGCTTTTTTAAAATTATAAAAACTTGCTTTCGATATTTTCCAAAAAGCAGCATTGTCACCGCTCCAACTATTCCAGACTTTAAAAAATCGCACGCAAATTCCCAAGAATATTCATGTCACGTCCGTAAGAATATTCATCCGATCCGCGTTACATCGAGTATTTAACTCAGCCGCGCGCATCCCGTCACTGTTCTCGCAAACCGAAAATCCAGTAACGGTTCGGCCAAAAACTTATGGAAAAGGTCGAAAATGAGGAACAGCCCGAGTTCCCGAACACGTGTCGTCCGCGCAGTGACAGAGCAGCGCAACGGCGTGAGGGCGTTCGCTCGGGGCGTAAATATTTGAATGAGAGTCTCTCCGCCGGCATTGTCGACGGGTATTTTCGCTGATTTTAGCAAATATTTGCGGCTCGGGCTGTTTCGACTTTCTTCTTCCCCGAGTCAATCGGAGCGACGGCGAATAATGGGGTCGCGTCGTAATTGGGTTGCTCTCTGTGTGCTGCAGAGTTGTTGGCGAAAATCACGGTTTATGCCGACATAAATTATTGCCCGGCGTGCAACAATGCCCCCCCCCCTCCGCTAATCACCCCTCCAGCCTCTGTGTGTCTGGCAATCAATTGACCCGGACGCTCTTGAGCGAAAATCTTGAGATCGTTGTGACGTTTCCGATGACCGTTTGCTATTTTCGGCGAGACCTGTTTGCGGAGGCGGAGTGCCTCGAACGGTACGAAATTTTGTTTCTTTTTAATTAGCGGGATACATGTTACTCGTGCTCTATTAAATTAAAGTGTCGCTGCGCTAATTAAGGTTAGAGTAATGTATAAACATATTCATCATGCAAAGCTCTTGATGTATATCTTTTTAATGCCTAAAAATTGGTAACATGTAACGTCTAATTTTAACGTAACAAAATTATAATAAAGTGTAATATATGTTATAAGAGCATCGCATAAGGATAAAACACGTTTCATATAGATATCTGCAACGTGGAAATGGGATTAGTATTTTATCTTAGTCTACATTTCTAAAATAAGTCATGGTTCGTGATACTATTACACTTCATTTCAGATAAAGTATATCCATCGCTACGTGACAATTACAGCGTGAAATGAAAACGTTATCTATAAGAGAATCAAGTAATAATGTAGGTTAAAACGCGCATTAGACCTTTAAAGTTAAACCGAGGCTGACTCGAAGCCGCGGCAGATAAATCGGATTAAAGCTGACCAAAAGAGACAAATTCAATTTACAACGAAGATAAGACGTCTCCGGATAACAATAAAACGATGCTGAAGTGGCGAAAAAGAGAGAGAGAGACAGAGCGGAACTGAAAATATAATTGCATCAAGAATTTCGTACAAACGCGATAATAGACCCAAAGAGCGATCATTTCAACGTAGCAAAAAAAGTTTCCTGTCCACCGGAATTGCGATCCTGCTTTTTTTCCGCACTTATATTATAGAGATACGGGATAAAGGGAGAGAAACAAAACGAGAGAGAAAAGGGAAGTCGGCAAATTACCGTTCGCAGATTAAAAGGTGCACTTTTGTATAAGAATCTTTAATCAACCCGTCGTGCTGTTCATTTATTTTTTACCCTCTTCTTTTTTGAAAAGTGTTCGCGCGATTTCTCGGTAGACGGATTATGGTTTTTAAGATTCTTTGATAAACGCGCTCTTTCAGAGTACTCGTGCCTTTTTTTCTCTTCCTTTTTTCCGTGAATTACACTTGGGATTAATTTTTTTCTTTGGGCATATAGAGTAGCCTTAAGATTAAAAATTCTTTTCTGATATTTTCCCGGTAAACGTGGGCGCGCCTTATTTATGTGTCACAAAGATTCATTTTGCTGATACATTTTATGTGAAAACTCGCATTATCGAGAGTAAAACTTCAGGGTAATTTGCGTGAGATTAATTTTTTTGCCACGTACATGATCCGATAGTAAATTATAACTTGAACAAAATTATATACGTCAAATTTTATCGGTTGAAATTTGTTGTTACATTTTAAAATATTCGTCTATTTCAGTTTGACATATTTGAAGTAAATGTGTCAACTAATTACATTTAATTAATTATCAATTATTTTAGTTATATGCATTTTGAAGTGAAACGAATAACTCGCGAACGCGTTTGATATAATTACATTGAAATTCGCATCAATAAGTTCCCCTTTTTCCAGTAACACAACGCTGTTTATATTGTCGCAATTGTCGGGAAACCCTTATTGTTTGAACTCGCCGCGTAACTTTTAATTTTGCGTGCCGCGAGCACTAATAAGGCTCCGCCTTATTGCACAATTTAAACACGGCCGAACAAGTGGCTTTCTTCACGCAGAAGTACTCAAATTATCGCGAAACAACTTCAGAAACGGCAAGAGTAACTCGAGAGTCGCGGCGGTGGGACGGGAAGACAGACGCCAACTCTATTTCTGAGCGGTTTTCGCCGCAGTCCGCAATTCTGCAATTAATCACAACTACCGGTTAATAGCTATCGAGAGCAATTTTTCAACGCTGCCTGCGCGAAAGCCATTTTATCGGCGCGGCGCAGTTTGCAATCAGCATCAGCGACTTCCACGCAAGAGCGGCGACCTAAAAAATTGCCACCGCAGCCCGGCGGTGTAGGGAAGAGCTTTCGCGCCTAAAAGTCGACTCCCGCAAATAGGCGCAACGCTCAAAGGTCGTCCAACCCGAATTCAAATTATATATCCCCCCCGGTTTTCTTCGTTCGACGCGGCGAAAAAGCAAATATAATCCCGCGGATCGATCGGGGCCGCCAATTGACTAACGATCAGCAAATAAAGGAAGATTTTCCAAACGGCTGCGCGGCAATTACTCGGATACGTTAATTACGTTCCCTTTCGCCCTACTAATTATGTAAAACCGCGGCAGTGGGCTCCCCCAGTAATCGAGGAACGATTATGAATCGGCGGCAAAAAAGAGTTCTCTCTCTCTCTCTCCGCGGCGGCGGCGTGCGCGCGCGCTCGCGAGATAAAAAGCGGCGAGTAAGGCCAAAATACGCACGGAGGCATTTGCCTCGTTAGCGCTGCAGCGCGCGCTTATTATAGCCCCGGCGTATAAATTATTCGAGCGAGAATACCAATCTCTATAATCACCTTAAACTGCGAGTAAACTAAACTAGTTAACTTACTTACCAACTCGACTAGGGCCGGGGGAGGCGCCGAGCCGCCGGCTGGAATCCACTCTACCTTAGACGATGACAACGTCGACGCTTTCGCGAGCCAAGGGGTGGGGGGGGGGAGGGGGCCGCAAATATTTTACATCGCCGAGGAGAAATCAATTGGCGCCCGACAGAGTGGACCGAGCGAAGCTTGCTGAAATGTTAACCGGTTAATGGGACGCGGTACAGCGACGGGGTTGAAAACTGGGAGCATTTTGCGCGCTGAAAAAGGCTTGCTTTTGACAAGCTTCATTTCGAGCCGAGCGGTTTTGCATAGGCGATGGGCGCGCGAATTTTCACGCGCGGGAAATGCGCTTTCGATGCTTTTGTTTCCGTTGTCTTTGAGCTTTCCGGGAAAATGTGCATGTTTTTTCGGTTTTGCGTCTAAAACGCCGGGCGGTCGGGTTTGAAATGTAAATGGCGCATTTTGCCGTCTCTCGGTGCGAAAGATGCGGCTTGAATTTTTTATTCGATTGAATTTCTTTTTTTTTTTTTTTTCGAATTTTAATTTGCAACGCGCGCAAGAAAAAAAGTAGGCCGGGCGTTTTTCTCGTTCGAACAACTGTTCTGTGTGTACGACGAAACCAAAATGTGGGCAAGAAGTTCAAATTTGTGCATGGAAATGTAACCGCAGAAGTAACAAAAAACATTCAACCTTTACAAAAAACTGTTTTGAAAAGTGAATTTTCGTTTTTCATTTATTTGAAAAAATGAATGACGGTGTATTGTTAATAAAGTACTCTATTGTTAATAAAGATAAAGAAAAGCATTTTATTTGGCAATAGTAAGCAAACTGTGTAAGTTGCATAAAAACTTTAAAAACGCAAAACTTTTAAATGCGACACTAAAAACAATGTAAAAATACGTTAAGCGGGGATTTGAGTGAAAGCTCTGCGATAATACCTAACTCGGTACATAAATTGAAAGTTTTAAACGAGTATTCGAAATATGTCTGAAGGATTAACCTTCAAAACTGTAGTCAAATAGTTTTAAGAGTTCGAGTAACTTTATGATATTATGTTGAGGCGGAACGCTTGAGATCGCCGGATTAAGCCTCTGAAGACTAAGAATTTTTATTTATTTTTAATGAAACTCATGATAAAAATTTGTGGAATACGGCGCTTCCCGGGGAATTGACAATAAATTATCCTGTCCATGTAAATTTAACCAGTTTCAATGTATGCAAAGTATTCCAATAAAACTGAGATTCAGGAAACTTCATTCCCCTCAAGTATCTGTGTTATATCCATTTAATTGCACCATAAAAGTTTTAGATCTCTAAATTAATTTACTTTTTGCGAAATTGAGCTGTTTCGCGTGTTGTTCAAAGATTTTAAGTCTATTTTACATTTCCTTAAAACTTGCTTTCGAAAAGGTTTACTGCGCATTCTTTATTTTTTATATTGTACAGTTTTTCGTTAAATAAATATGGTAATTGTATTAAAATACAATTTGTATTTACAGATTTGTATTTAAACCAATTAAACATGAGTATTCGAGGTTCGAAACAAATTAAAATTAAATTTTTAGTATTTTCTCAATACACTTTTGTATTTGATTTGAAAACACGAGAACATCGAAATTTATTTACTAAAGTTAATAAACAGCTTCTACATACAATTTATGTTTACTATACTCACAAATGAAAAACTACGCTTGCAAATACAGCAAAAATAACAATTTTTTCCTACGTTCTTCTTGTGGCAAACTTCCTGTGATATCTTTTATCGTGTAGTTCAACAGGAAATGAATTATAATTGTAGCAACTAAAATCTTTAGAGATATAAGCTTTAGTTAATACGAACCAAATGAAAATTTTTTTGTCGGAAAGGTTTCTAAAGTTTGGGAACTTATTTCATGCACTAATAATTCAGAATTTTAATATGTTTCACAGGAATCATTTCTTACTAAAAAAAGGGCCGTTATTTTCAGTCTTACCTTATCTTAGCATAGATCTTAAAAGAAATCTTTTAAAGTTTTCTTGAAAAGAAATTCACTCTGGCATACATTCAAAAAGGCTGACACTATGAAAAGCTTCGAAAAAATACTTGTCCATTTCTTTGATGAACATAACTGAGCAAAACAACTGCAGCGAAAGAACCGTTAAACAAAAATCCGTAGGCGCAATATTTACATAAATTGTATAACTGCTTTCAAGCACAATGAAAATCGAGTAACTCAAATTTAACTTTTATCTACGTCGTTTGAAAGAAAATGGTACGAGTGTACGACGATACTGACCAATGAAAGAGCGAAGTCGATTGAGCACGTATATTCTTTATCCTGTTCTACAAAATACGATTGGAGAAAAACTTTTATTTTTCAAAGCAATCACCCGGAAAGAAAATATTTGCTGCCTCCGCGAATACATCTAACATATGACGAGATTGTTAAATTGCCAGACATTCTTAACTTTCTTCTAATCAATCGCTTTAGTCACCGTAAAATATTCCATATTTATACAAAAGTTAGTTTTATTATATTTAGTGTACTGCAGCAAAACACTTTTATAGAGTTATTATCAGTAGGATCTTTTATTTAATGCTAAATTTTCATTGGAACATTTATTTTTATCTGATTGATTTATGAATGGTTCGTTGCATTTTCTGTATTCTAAATGTTTCGTAAGTAAAGCGTTTTTGTCGGTAAAAATTTTTCAAATACAGTATGCGTTAAAATGAAATATAGAAGTGCGGAAAAATATTATCCACCAGCTGTATATTGAATCATACAGAAAGTAGACTCTAAAAAGCCATTTTAAATTTTCTAGCACTGAAAATACAAAGCAGAAACAAATGCCGCGTAAAATTTGATTTGGTGTTAAAACAAACAGACTAAAGTCAAATGCATTCAAAATTAACTAAATCGGAGGTAAAGCTTTTGTAAGTACTTTGCGGAAGGTAATCAAATCTAAATTTAATTAAAGTGCAAAACCGATTGAATGAGCGTAATTTAAAGTGAGAAGTATCAAGGCCGATTACTTAAAACCTATCAATTAATAAATAGCTGATTTCGGAGTAGGTACTATTTCTTGAATAGTAGAAATCAATCAGGCTTTCGCTTGAGGAAGCAGCTAATATAATTCCACTTGCTTATGTAAGTGGGTCGGCCACTTATACTTTCCAATCTGAAATTTTTCGATTATTTTTAGGTGGTTCGGATAATTTCGAACTTCTCGTTGAATTCAGTACTAAACTCATTTCGAGATGGGATCCCAATGCCTCTTTGCAGTTGCTAAAATCTAATCAGCATTCGGTTTCAAGCGAAGGTTAATGATAAATACAAAAATACTGTAATGAAACTGCTATTAATAATTTTTTTTACACGGTTCTGCATATTTTTCCTTAAACTGTTTTAGTAACAAAATTTACTCGAAATATTCATTCCAAATATTCATTTTTCTAAAATTAGGATCGATATTTTAAAAATGTTTAGCTAAGTTTTTGTAAAGTTTAAAATCATTATTAACTATTTAAAGCTGCATTGGAGGTCAAAAAGAACGGGTAGATCAATATTATTATCATATAAATTCTTTAAGAGCTCATAAAGTATTTTTATTATGTCACAATACTCTGCTTTTAATGCTTACAATTCAAAGTGGATATCAAAAAACTACGTTTATAGAATTTAATAGGATTCTAATTGCTAACTTGTTGCCGAAGAGACTAAGCGTCATTAGGTTAACTCATGTCTGCTAATGTACCCGTCCGCAATAATCAGTGGTCTTGCATTAATAAGAGGGTTCAAAATTTGTGTACAATCTTGTAATAAAGCAAACTGGAACGTTGTAAAATACAAGTACAAAACGAATTTGTGAATTTAGGTAATAAAGAGATGAAAAAACTACTAAGCACTCCGCGTTATTCCCTCAACGAATTATCCAGTCATTTTTACCAGAGCAACAGCTCAAAAGCAGCAGCAGCAGCGTCGGCGGCAGCGGCGCGCCGACACGTCCATCAGCGGGGCTCGTCACAAGTCCCGAAATTGAAACATCGTCGCAGAGGAAAAGAGGAGGCGGCGACGCAGTGCGGCGCATAACTCACACCTCCTCATCCCATCGAATTACGATTCCTGGCAGGCGGGGCTTCCTTTTTAAAAATTCCGCACAAACGGCATCGGCAACGATTCTCGCCCGTCACCTTTTGTAATCAACGATACATCAAGGGGAAAAAGCCGCCAAGCCGAGCCGTAAAAAAGCGCATAAATTTTTCACCGGCGGCTCTGTCAAGCCGCGTTATGAATGCGTGCGCAGCTGGAGGCGCGCGAATTTTTCAGACCGCAGCTCTATGGCTTCGTTCTCTCTCTCTCTCCCTCCCTCTCTCGCTCTCTCTCTCTCTCTCCCTCTCTCTCTTGGTCAGTTTATAACGACGCGTGAAACTTTTTTGCGAGCCTCTTCTTTTATGCTTTTGAGGCGGCCCGCCGGATTCCGTGTTGTTCCGAATGTCGCGGCAGTAAATTCATTTTCGAAAATAGGGAAATACTCGGCGCCACTTTCAAATTAGTCATCCGTCGGCAAAAAGTAGGAAATGCTGCAGGATATTGCATAAATTTAGGGATAGTTTGTAATTAAATTTTCTTACTTTTAATGCTTTACTCGTAGCAATGCAAATGTAGCTGCATGCTATTTTTTTAAAATATTTTAAATATTTTAAATAGTTAAAAAAAATTTCCATCAGTATTATAAATTATATATCAAAATTTATTTATAAACATTTTCAAATTATAAATACATGATAAAGTTGATTAAATTGATTATTTTTTAGCGTAAAATTGCATAAAATTGATAAAATATTTAATTAATTAATTTCTTAATATTAAATTACATACAATTGATAATAAATTATTGATTAAATAAGTTACGAATACTTTCATACTTAAAGCACTTACATTTTTATAATTGTATTAGTGTTCTATTTCTTAAGTTAACTTGTAATAAAATTTTAGTATATCGGTAATCAATCGTAAGCTAATATTGCAATTGAAAATTTTAACTTTTAATATGCGAAAAATATATTTCATGCTATACTACTACTTACTCTTATGTAAAAAAATATTAAGAAATTAATCAATAATCAGTATAAAAGTATAAAATATAGGGTTTAATGTTTCTAAATCTATTAATTACTGAATATTGAGATTGATGCATAATTGATGAATGATTAATAATAATTATATCTTTAAAATCATCAGCAAATTTCATAAATGATGTATCAATAATCATCAGTGTATTAAAAATGAATACCTTTTGAGAGCTTTAAATGTTTCCAAAAATTATAGTCGTATTTCAAATATTTCGCGGCAGTACAAAAGCTCAGAGTTTTTCGCAACAGGACTTTGCGTTTTTAATGCATCATAAATAGCGGAAAATGTGCGCATTTGCATTTGAATCTTTATTCTTCGAATACGCGAATCCCAGTGTATTAAATTACACAATGGACACATTTTTCATTAAAACGTGATATATGTAAGCATACCCAACCCTTTTAGCAATTTACAAAGCCTTTTAAACAGTTAATTCGAAAAGCGCAATTATTTTAAAACTTGAAGGATTAAGGACTTTTAAGAGCAACTTTTAAAGAGGGAGATATTGACTTTTTATTTATTTTCTTTCAATTTAATATTTCTTGGGAGGTTCAAAAAATATGTGGAGTCATGGAGCTGAAAGAACGCTTATGGCAACCAAAATTGGGTCATCCACGCTATCTGATTTTTGAACGAACGTTTCTTGTGTGAAAAGTGCCGTGAAATTCTTTTGTTTTCTCAAAGGAACGTTTTTTAAGGATTTAAGAAAACAATTTATCTTTTAGTACAAGTACAGAATTCAAAATCACATTTCGCCTCATTATGTATAAGGTTTATTCCTCTTTACATCTCGAAAAGTAAGATTTTATAAACTTACCAATCTTAATCTTTAAATTAGTAAACGAATTTATATTAAAAGGATTTTGAAATGTTATTTTCCACCAAAATTATATAATTTATTTCATTCGCAATAATAAATTCTTTCTTTTAGTCGGAGATCTCTCAGTTAAAAGAAATTGATGTATTGTCAACTGTTAATACAAAAATTTCCATGAATGTCAATAAATAACCTAGTTGCTGGACATTCGAACCTATTTTTCATAAATGTAAACATATAAGTTTGAAAAAAAAAAAATTGCTCTGATTTATCCTTGAACATATATCATATTCATATTACGGTGTATAACTAGGGTAAGTAGGTAACATTACATTATATCCATGAATAAAATATTAAGACAGTGATATAATACGTTTGCACGAGCATTATTGACCGTAGATTTGGCAAACGGATGCTTTCTTTGACAGTTTAGCACTAAATTTTAGAGATCATCGCAAACATCGTTTATCAACTTTATCAACGGAACAATCCATAAATCTACGCAGGCCACTCCCGGCCAATGAAAGAAAAACGTTGACTGCACGAATGTACCGCTGTTGTAATCGAAACTGGTTTATCAGCAATTTTCAGATATCTTTTCTGATTATCCGCCGAAGCCGCTATTTGCAAAACAAACTAAATAAACAGGTATCAATGACGATAAATCTCGTAATATTATCAGATCGTCACGAGGACAATAATTCCTTGCATTGAAAAAAATCGTCGCTGCTTGGCTGGATTTTATTACTGGCCGTGCAGTTAAGTCATACGTTGTGTAATATCGAGCAGTCGAGTATAACAACGTGTCGGGAGAAGAAGAAGTAATATAATGGTATTACGAGATCTTTCCGTTTAATACTATTACGACTTCCCTCGTAAAAGACGTAGTTAGTACGCACAAGAAGTACCTATTCTGATCATTTTCTTATGTGGCTACCACAAGAAACAAAAAAAAAATCAAACAATTCGATGCGCTAAAGAACTTTACCACACCCTTGGAGGTTAAAAAGTTTTCCCAAAGCCAGTCTCGATTAAGTTTGCAATTTGCCAATATTTCCAACTCCCTTCTTTTTAACTAAAGGCGCGGAGCGCGGAAAATAAAGCAATATTAACTAAGCCGCGAAAAAAAAAAACTGGCAAAAACTAGTTCAAAGACTTCGTGAATTTAATACTCCGCCGAGCGCGCGATTTACATTTGCGCGCTTAAAAAAGTTGCCGAACTGGGAAACTAAAAAAAAGTCACGTTCCCGTCGTGGTCCACCCTCGTGATAGATTAAACCGCCGCTACTCGGCCATTAAGTACCCTTTAACAAGCATACATCCGTCAAAAGCGTCGTCCAATAAAAAAAAAAAAAAAAAAAAAAAAAAAATTGCGACAAAACAAAAAGAAGAACTCGTTATATAAGATGCGACATTAACCTTCGGCTCAGGTCTTGGCTCCCTCGGGCCTCGTTAAAGTCCTCATCCTCGTCTGACCAATCCCGGCTTGTTCCACTGCGATTCACACACTCGCGCACAGAGAAAGCGGCACTTAACGAGGGACGCTCTTCCCTTCTCTCAGTCACTTTTTTTTTTTAAAAAGGAAAACCCAAAGCAAAACTCGAGGACCGACTTGGTGAGGTTCTGCGCGCGGGAGTTTCGCGGATGCACTAACCCACCGGCTCGGCCCTTCGCCGGACACTCCGCTCCGCTCTCGCGCCGGGAGGAGGGAGAGAGACGGACGCGCACACGCGTCGAGCGGGGGAAGGGATGAGGATGAGAAGCTGCTGCTGCTACTGCCGCCGCCGCTGCTGCGGCTGCGCCGCGTCGAGCCAAACGGAACGCGCGCTCGCATGCAAGATAACGCTCTGTGCCGGGTGAAGCCGAAGAACCGCGAATTAAAAAAAAAAAAGAAAAAAAAAAGGGAAATTAGATTTGCTTATTTTACGCGAGATGGACTGCCGAAATTGATGCCGAATTCGGCGGAATTAAAAGTGGAAATGGCCGAGGTGAGGTTGGAATTAGAGTAGTGTGCGTAATTTGGGATGCGGAAAGAGGGCAACAGAGATGAGGGAAAATTTGGTAGAGCAGAGGGAAAAGAATTCTGTGATTGGCGATGGTGTAAAGGAGCGTATCATAAAACGAAGAGATCGTAAAAAGAGCAAAAGTTTTTAAAATATAGTTTGTTTTATAAAAACTGAAAATAGCAAAAGACATAATAAACTCTGAATTGTAAAGAAGATTATAGGTTAAATGACATTTTTTTATTGGCATTGTTTTAGTATTCTATAACAAAACATATCATTGACGTCAATCATTTATGTGCGGTATTTTTAAATTTAAACTTTGCGACATCTCTTTATATGTTTGACAAACAAATTAGTAAATAAATGTTACAAGTGCAATAAATTATAGATTTTTATTTAATGATAAATTAATTCTATATCTTTATATTCGCTATACTCAGTATATTATATTTGAACATTTTACAACAGCTTTAAAAAGTTTAACGAGTTTAAGGAGTAACTGACATTTTCGAGATATAGCAAAAGAGATGAGAAAAATTGAAGTGAAAAATAGTTTTAATTACAGATATTAAAAACGAGAATGGAGAGAAAGTTACAGTAAAAACTTGCAATAAAGAGACTTAGATTCTGTTTCAGAAATTCTGGTACAAAAGGAGCGAGAAAAATATAAACACGCAAGTTATTAGTCTTGCAAAAATTAATCAAGTTGACGCGCAACGGTGATATAAAATGTAATGCAAAGTCAAAATGAAAAATATACAAGAGAGAAAAGACTCAAGACAAGAAAAACAAAGGAAAATTTAATACTAAGGAAAAAGTGACATAAATTAAAACTGATATAAGTATTAACGTAAAAATATACTTAAAAATCTTATGTCTAAATTTAAATATGAAATGTGTTATATATTTCAAAACTGCATTATAAGATTAGAAACAAAATTTCTAATATAACTATGTAAATATCATCTTAATCAAATAATGTAATATATTGTAATTGCTAAAACAAATGTAAAACAAATATAGTTATTGTAATATAGTCGCTAATACCCGAAAGGGGGATGCGACACTAAATAAATAAATGAAAAAAAAAAAAAAAAAAATTTCTAAAAATAATAAGCATCAATTTTTTGGTTTATTATGTGTCACTTCACTTCTTTGTTACTTGTACTTGTTATTTATACTTTTCTATTTTTCTTGGATTTTCATATCTTTTATTTTTCAAAGAAAGTATTACAAGTGAGAACATTCTCTTAGAATTGTTCTTTAATTTTAAAATAAATATTGGAAGATTAAAGAAGTTGATGAATTCGTAAAGGATTAATCGTTTAACGAAATTGATAAATTCCTACTAGAAGAACGTCGAAATTAGTGAAATTGATGGTGACAAAAGAAAGTGGCAAGAATAGAGCTTGAACATCAGAAAAAGGATTAGAACAAAGGCGGACCGAAAAAAAAATTGGAAAAAAGGAATGCCCGACAAAGGCACAGAAAAATCGATAATGGCGACAGGCAAAAAACAAGTAGCAGAGTGAAATTTGAGAAAATTGGAATTACTTTAAACAGGAACGAAGGGAGCTATGTGATTGACGTCCCGCAGAGAATTCGAAAAAAAAGAAAACGATCCAGCGGCTGGGGAAAGGATTTAAGCTGAAGCTTTAAAAAACGAGCAACGGTAGAAAAATAAATTCAGCAATAACGTTTCAGGAAACGAATTCGAAAATAGTATGTTGGCTAGGAACGGGGTACAAAAATTTAACTAGAACCGAGCAAATACAAATTGATGACGTTCACGTAAAATCCGCAAAGTGCAATTCCTGAGAGAATAAAGTGCAAACATATATGTGGTGCCCTTTTTCGCTTAGTTGTACAAAGATAAAAAAGTTTTCGAGAACTCGTGAGTTGCACAAAGAAGAATTGAAATCGCTAATAATTATTTACTTTGAAACGCTATTTTTTGTACTAAAATTTAAAATAATCGCTATAATTTTCTAGAAAAAAGCATTTCATTAAAAGTTTCTAATTTACTGCGCCTAAAGATTTGTTTAATATCGGCTAGGCTGTGGTTCGCCTAATAAATACAATTTCAGCTGTTTTCAATTTACAAGGCTTTAAGAACGCTTAAAGTTTAAATAAAATTAAATACGCACCTGCAGGTAGGAAAAAGCAAGCGTGAGATAAAAGAAGCGGGGGCAAAGTGCGAAGCGAGCGGCGTTAGAATTTGAGGTCAACGTCGGAGGAAGGAATCGAGCGACTCGTGGAAAATTCGAAGAAAGTATTTAAGAGGACGGAAGACAGACGAGGAAGCAAATCGGATAGGAGGAAGAAGATCAACCGGAGATATAAAGGGCTCGTAGACTTCCGCGAGAAATTCACACATCCCTACTTTCAAAATTGACATTCAAATCTTGGGATGTTACAAAGAAGGTGCTAACGTAAAAGGCAGATATGCGTCATTGCAGAGAGACGAACGGTGCAAAAAAGAGAATCCGGCAATATTTCAAAACGAGAGGCGGAAGAAAGATAGCAGGTAGTAGATAAAAAGCCCGACGCGCGCAGTAACGATGAAATTTGAGAAAGACGAATGAAAACAAAGAAAAACCGAGCGCCCAGATAAAGGAAATTCGAGACAAGCTCGGGGAAATGAGAGAATGATTTCGAATCAGGAGTTCAAGACCTAACGATAAACGGAAAACGAAGGAAAATAGAATCAGGGCCGTCCCCAGACTCAAGATGTTCTTAATCCCTTTTCTAGCTTTCACTTGGCTGATAGTTGTTTATTATCGCCCTGCTGGAAATCCCCTTCCATTTTTCAAGTCGTTCGCAGATATTTTAAAATGGAATCGTTAAAAATGCGAAAAAAGCGAGAAAAAAGTTTCGATCTGTGAAATGCGTTCAGATTCAAACGTTTAATGAGTTAAAAAATATGATGATTCTATAGTTATATTAGTTAGTTTAGATACTTTGAAAAAATCTAAGAAACGGAGTGAAAAAATGACGATGAAATATGGAATAAAAAATAGCCATGTTTCATAATAGTTATTTTATTGGTTTGAAATCCTATCAAGGCATTATTGTAAAAAACAAGTAGAATTTTATTTTATTATACATTGACATTGTTTTAGTTATAAAAATATTTGAAATATACAAAATCCTTCGTTTGTTGATCTTTTTATCAACGTCAAAATCTATTTTACATCAAGCTTACATAATTAATATTAGGTTAACAAATGTGAGCAACTTTCTTGCTCCCAGAAACTTTTTCACGACCGCTTTAAACCATTTTATAAAAAAAGGAGATAAAGTAATCCAATTAAAGTGCGCCATTCTTCGTCAATTAAGAAAAAAATGTTTGTTGGGCATACAAGAGAACGCTTATCCTGGGGAAACATCATTAGCATTTAAATGACGGATGGCTTTCGACGGGCGTTTCAGCATTGAAATCAGTTAACCCCGCGGGGAGATAATCGAAAAAAATTCGCTCCTCCGCGCCCTTAACAACGAAATTTGCGAAAACCAAATGGAAAAGGGAAATCGAGCGAGATGACGGAAAATTCCCTGGAAGTGTTTAAGAGCGGCGGGGGCGAAGAAAAATTTCGAGCTACACAAGCCGGAGAAATACGACAAAGGAGAATCCGCTGAGGAGATAGAGGGAAAATAAGAGACGGAGAAGCGAAATAGCTGGGATTCGATAAAAAGCGCCCGAAGAAAGAAGAGACGGAGAGCCGCAGAGCGGCAAAAACAGTCTCACCGAGCGAGACGAGGACAAAGAGATGGAGAGAAGAGTGGCTGGGAGGTTCGGGAGATTGCCGCTGCTGCAGCTTCGGGCCACTCTACCTTCCTTCCTCGCCTGTTCTTCGCGAGAAAAAATATTTGCCCCGAATAAAAGCCGCTGCCACCGCCGCCGCCGCTCGAACGAAACTTTCCCGCGCGATTAGGGTGATTCTTCATACACAGCCGGGATGCGCAATTACGAGGAAGAAGGAGCTTTCATCGATCCGGAAGTCGTTCCCTTTCGGCCGAGCCTTTTTGCTCGCGCTTTTTATTGCGAGTGCTATTCTTAGGGCTGTAAAGCTAATAAAGACGTTGCTCTCTTCGAAGGATTTTGAGCAGTTTCAAAACGCGCAGCCCAAGGCGAAGATTCTGCTTGAAAAGTCGCCCGGGAAATATAAACGCTGACTTTTGACATAATCTGAATTTTAAAACACTGTTCTTGTATAGGTACAGGCAAGTATGCGCATTGTTCTGCATCTTTAAGATAAACGTCTGTGAATTTTGTTACAGTTGAAACAAATATTTAGAAATATTGAAACATTAAAGACTAATTAATTGGTAATTTTTACAAGATTATTTATAATTTTTACTATACATCTTCTCTCAGTGTAGCAGAAGCATTCTGCACTTGTAGTAACTTAGTATGAATTTCTGGAAGATTAACAAGATTAATGTATCACTGTAATAAAGCGTACGTTAAGCCAAGTGTATTGAAAGCAAGCTTTGAATTTAAGCCCGAAGCCTACATTCTGGTATATCCTAAATTCAAAGCAGTACACTCCTAACACTTGAGCGTTTGCCTTCTAGGCTTCTCTGCGAGTAGTTCAACATCTTTAAATGCTAGTTAAACTAGTTCACCAGGCACACCGAGTGCGGAGCCTTCATAAAACTAACAGAGCAAAGTACAAACAGGAGCGCATTTTCTAAATATAGCCTCGCCGAAGAGACGTACACGCGACAGCGGAAATGGAATTCGATCGATCTCCAAATTAAAGCAAGCCCGAATCATCGAACCATTCTGATAAATTTAACAAAAGCCCGCGTATTTTAAGCCACCCAACAAGAGACTCATTCGGAAACTCGAATATAAACATTCCACATCGATGTGCCACTTGATTTACATCCAAAAATACGTTACCCCCCCCCCCCCAAAAAAAAAATGAAACATTCCACCCCTGCTTTTCGAGCTCCGCCATTATTCACGATTTGCGGCTGGAGCTTCCGATAATTAGCGCTTGCACAAAAAAAGAGTCCGACGCCGAGGCGATTTCGGTAAACAAGCGAGCTTCGACTTTACACGGCACAATACAAGCGTCGGACGCAGCGCCCGACCGACGCGAACTTGTACGGTAGTTAGCGGAAGCACCCCGACTATCACCATTTGAAAGATGCTCCTCGAGAAGCATTTCAGCTGTCCGGGGATTACAAGTTTCGGGCAAGCTCGGGGGGATGTAATTGCGTCTAAATATGTAAATAAACGCTGAATCGATAGCAATTACCGCGAGTCGTCCAGAAATTTCGCCGGGATCGTAAGAAGCTTTCAGACTATTGTTTGATTCGAAATTCGACCAAATATTTGGGAAATTTTAGGTTAAAATACAGAAATAACGGGTATTAAACATTTAATTCCCTTCAAGAAACGATTTACAAAATAGCTTCCGGTGAAAATCAAAGCATCAGTCGTACAGATTATCAAAAGAGAAAAATCAATTTCCAAAGCAACGAGCGTCCCCCCTAATCTCGACTTAACCCTTAAAAACCTCGGCGAGCCACCATTAATCTCCTAATGATGTCCATTTACCGAGCAATCGATCATCCCGAATCAGAATCCCGCAGCGCGAAACGGAGCGTCCGATAAATTGTGGCCCAGACACGCGGCTCTGCACCAAAAACCAAAGAGCGAAACAAGCATCGTCCGAGGGAGGGAAAAAGCCGTCGGACACCGCCGAACAAAAAAAAAAAGAGCCCGGCGACGGCAGAGCAGAGCGGCGTGTCAGAAATCGGCGTCATTGCGGGATGCGCGTCAGGGTATTTGGATTCGATTAAGGCGGATCGATCGCGTTCGGCTTATCCGCCCTCTCTCTCTCTCTCTCTCTCTCTCGCTTCCCGGTAAATGAATGTTAAAGCCCGTCCAATCGTGAGCGCTCTATTCAAGCCTCTCTCGCACTTGGCTTCTCGCGCTCAGCGCGCCGCCGCCGGACGTATATATGGACACGCGTGTGTGCATCGGCCGGGATCAATTCGCCCGCCAATTAGGATCAATCATCCCGATAGATAAAGCCGGGTAGGGCTGAGCCGGTGAGTAGAGCAGAGCCGAGCGGAGCCGGGGCGACCGGTGAGCCCGACGCGAAAGAGCCCCAAGTGCGTGCGATTAGCGAGCTCGTCCGCCGAATTTGCTCCCTCCCCCCGGAAAATCGAACGATTGGCCAGCTCGGCTCGTCCTTCGGTCTTTGCTCTTCCTCTTGGGTAGAAGGAAGGGCGGAGAGAGCGGTGCAATTTTTAGCGGGATCTGCCCTGGTAGAGTTTGATTTCATTTTTCGAACTGAAATTGGTTGATTCCACTAGACAGGTGGCCAAATAGTGGCTAAATCTCTGGCCAACTAACATGCCTCAATGTAACGTTTTGTAAAGTAATGTTACCACAGTTTTCTGGTCTGGGTAAAATGCCTATGCATTGATATGGAATATGAATATTAATCTGAAACGCTTATTATACATTTTTATGTACTACTACTTTTTAAGCCTGACTCACACATTGTTTTATGTAATTGAAAATCTCAAATTAAAGGATGGAAGAATAGGGTTAAAAAAAAATTTGGCAATATCTGGCCTATTTTTTGGCTATTTTGCAGAATTACATTTTTCTAACATTAGTACTGCGCAAAAACTACTTTCAACACCATTTAAAATGCTCTTATTTCTATTAGGATGCGAAAAACGATTATTATTTAAATTATTTCGCATGATTTAGCAACCACTTACAAGGCATCACCAGCCCATAAAATCTCGAATCGTTTGCCTTCACTCGGGAGCTCATCACTTTTACTAAGAGAGGATTGCAAGAAATCCACGAACGAACGTTAAAAAGATTCAAAGTAAACCGTAGTTCGAAGCTATCATGTTAGAGATGAACTCGTTAATTCTTCTCCCGTTTCATAATAAAATAACTTCTGATTATTCCGCATTATGAGCCCACCTAAAACAAACAGCTTAATCTCTTAATCCCCATCCATCATTCACTCGCAAACTCGCGATTCTTCCTCGAGCTAAAAAAAAAAATGACCCGATCCCCGAAGCAGTCGGGATAAAAATGCGGGCGTTTCAAGTTCCCACTCAGTCCGGGAAAGTTGAAATTTTAAATAGTCCAATAATCGGACAAGCAGGCGGGGAATATTTCAGGGCTCGCATTGCGGCTATTTCGGCGAGCGAGTGAATTTTGCAGCAGGACTTAAAGCCGCGCGCGAGCTGGCTTTCGCTCCTCTCGACGCGAAAAGCTACGGCGTCGCCGCCGAGCCCGAACGATTTGCGAAAATCCGTTTCCTCGCTCGTTCCGTACCGCCGCAATACAAGGAATTTCCCAGAGGCGGCGACTGGCTGCGTGTTTGGTCGCCCGGCGCCTGCTCCGCTAAACCGAGAAGGTTTAGACGGGGACGGAAAATTTTCGGGGAAAAATTGCCGGAGAATTCTGGGGGGATGTGGGAATCGATTATGATTATTGTTGGACGGCTTTTGAATTGCAAATTGTGAGCTCGGGGTATTGGGAGCACAAAAATTTGTTTTTGGAATCGATTTTGGATTCGATATTCTTCGCATATTTTTAATAAATCTATAATGGCAACAAAAAACTTGATCGATAATGGATAAATCAACATTTTTTTTTCGATATCATAAAAAATTTTACCTTATTATTGATGTTTCTTTTGAATTTTGCCATCTTGAATATCGTGATGCTTTTAATATAATTTTGCAAGAAGATTCAATTTTTGCACGAGAAATTCATCTTAACCATTCAGAACTTGCAATATTTGCTTTTAAAATACTTCTTTCGCTTTCCTAAAATCATAAGAATGTAATATTAGTTTTTGACAAAGTTATATTCATTGATTTTACAAATATTATGATAAGGTTATGTTAATATTAAATGTGCTAAAATTAAATGGCATTTAATTTTAATTAATAAAAAAATATTTAATCAGCATTCCTATTTCTCCTCGTAGTCTTTTTCCGTCAGTTTTACAAGTGACAGCAGAAAAACCAATACCCTCGAAGCAATCACTTCCACAGATGTAAAATACGTCGAGGCAAAAAGAAAAGAGCAAAAATAAGAGCAATAAAAACAACCGAACCCTCGATCAAAAAAAGCACATGAAATCAGTTGTATATCCTCCTCGACATCGATTCCGCATCGAGTCGCAGAGTTTTTTTTTGCGGAGATCGATCGGAGCCCGACAAGAGAGCCATCGTATTCATCGGAGTCAGCCGACATAATTAATCCGTAACGGGCCTTGCTCGCAACATAAGGCCTCTTGTACTCGGCGCGCCGCTTAACTTCATGACGACACTCGGCGATCATCCCTCCCCCGGTGGTAGTTCGGCTCTTTGCAAACTGCGAGAAAGGGGGGCCGAGGCGCGCCTCTTGTCGTTCGCGCCAGTCGATACTAGATGGCGGATCGCACCGACGCGCGCGCCCGGCTCGCACACCTCGAGTCCTGTGCCGCGAATATAATAGCTCTGCAGGCGCCACCGCCAAGATATATATAATCTCGGGCTGTTTCGCGCCTCGGGCGAAAGCAGTTGCGCGCCGCTGCTGCTTGACTGACGTATACGCGGAACGGTGCGAGGAATTTTTTTAGTCGCTGCTTTTCCGCTGCACGGGTGAAAGGGAAGTTTTCCGCTGGAATTGGGGTTGAAGTGTTGGGAAATGTGGAGATAAGCTTTTGAACGGAAGGATACTTTCGTCTTACGGTTGCAGGGTATTAAATAGAATCCCGGATACGTGTTTTTGTCAACAGTCTTTAAATTTACAGGATGGAATTTGAAGGCGATTAAATGTTTTTTATCGCGGTTTTTAATATATACTTGATGAAGTAGCTTTCATATGTTTCTCTTAGGGGACATTTTCTCATGTCATTGGGATTCTCTTTTATATTTTACCAATTTGACTTGTAATTTAATTTAAAACATCTTAATTTTAATATTTTAATAAGAAACCTGTAAATTAAACCAAAGGGTATGAGAAGATTCACGAGACAAAGCATTAGAAACAAAATTGTTTTGTTAGGAATGAATAGGCGAATGCGGCTGAAAGCACTATTGAGCCAATTTATTTCCATCGCCAGACACCTAACAAACTAATTCTGGGTCCACACGAGGATGCAATTCAGAAAATTACGTAGGAAATGACTTTTGTTTCCCAAAATTATGTGACATTGTGCACTTTTGATAGAAACTAATTGAATTTGGTATTATAGCCATAATTATCTAATTAAGAGTAATCTAATCAACTGGCAATGATACGTTATTGTAGTATCTCAATAGTTCTACAAAGATTAATGACTTCTGGTTCATTCTATAGTAAGACCCACAATAAAGCACCGATCGCGTAATAAATAATCAAGCGTAAACAGGTATTATTCACCCGCAGTTTTTTTACAAGCAATGAAATTCAAAGATTAACAGCAAGTATTTTACAAAAAAAAATGTAAATAAATAAACATATTATTTTCTGATCGATGTTAATTTAAAATAAAAAAATTTCTGAAATTAAAGTGTAAGAAAAAAACTCTAGAGAAAACTTGAAGTAATGAAACTGAGATGTTCGCGATACGTAACGGAAGTAGAAACCAGTCGAACCCGGTCAGACTTACGTAAAGGTATAATGTAGTTTCTATGTAAATTCAAGAAGTTTAACTAAATTTTTTTTTAACTTTTTTCCAGAAAAGAATTTCAATCTTTTTTATCTGAATGTTCTTTTACCCTATAATATAATATCCAAATGAAAACGTATCCACATGCTTACCGAATAATCGACGTTCAAATATTAAAATTTCATATATTTCATTTTATTTCATAAAATTTATTTTTTTTATGAATAGTTATAAATTATACATTTTATTTACAATAATAATAGTAATCTTCGTTTTGAAAATATAATTTACAATATGCATGTATTTCATCAAAACTGATCATTTATTGGAAGCCGGATATTGCTGAAATCAGATCAGCTCAATCGACCATATAATGGTTTCCTAATTTTAGAGCTACAAGCTATGCGAGTGAAAACTTCAATAAAACCGCTAAATATTAGTGGCGCTTCTCACCATATTTAAAAAAAAAACTTTTATTTTGTATCAATATTTCAGTTTTAATGACTTTAATTATCAAGTTTCATTTACAATTTACTCTAAAAATTACCCTTTGTACCGTTTACCTATCAACAGAAATCGTCCCTCAATTTTTCCAATCCTCGGAAAACAACTGAAACACTGAATCCCCAGTGAAAAGACAAAGGAGCATGCAACGAGCTCTGCTTAGAAATGCAGCCTGCCCCCGTCGACGGGCAGAAGAAGAAACCGAGAGAGGCCTCCTCTCCCGTCGATCTGGCTAACGAGACTCGCCTGCGATCCTTGCTCTCTAACAAGGCGTGATTTCCAGCCGGGAGAAATGATCGGCCCTCCTCCTCCTCCTCCCCCTCCGACACATCCTGCCGTGGCCGACTCTTCTTTTTCCTGCCCGACTCGACTCATCGGCGCGTGCATACGAGCGGCAACGGCGGCGGCGGCGGCGGCGGCGTCGTGCGCATCGATTACAGATTTCTCATTGCCGCCTCCTTTTTTTCCAGCCTCCCACCCCTCGTTTCACCCTCGTTTTATTTTCCGCAGCCCTCGCACGGACACCTGTGTGTGTGGGTGTGGGTGTGGGTGTGTGTGTGTGTGTACGTGTGCGGGGGGCTGGGTGTGGGTAGGAGACCGAGCGATTCGCGGCAGA
The DNA here is from genome assembly GCA_035582975.1 of Ormyrus labotus. Lineage (NCBI taxonomy): Eukaryota > Metazoa > Arthropoda > Insecta > Hymenoptera > Ormyridae > Ormyrus > Ormyrus labotus. The sequence continues at coordinate 11,606,332 of JAWWEO010000036.1, forward strand.
TTTGCCGAGTAATCGATGGCTCGGTTATATATCCGCGACACGGTTTAAAGCGATACTGCGACGTTACATTCGAGACGAGAAAGAGGGAGTTGCTGGGCGTGCGTGCGCGTGTACGTGTGTACGTGTGGCTGGGCGCGGATCGCGGGATTACGGGCTTGTATTGCCGCTGCGCTTTTTGTGCTTAAGTTTGTTGGCTGAAATTTCGATGACTATGTTGGGTGCGGAATTATGCGCATATGCATACATTAATTCAGGTCATATGGTCTCGGAGAGAATGTCTCTGAGAAACTGCCGGTAAATTTTCGCGCTTTATTATTTAAATTAAAATTTTATGGATTAAGGCTGCTTCTTACAAGTGGAAATCGTGGCAGTAATTACGTTGCATTACCGTTTTATTGCTCTTGCGGGAAGACGTCATTTTTAAATGAATTTTATTAAAATAGATTAAACGCAAAATCGTGGTAAAGTGATTAAATTTAACAATGAATTTCATTTAAATTGATGAGATCTTTTAGAGTTAAACTTAAAATTAAATTATTACGTATTTTGAGTACGTAATGCGGTATCGCAGAATCCACCATTGATTATTTAACTTTCGTTGAAATGTCCCCTTTCCAAACAAATTGCAAAGCGCGCTTTTAAGCTTAAAACTACTAATCAAAGTCGACGATAATATCTTTGACGACACGGACACCCACTTAAACGTACTCAAAAAGGAACGATATTTGAAGCGAATCGCAGCTGCACTTACCGTTATCCTTAGGCTGCCCGTTGATAGAAAGTGGACGTGCTGACGAGTTCGCTTGCAAATTTGCGCGGCGGATAAGTATATACGTCTATTTGGCTTCATATGCGAATATTAACTTGCAAGTAAATACCGACGCAGAAGTGTATTATATGTTTAACTATATTTGCAAGTGCAAAACCCATGGATAGCTTTATCAAATCTTACAAATTGTTGGGGCGTCAGATTTTCTGTCGAGTAATTAAATCTCTCACAAATGAAAAAGGACATTTATTTTAGAACATCCGTTTTGATGATAAAATTATTCAAAAGCCTTTGAGTGACAATTTACGCTTTTAAAATAAAACAATGTCGGGCTGTTATCGGCAAGATGATTTCCGGTATACCCGATAATAACAAAAACTGGGCCTTATCAATTGACGTATTATTTCCCGCAATTTTACTTATCGGCGAAGTGACGATTAATATTTATTTTTGCAGTTTTCTACTACACGGCGTGTTTGAGGTTCGGTGGTTGTTTGAATAAAACCCCGTTTTGAAACTCCATAAAGGTGATAAATAGCGGATGCCAGAAAGCAGGAAGTTGCTAAACCGAGTAGACCTACCGAAATAAGAGCATGCGCTTAAACTTTCAAAGACGTAATTTCGTAAGGTGGATGTTGTTGCACTTGCTAAAAGAATTGTACGCCGAATAGGAAGATTAAAACATTGACTTTTAAACTTTTAATCTAAAGCTCTGTAAGTTTTGAATATAAAATAAAATAAAATATTTAAAATTTTTAATGTAATGAAAACGCTCGCTTAAAATACAAAATTGCTAAGGGCGAACAGAATACTACAGCTCTAATTTAAAAAAAAAGAAAAGATATAGAATTAGTAGATAATACAAAGCGTTTAATTTGCCGTTTTCATAGATAATTTTGTAAAAACAAAAAACAGAATTGTTATATTATGTGTACCTACGCGATTTCGCTAATGGAATCGATACATCAAGTCCCGTCGCTTGATTTTCTGCCGATTGAAGCAATTTACCTCGGCGCGCGCTAATTTTTGTCTACGAATTCGTGCAATCGAGCCGATAAAGGCTATTTGTTCTGAAAAAAGACGACGGCCGCTTTGCCGCCGCGTTTTTGGAGCGCGACGCGGGAATTGAATTCAGACATCCATCTGAATTCAATTCCTCGAATCGAAGTGGGCGGGACGCTCCATTGTACGGACTAGTTTATCTCGATTCGGTGGGGGGGACCGCCGGTTTTCTTCGCCGCGGCCTCTATTTATACGCATTGTTCGAAATCTGACGCGCGAGATCCCTGCATGTCTGCAACTTATCAGCGGCTCATTAATCAATTACGTGCCTGCCAGACGCAACACGCCGTGAATAGGCGGCACTACAGCCGAAGATCGATAAATGTTAATCAAGAGTTAATAATTGCAAAGTTCATCGCGGAAGCTTACGGTGCACTATCATTAATTATTTTATGTATTGAATATTGTACTTTTTCGCTCGAACTTTTAATTGCACTCTTGGAATATTGAGCTGCGAAATAAAAGATCGTAGTCTGCATTACTGAAGTCTCTTGTATTAAAAACATACTATATTAAGAACAATTTATAATATATAATAATAAGTAAAAAATTGAAAAAGACTTTAAAATTATTACACAGGTTTTACGTTTCTTATCAATTAGTATAAAAAGAGAAATTCTTTTCTCCAAATTTAATTTAGATATTGCTGTAGCGGTTGCTTTATAAATACAAAGTTTTTTGCTTTTTTTTCAAGTTTTATTTACACAATCAAATTTAACGCAGTACACATTTCTTACAAAAAATATGCTTCGCATTTTTTTTTTAAACTTCAATTCCATTTTCTTTATACAGTAATTACAAGGACATTTCGAGAAATACGAACACGATCGCATTCTTAATTCTCGCTCGCAATCTCAACTCGAAAAAAACTTCAGACACCCACACACACACAGTACATACCCCAAGTAAGTACTTGAACGTGCTTTTAAAACATTAACAACCCCGACCCGCCTCTCCCCGAGATCTTCAAAATCCGGCGCGCGAGCCTCCGCAGACTCAAAGCGCATTTACCAGCACTCAAAAAAATAAAATTTCGCAATTCCGACGTCGCGGCGCAATAAGAAGGAAGACGACAAGAAGAGGGCAGCGCGCGCGAGAGAGAGCCAGCGAGGCGCGGAGAGAACGGCGCTTTTAAAGCGCCCCGGCGCTGTTTACGTAACGACTCTCGAGCAGTACCCGCCACGTGGTGCGGGCGGGCGGGCAGGTCGGATGCAGCCGAATTAAGCTGCAAGTGGTGTGCTGCTGCTGCTGCTGTGTGTGCCCGGGCACCGGGCGCAATACGTTCGTATGATAGAGTTAACAGGCGCTTGCCGCTTATGAGATTAAAACTCCACGAGTTTAATTAGTTCGTTTATTCCGGCGCACCTCGCAGAGACGAGAGACTCTGGATGTGTCTTTGGCCGCCGCCGAAAAGTTAGCCAGCATTGTTTTCCGCCAAATTAATGATGAGTTTGGGTAAGCGATCAGGGCAACTTTTGGTATAACGCGATGAAAATTCCTTGTGACGCTATGCGATACTTGTAATGATTGATGAGGAGCCGCAACATATTATTGTTGGGTAGCGACAGTTGGTGTGATAATAAAATGTAAAAGAGTGTCTTTTCTCTCGAAGTATAAACCAGAAACTTACAATTTCTTTTGGCCACGCTTATTAAAATCACCTCGGCGAGCATCAACAAAATTAATACAGAAAAAAAAGCCCCAACAGCGATTGCGGAGCCCCATCAATGGTATCGCGGCATCAAATGAACCTCCCACATTTCCATGCTCGCTCCCGCATAATACACGTACACGTCCCAGCGCATCGCGCTCCGCGCGCACAGTAACTGCCGGCCGTTACGACTTGCAGCGTCCGCGTAATTTAAGCCGTAAAGGAAGCTCTCTCTCTCCTGCCGCCGTTATATACGTTTGATTGCGCTGCGCCTCGCTCTCGGGATGAGCCGGCGCTTAAATAAAACATACGCCCCTGGCGAAGGCGGGTGGGACAGTAAACACACTTGGATTTTGAATTTCGCGGGGAGCGCGGAGGAGGAGGCGGCTCCTCCGGGCGCAGGCGCAGACGGACGCTTCGCCCGGATTGTGGGTCCCGGAGCTGCCGCAGGCCAAGCCGTACACGCAGATGCTCGCGCGAAGATAAACCCTACGGCTGATCAATATGTGCTTAGGCTGGCGAGGACGAGCCCGAGAGGGAGCTGCTATTGTCGACCGAGTGGCCCTCTCTCTTTAACCCCTTCTCTCGCCGGGCGACGATTGCGACGAGAGGCGGGGTGGGAGAGAATTTGCTAGGCTCGCTGCTCCTGTCGTCGGCTGCTTTTTTTTCCGATTCTGTTTTGAAGCGGTATTGGGAAAAAGGGTATTGCGATGCTGTGCAGTGCACGTGTTTATGAGCCCTCTTGTGTATTTTCTGTTAATTTTAGTAGTTTTATTTACTGGTGTGCAGGAAACGGTGTAAATTTCCGAGAATTTTATGTTAAATTATAACATTTTGGGAAAATATGCATGTGCATAAAGGTGTTTACTGGTAGTAAATAATAATTAAAAATCATTAATATTTTTATAGTATTTTTTAGTTTTCTACTTCGTATAATTTAAGGTGCTATGTAAAATTTATGTAAAATTTATGTAAAAACAGATTTTTTAGGATAGGGCATAAAGTAGTTTGAAATACATTTTTGAGAAAAAACCCTTTTTATAAAGTATTGCGCAAAGAAAAGCGCATTTGGCAGCGAACTTTCATAAAAAGCGTTCATTTACATCATACATATTTTAAAGGCTCATAAAAAGGGAAAATGTAAAAAATCGATTTTTGCGCAACAGCCTTATGCAGAGAGATATAATTTTCCATCGCGTCAACGAAACCTCTCAAAAGTCTTTCTTAGTTTCGATAACATTGTAATAGATACTATTATTACATGGTCCGATCTTTAACAACGTTGTAAAATAATATAATTATTTTTTAGTATTTGACCAAAAGTATCTTATTTCAACCTTTATTATAATAATAAAGATAAAATATAATATTTGATTGTTATAGAAACTACATCCTGTTTAAGAACCTTCTAAAACGATTTCTATTTACTGTTTCAAAAGGAAAATGGAACTAAATCTATTCATCTAATTCTTTGAACTCGTTTCACCCACAATCTATCTATCTTTAATTCCTTGAATTCATCACTTATAAGAAATAAGCAACTTGATTAGTAAATACGAATTGTCCTCTAAAACATCCCCAAATGAATTTACGTTACCGTCCCCTCTTCTAATTTAATTGCTCTGCCCGTCGGTGTATTTTTAACAGCGAAAACTCCCGACACGGCGTGGTTTAAAAGGCGCGAGAGCCGAGAGCGGAAGAAGCGGCAGGTCGGGCAGCAGCGCGCGCACTTAATTAATTAATTGAAGCAGTTATCGGAGAGCCGGCCGGTGACGGAGGATATCGCACCGAAGGAGGGGGATATAATTAAGTTTCGGGATTTTTACGAGTCGCCGCGGCTGCCGCCGAAATCGAGGTTTCGGGGACGCGCGACGAACGAAAATGATATCGACGTAATCTCGCGGCCGGTCGCGAGGTGGGAATAAAAGTGCATTTCGCTTGTCGAGGCGGAATCAATGCCAAATAACATCGCTCGAGATTTACAAGTGGACGTTCGTACGTGGCGATAAGCGCTACTGGATTTTAAGCTAAATTCGTCTTCTTATTAGTGGAAGGTTTTTGTTCCAATTGTTTGAAATTTTGAAGGTTATCAATGAGATTAGAATAAAATATGAATTAATAAGATTTTTCCAGGTGGAAGAGAAGCGCTATTATTACGGCCTGATTGATCGTAATGTTCCGGAAGGAATTGCGCTCAATTTTTCATTACGCAGGAAATAAAGTGCGCGGAATTTAAAATATGTTTTAATGAACGTTATGAAACACGACGTTAATTTATGCCAAAGATGCGTGCAAGCACATGACTCATACAATAATGCGAATAATTTTTTGTCGCGACGTAAAAATTAAGGGAATTATGCATTATTAGTGCAGCGTTTATGGCAAAAAGAGGGTCAAACCACAGACAGAAAACATCATTTATTCTAACTAACGCGAAACCCAGTTCCTCTTAGTCATCGTTCAAATTTTTAATGTCTACGGTTAGAATAATAAACTTTTATGGATTAATAAGCAAGGAATTTAGAAATGACCAACGGAGCGTTAGCCACGAATATCGCTAGTATCTTATTAGAATATTAGCAGCAAATTCTTTATTGAATAAAAATTTTTAGGTTTAATTATAAAAAAAAAAGCCAATAGCTTTTTGAATATTTTAACCGAATGAATGCATAAAGTGGAAAAAAAAGGTCTAACAAAAGGGACATGAACTTTTAGCCCGCTATCGCTATCGCGTATTTGTAAATTGCCGTACATTTTTACTTCCATCCGTGTAACAAAATCAATAAATCGTTTCATCAAAAAATTCTTAATAAAGCGCTTTTTCCAGGAATCAATGAATTGCCAGAGTCCTGTGGCGTTTCACATTTATTTAGGTGCGACGCACACAGATGCAATGATTCGACACATATTAAAGCGTTTTTTTCGAAAAAAAAGCCGTGTTAAAGTGATTAATGTTACCTTTTCAACTTGGCAATTTTTCATTTCGCACAAAAACAAGTACGAGTTTTGTTTATAAAACTGAAATAACCGTTGATTAATGTTGAAATCGAATCTCTGATCTGATTTCACTAACGTTTTGGTATTTTTTTTTAAGATATAAGTGCACTGCATTTCAGATTATTATCAAAATATGTAATCACGAGGTCAAAAAAGAGAAAAAAACAGAGGAATACATTTCATTTCATACATTTTATGTAAATTAGTATTCAAAACAAAATTGAGTTTTTCGAGAATGTTCCTGCGAACAAAATGAAATTTTCAAAATTGTTATTTTCTTTTATGCTGTAAATTTCCTACGGCACTTTCACTACAAAAGTAGTTCTTTGAATGAGCGGAAGAAATAAATTTATTTCAAGAGCGGTTGAAGATACTTCTTTTTAAAAAACAATTCAAGCGTTCCCTTTCCCAGAACTGCGTAAAATGTTAAATTGAAATATTGCCTCTTCTCGTTTTCTAAAATAAATTATTATTTCTAAGTTTTAGGCAAGTCTCGAATGGACAAAATCTCTCAGACTTCCATAAACACAACGCAGAAAAAAAAAATATAGAACGCTCCGTTAAAAGAACGAAGCCGTAAAAGGGCAATAGTTTTCGAACGGCCAAGCGAAACCAATAAATCTCTCTCCCTGCAAAGATCGTGAAAAGGAAATTAAAATTCGCAAAAGTCGCAAAAGTCCTCCCAAAAACCCATACCATTTTTTTCCTCCACTTCCTCGCCAGATTTTCTCCCCGGTTCAACTTCTTTAATCTGTCGGCTCTTTAATTCGCGCCTCTCTTTCCGCCGCCTTTTCCTCCTCCGCGGCGTTATAAAAAAATAGTGCAGATACTTTTTATTCACACCGAAGCGAATAAATATTCATTATCCCGGGGCGCGCTGCGCTGCGTATCCGCGCGCATTTCGCGCGGGATTATCATGTAATTCCCCGATATTTCCGGCTCTCGGCGCGGGGCGAGCGATTATAATGCCCGGGCGGCGCGTCAAAATAATTAAACGGCGCGGCGGCCGCTAATAAAAAAGAATTCGAAACGCACGGCGAGAGAGAAAGAGAGAGAGAGAGCTTCCGGGACGTGTATAAATTACGCAGCCCATCAGGAGGCTCCTAAGTAAGAAACGCAATTTGCGAAGTTTCACGATGAAAAAGTATTACGACGAAACTGGCCAGGTAGAAGCCAGCAGCGGCGGCGGCAGCGGCGGCGCTTCTAAAAAGTCTACCGGAGGGAGGAAAAAAGGAGAAGCTCCTCCGCTGCCTTTTTTCTTTTCCTTCGCGACTTTGGAGAGAGGACGATGTATATAACGTCCTCTGCGCAAGCAGTTCGAGACTGCTAATTGTGGAAAAATTTCCCGGCCCGAGGAGTTAACTCCTAATTCCGGCCGTCGGCTAATTCCTGCGTTACGTTCAGCGTTGAATTTTCATCCGGCGCCGGTAGTTTTGACTGAACGACGTTTTAGAAACGTCTTGGAAAAAGGCTCCGGGAGAAACTTAATGTATTGATGGATTGCGTGACTCGAGCGGAAAACTGGATTTTTCAACCGGAATGTTTAAGATTTTACGGTTCTTTGAAAACTTTTTTAATAACTAAGGTCGAGGAGCTTTTAATTAACAATTAAATTGTAAGAATTCATTTTCCGGCTAAATAAGTATTCTAATTATCGCGGTGTGAAATATTTGTTGTTAATTATACTGATGTTTAATATAATATTAATTAAACGGCTTGATTTAAAATGGATTCGGCATTTTAACGCGTATATTAAAAGTATCCTTTTAACCTACTTTCAAACGTATTAACCAAGTAGTTCACCTCAGCAAAGAATATTTAAAGCGGGTTTGATGCTGCGATAAAATCACCACCAATGAACCACAATTTCAGCCCTAATTTCTAAAGCATAATTAAGATTTATTTAATATTTATTTTATAAAAAAAAAAAGTTTTACTAACGAAGAAGTTTAAAGAGAAAAAAAATTACGTCTGAAACTTTTGCAAAGCTTAAAATACGCAAGACAAATTTGGCAGAATTCGTGAAGACCTTCTTATTCCTCTTTATGAAAAGACTTCATGCACCGTAAGCAGTCAATAAAAATATCAAGGCAATAAACCTCTTCCCCGAATAAAATCCCTCCAAAAACTTAAAGCTCGTTCATAAACTGCCTTCGCAAATCTGCATATTTATATAAATTCCCTAAAACTCCTGCACTCACAGTCACTGAATCACGATGCTCATTTCCGCGTGCATTCTCGAAATTTTTCAATAATTTAATCCCGAGCGTATCGCAAGCAAAGCTGAGTCCCCATTTTCCCGAAAATTAACTAACCGAAAGTTTCCCGCTGGAAATTAAATCAGCGAGCAGCGGCAAACGGGGGGTCAAAAAGGGGCCGAAGAAAAACGAGGGGCCGACACAAAGTGACCATCGAGCGGCCGCAAAATCGCGGCGAGATAAGCAGACGCTTTAAAAGCCGAAAGGATTTCGGGCCGGTGGGTATTGTGCTCGGGGCTCCGAGAGGAAGCGACGTGTTTGTGCACGGTTTTTACCTAAGGTGTTTGATACCTACGCCGAGGATCTTTAATCTGCCCTTTGCCCTGCTTACCCTTTCCCTTTCAGCGCACCTAATTTACGGCCCTTTAAGCGCTGAAGCATTATAAATCTGAAAGTCACTTTGCCGGATTATTAAAGTTTGCGTCCCTTCGAGAAGCACCTTTTTTTCGACAGTCTTTTTCGCGCTGCCGCTGCTTTTGTGCTAAAATGAGGTAACTGTCTATCGTTAGTTTATTAAGGAGCTTATCAAAAAATTAGCTGATAGACTGCAAAGTACCTAGCTATTAGGAACGTTTTACTTAATATTTTTCAATATTTCAATATTTAACTTTGTGGTTTAATTGTTATGAATCTATATATTTTTTAGAAATATTTTTTTATTCAACTTTCAAACGTTTTCATAAGCCAATTGTACAAAGCGATCAGGTTTACTATTACGCTTTTCATTGCCAAAACGTAAACACGTCGTATTATTTACAAGGAAACTGTAGCTTTAAGAAAAGCAAACTAATTGGAAGGCATTTTCACGAATATTTAGCTTCAGGATAGTTAACATTTCCGAGAGGGTAACCTTTCGCAGTTAGTTCCATGCACTCTAGGCGTTTACGTTCGGCCCGTTCTGCCGGGGAGCCTTTTTTAGTGGCTCTCCTTTCTTTTTTTTTGCCCACTTTCTCTTTTCCCTCGGCTGTGATTTTATTATCTTTCCGCTAAAAGATTTAAGACTTTTTGACTGAGATTTACCGAGCGCCTGAATGGTTCTGATGCCTCCCTCCCGCGTTAATCAAACTTTTTACGAAAAATTACCGGGGCGGGACCTTATGTTTTATATTCGAAATTTCGAAGAATATTACCGCGCCTGCATAAAATTTTAATAAAACAGATCGTTTGTTTGGGGGGCCGCGAGCCTCTCAGTTGCAAAGACCCCCTTTTTTGTCTCGGTATTTTTAGATTTAAACTTTGGAGTGATAAAATTCTGGAATCCGTTTTCAATGCCGGGGGATGTAATCGGAAATTTAAGGAGTGAATTCGGAAGACACAGGACTGGATAAGCAGAAGAAATGTATGTGTATAATGCCCAAATAGCATTTTTCGCAGCTGAATAAGTACGGTATGAAAAGAATTTTTTTATTTTTCTCACCCGCGGAGCGTTTGCGCAAACATTACTTAAAATGAAAAACGGAAATTCAATATTTCCATTATTTAAATATTTGGAATTGGAATACTATACCTTTTGGAAATTTTTCAATATCGGTAAAATACAAACATTAATTTTTAAAGTTTGAAACGATTTCACACAAATAAAAAGAGATAATATCTTTATGAACCTAAAGTCTATTGTTCTGAAGTTATCTTCAAACGAGAAGTTTAATTATATTTAATTTTATTTTATTTCTTTCTGCAGAAAGTTTGTGAACTTTCCAAACTTGTCTAAGGCATGATATTTACTTTTTTAGTAGAAATCGTGAAAGAAGTATTATTTAATATTACAGAAATGCTAACATTATTACACTAATTTATTATTCACACGTAGAATGAAAAATTAATGTTCTGATAAAATGCAATTAAAGAAGACAACTTAATTCTAATATTGACAGGGAACAACAAACGGTAAAGGATTGAATTGAAAGGCTAAAAAGATTTTCCTAAAAGATCAAAGAAAAATTTCATTACATACTGCAAAGTGAATAAAAACGAAATCTTTTTGAAATTCAAATTTCGTAATACTTGGTATTTTTGCGCTTCGACAGATGTTTCTTTCAAGATTTCAATATCCGTATATTTTAGACCGTAGACTTCTGCACTAAATTCAACATTTTTAGAAATCAAGATTAAATTTTTAGAAAAGAAACTTGTTTACTTGCCCGTTCTGTTTGCAAAGTTATGTTATCTAGATAAACATCCCAAACAAACTTTTCAACTTTTAAGATTTTAATATGTACTAAAATGTAAAAACGTACTCTGTTGTCAAAATTAGTGCAAAGTGAAGCTTCAAGACTATTTTTTCTCAAAGATACATATACTAAGGTTAGCTATGCAGTGACTTTTTTAACACAACAGTATAAAACATAAAAAGATACGAACTATAAAAAATACGATTCTCTTAAAACGACGAAATGTTCAGAAAGTTGCGGTAAGATAACCGTTGTAATTTATACAGTTGTTAAACGTATTAAAGTGAACGGCTGCAAAGTGTGTCTGACTAGACATAGTTATTATCTACTTGTTACCGACGCATTTAATGAAAATGCAAATTAGAAGTTGATAAGCAGTAAAATATTGAATCACAATATGAAAAAAATAGATAAAATCTATATATAAAAGTGATGTTTAATGTGACTTTAAAATACATTAATTAACAGAAACCTCGAGTTTTAATTCCACGTACATATTAAATTTTATCTACCCCACATTAAATATTATAAAAATTAGTATGGACTTAAATTAAGAGTTACTTAAATTTAAAAAAGCATCAACTTTAATATACCTCAGTAGCTTAATCACCGCACATAAAATTTAATGCAATTCGTAAACTTCTTAAAGTAAATCTTTTAAGAGTATAACATCATTTATAAGTCCATAAACTTTCTAAATTTGTAGTAACTAAATTATGATTGAAACAGAATGAACTAACCAGTTTAACACTTTAACTAAGCGCAAATAATATAACAAAGTTAATAAAAATTGCCTCCAGAAGCCCGAAAGCAACGTAAGAAAACTTTCTGCATTGTAACCTCACGTATCCTTACTCATCAACGTCTATTAGCATCCCTTCATTGGCATTCAAGACTCGGCTCGAATTGTTTTCTAAAAATTCCCCCTCTATCGTAAAAATTTCGCCCATCACCTCCTTTGGAAAAAGTTCTTGCAGCCGCCTAATTCTCCTCCACATTTATTACTCCCTATCGGAGAGCTCCTCTCTCTCTCTCTCTCTCTCTCTCTCCTCTCGAGGGCAGGATGATTCTCGATTTCCTCCTCGCTTTCTTACCTCCGCGCTCCTTTTTTCGTCGTAGATCATTTTGCGCGGGAGATAGGAGGAGTATAAACGAGGCCGAGTTTAACCACCTGGCGGCTGCTCCGAACTTTTTCCTTTCTTCTTCCGCCCCGCATAACTCGGAGTCTAATCGGCCGGATTACACAGAGCGCTGACAGGCCGTTTGCGATTTTAACTGCCCCCTTCCGACGGTGGATTACCGTCGAAGACTCTCCCGGCGACGTCTTTCCCTCTAATTCTCCCAGATGCAAAGTCTCTTTTTTCTCTCTCTCTCTCTCTCTCCTTCCGTCTCTTCTTCTGCTTCTTCCGCATCTACTTCTGGGTTTTTGCCGCGGACGAGGACTGCAGCTTGCCTTTTTTTGCGGGAGTTGTGTTGGAAGTTTAGTCGGAGGTAGGCTGAAAGCTGCGGACGGAATTTTGCTCGGGTACGAAATTAAAAGTTTTAATTGTTGCTCAAATAAGTCCTGGCTAAGAATAACAAAAATTGAGTCGTGGGATTGTTATATTACTGCTTACCTCGGACTTTTCGTGGATGTTTTCGCTTTGGGAAATGTTTGAGGTCAGAGTGCTAAATGGACTCGAGGAAAAATGTAAATATTTCCTTGTTTAGTCGTAAAATTTCGTACTGACGAGTCTTATTTTTAAACTCCATAACTTTCTAAGGTAAGCATAACCAAATTTTGAAAGAAGTACGATAATACTTGCTCTCGAGATATAAAATTATTTACACCTAATTATAGTTAAGTATGTTGGAACAGCAGCAAATTTCATTTTCATGAATGTATGTGCTTTGTAATACTGTTGTAACTACTAGGATAATTGGATTAAATAAACATGCGCATCAATTCTACAATAATATGTAGAGTTACGGCAACCGTTCTGTGTTCATTCCAATAATCCGGAATTTATTTAAAGTCTATAGTTAAGATGATTACCATTATTATAGTTTATGAATGAATTACAGCTCCACTTTTCAGCTTGTATTTCTTTTCATTCGAACTCTTTTCATACAAAGTTGACGATTCTAAGAAAGGAATTCTCTAGAATCCATTACTATTTCTTATTTGCCTTTTTACGATCCCGATAAGAGCTTATCAAAAGTACGGCACGAAGCATCGATACGACATCTTTAATTTTTCTGTTTCGCATTACGATACAGTCGAGCGAGTTAAGAAAACAAAATCGCCTCCCCGTCACTTTGTATTTCCCAGCAGCGCCCGGAGGCAGCTGAGTGCGTTTCCCTTTTAAGGGACGTCGAGTAAAAACGCGACTGCTCAAGATGGTTATGAATGCTCGCTTTACTTTCCGCTGGAAAAACGGGAATCGGGACTTTCGTCATTCTCGAGAGTCACGACAGATCAATATGTTTCCACATGATTAAAGAGACCCGCCTCGCGAAACTTTCCCTCGTTATATACGCCGACGTTTCTGGCGATATATAATTTTTCAATTGTAAAAGAGGGACGATTGTTAATTTTGTAAATAGAGCCGCAAAGTGGAATGGAGAATGAAAGAAGTTTTATGCGCGAGCAAAAGTATTGTATGCGCGGCGTTTTACGCCGACCTTTATTGCGAGACGGTTTTTCCAGCTGGTACGGATCAGAAATTGCGATGAAAGAGTGATTTCGTTCGGAAATTTTTATCGCCGCGGTTCTTGGGATTATGGGTAGAGAGGGAGGAGGGGAATCATTCGGAAACTAATCATAGTCATTTGCGACGATTTTCAAATTTATTAGTACTAATAGTGCGATTTTCAAATTTATTATGCTATGAAGATGAGAATAAAAAGCGTGCGTTTATTTATATTTACTTTTGAACATTTATTTTTGATTCCATAGCGAGCTTTTAAATAATTAAAATTCAGCGTTTAAATGTATCAGTTAATATCAATATAGTTTTAGTTGAATAAAAATAATGAATAATACTCACGACTTTCAAAAGCAAAAAAATTGAAATGTAACATTTACTCTAATTGCAAATAACGCAGTATTTTCAATTTTACCTCAAATTTAAAACCGCTGATAATTAGACGAGAACAAAAATGTTTTTAAATCCTGCCGTCATTCATACTAGGCATTGAATAAGAAGCTTTGTCATTTTAAAAATTTCGTAATGTTAAAGCGCTTTTTCAATTTTTGCAAATGCTCCTTTTTCATTGACAGATTAAAAAAATTTAAATCTTTGCAAAGTAAAGCACCTTTGGTGTCGATGAAGAATTAATAGCTTTTGTACATCGCTAATGAGATATTCAGTAAGCGACCCAGTTTATAATTTAAAACGTCAAGTATAATAGAAGTAAATGCAGTCAATAGCTGAAAAAGCAATATTTACAGAAGGTTTTGACACTGTTAACGTAACTTTAGTACGAAGTTTTAATGAAGGTTTAAACAATGTGAAATATTACGACGGTAAAGTTCTGATATTCGAAGTAAGAAATTTATGAATATATGCAGAAAATTTAGAGGAAACTTCATCGTTATTATGAAATGTTAATGCCCTAGTAATTTATTACGGCAATTTTAAAACAGTGATCACTGAATTATTGTAATTTATTTGTTAGATCAAAGTAAAATTTGTCTCATTCATCTAAAATAAACTTTTTTGTATAAAGATGAATTTTCTTAAATACGCCCTAAACATTCACGGATGATAAAATATTATACATAATATAGATTTAGAAAGCTTTTACCTTAAATGGATAACGTTTGATATTACTTACAGTTGGCTGGTTGTCGCAATAACCATCCGATGGAATGTATTCAGGCACGGTATTACCTGTAAGGGAACTTGCAAGCTCACTGGAAAAGTTACCAACTGCTGCTAACGTCGGTAAGTTAGGAATTGCACCATTTTACAGCCACTAAAAGAGCTTTTGGTGAAAAAGATAAATCGATTAAAATAAAATTACTGAAAAACATCATTTTTAGGCTTAGAGCAATAATTGATTTGAAAGCTAAATTAAAAAAATAACTCTAATGTCTTCTGAAAATAAAATTTATTTTTTTCAACAAAATTGTAAATATACTTTATTATAGTAAAGTATAAAGTATAAAATAAATAATTCACTAATATTTTAGTGACAAAATTATAAGAAACTGTAAAAATTTATACTCTCAAATACTTGCATTTTGGTAATCTATATCTAAAATATTAAAATTATAATTAGTATGAAGTGTTTAGATAGTAAGTAAGTACAACAATCTTTTTTTCTAACAGGGATAAATACAGGGGCCATCGAAAGATATTTAATCAATTGCCTTTTGATTAATTTTAGATTCACCTCTCTGATGAAAACTCTTAAAAAAATTTAAAAAGCTGCGTTAAAAACTCATTTTTTCTTCAGACTGTTTGCCGTCATCAGTATGCAAATTATAAAATAAGTTAGCAAAAGCATCGAACCAGCCCTTCAGCCCTCGAATTTTTCTAAAACAAGATTACGCCCAAGAAGGCGCGACAAAACAAGCTTCAAACACAAGAACTCCTCGCTATCAGGGGGTCCTCCAGAAAAGTGGCCGGGCAAAGTTGCCCCGCTCGCAATCACCTGCGGCTATTTTAAAGACACTTCCACTTTAATTATACCAAACTGCGCGGCGCGGTGGGCGATATTACGACATTATGATATTACGGAGGCATAAGCCCGGGCGGCCAAGATTTAGGCGGCAGCGGCGGCGGGGGAGAGAAAGTTTCCCCTTCGCGAAAAAGCCAAAACTTGGCGGCGGTGGGGGGGCTAAACGAGTTTCGCAAAGATATCAATTCGTATCAGCGGCCGGGCAATTGCTGTTGTTATGGCGCTGCGCTTGTTTCCGCCTCTTTACTCTTTCGACGATTTAACTTCGGAAGCGCCGCTCCGCGCTGCGAGCCAAGTCTCGAGTTGGGAGTTTAAGGCTATTTCGAGGTGGGCTGTTGAGGTAAGTTTCGGGAGGAGAAGTCCCTCAGATGAGGTAGATTGGCGGACGGCCGAACCAATCAGGACTGCTAATCGATTTAGGGTTATAAATGCTAAGGGTTAAGAAAATTTTTTAGAGTATCTTACCTTATTTTTTAGTAAAAATGCACTTAACTGCTGATCGCATTTCTAGAAATAAACATGGAACACTATTTTATCTTAAATAAGATCAAACTAAAACTTTGTTTTAGAAGTTTGTGAAAGCATTGAAGCACTTGCAAGAATACAAGTTTCATTTACGAAAAGTACAATATAGTTTCTCGCCAAATACAGTTTTAAAGCATTTTCCGGCGGACCTGTTTTTTTTTCAAAACTCAAGCTCACCTTAACGCAATCACCGCCGCCGCTCATCCGAACGAAAAAAATTCGAGTCTGCCGGGGAGTAAACAGTCTCTCAGGCTGCCGACTCGCGGCCCGTCGTAATCAGTAATCAAATTTATTAGTTTCTATTGTCTTGGGGTGCGGCGAAAATTCTTTCTCGATTTTATGGCGTGGAAAGACGATATAATAAGGAGAAAAAGAGCCGACGCGCCGCCTCGAGCAGGAGCTGCGAGTAACGAGGGAATAAGAATGGCGAGGGAGAGGAGAGAGAGAGAGAGACCAACCCGGGCTGCTGCTGCTGCTGCTGCTTCGGAGGCCAAGATTTACTGGACTCCGTTAGTGGCCGCCAACTTCTTAACGCCGTGCTTTCCTTCTCTCTCTTTTTCTTAAAAATGCCTGGCTAGACTTCGGACAACTTGGTGATTTTTTAACTTTCTGCCAAGTGTTTGAGGAAAGGAAATTGTTTGTCGACTTGCGAGTTTTCGCTTGTTATTATAAAACTGTACTTTGGTAATAATGCTTTTATAATATTTATAGTTTTGATTTATTGACAAAGCCAATAAATTATACACATTCAGCTACTTTCTAGTATTGAAATACAAAATAAGGAATACACTTATCGAAATTCCCATAATTCACGATCATAAAATCACAAAACCTCTCACGAGGCAAGACTAAAAATCTCCGGAACCATCAGCAGCCATCCCGCGAGGCAATAAATAGCCCCGATATCCTCCGCCATACAAAACGAATTACTCGTCGTTTCAATATGCATCTGCCGGCGCTTCCAGTACAATCGATATGGGGAAAAGAAAAAGAGAATGCTCGGCGCGGCAGGAGTAAAAAGTCGTGCGAAAAACGTGGGGAGGAGCGAGAAGTGCCCCGCAAGATGTTGCGGCCCATTACAGCCCCGCTGGGCTTAAAAAGGGAGGCTCTTCCGATCCACTCCTTGAAACATCATCGATGCAGTCGCGGAATACCAACGATACAGGGGATTCCCCTCGGGGATGGAACGTCGCCTCTGAGATGTGAGGCGGGAATTATGGGCTTTTCGGCGGAGGACAGTGCTTTTTTATTGATTGCCCCGCGGAATGGCGTTGCGGAGATTTACATTGCAGACGTTTAACTTGATGGGCTATGTATTGGGGGTGAATGTGTAGGTAGGAAATTCGTTTCTTCTAAGGTTTATTTCGGCGTAATATTTGAATGACTGAATATTAAACTCGTGCAATTATTAATGGAATATTTTGATAGCAATAATGTTTACAAGTAAAGCTAGAGAACAGAAAATCTGGAATTGAAATACAGTATGATGTTCTCGGTAATGTTTTATATTTATTTATATATGAGGATATGCTCAAGCTCGTATATATTACTACTCATCATTTAGAAATACCACCAGTTATTTTATTATCTTCTCCAAAGATGGCATATGTTTTATTTTCTCATAAATATTTTACGATATACCAACACTCTAACTGAAAATTGTAAATTTGAACAAATTTTAATATATTCAATATGTAAAATACATATTACCTAACTCGCTTTAATTAATTAAAAATCCAACCGTCAATAAAAGCGGCGAATATCCGCTGCGCGAGCATTTTTCCGGGCGGTCAGAGCGGAGCTCTAAAACGGCACGAGAGTCGAGCGCTTATATGTATCGGGCGTGCCGCAAAAAATACGAGAACCGCCGCGCCTCCCCGGAAACATTCGCCCCGAGAGCACATCCGAGGATCCATTACGAGGATCCTCAAGGCTAACCGGCCGAAACGAGCCAAGATTTGTGCTTTACGCTTCCGCTCGTGCATATAAAAGCTCAACGGCCGGTACTTTGCGCTGTCTTTGCGAGACTCGGATTTCGTTGGGCGGTGGTTGAGTTTTTTGTTCGTAAAGGGGAATTTTTAATTAAGTAAATAACAAGTTTACGTATGATTTAATTATTTGTGGGAATGTAGACTTGCTTTTTGTTTGATTGTTCTTTCGTGTACAGTAGTACAGATTTTAATTAATTTGAGTAATATCTTGTTAAATCTAATGCGGCAAGTAAAACCCCTAAGGAAATCGTTCAACGAGCTAAAATGTAAATCTGCTTCTTGTAGCGAAACTTGCGCTAACCAGTAGACCCTCGTAAAAAATCAAAATTTTCGTCACGTACTTAAATAAATTTATGTTTACAGCTCCGACGTGTATTTCCTAATTCCCTTTGGAAACCTCCAGAAATTCGCTCGATGATAGTCCAATTAACATTCATTGGTTGACTCCGTGTATTTCCGCAGTGTCGAGGCATTTGCTTAAAAAAAATCGGAAGTTACCCTTCTCTAATTTGTTTAATAATTTTTAGATTTTTTTATTTAATATTTATTCGAATTAAAAAGTTATAAGTACAAGTTTTTCTATTATACGTTCGTAATTTGAGAAAAGTGCTTCATTTTGTTACAACTTTATTTTTTGCCTACTGTATTAATAATAAATTAAAAACTTTCAATCTATTTTTTAACTTTTTCAGTAAAAATAATTTAAGAAATAAAACAAAATTTTCCATAAAGAAGCACTAATACAAGTCAGAGCCGCAACCAAAACAAAGAAAGGACCATAAATAAATACACTATCCAATTAAACTCTCACTTGCGATTCTCACCCCGAAGATCTTCCTTATTTTCTTTCGCTCTCCGATAATTTTCTCGCTCGCGTTCGCATCCTCCCCCGCACGAGGAAAAAAGGGCATTAACACCCCATTGTTTATGAGTCGATCCGAGGATGTGAAGCTAAGAGGGAAGAGCGGAAAACAAACGCCGTTGAGAGTGGAAAGGGATGAGCATTTATTACTTTGTTTTTTTACACTTTTAATTACATCGATCAGGCCGAGATCCTACTCCGAAATTCTTTAGAAAATTTAGATGATTTTATTTATATTCACTCGAGTCGATCGAGCACATTTATCGATTACTTACAAAAAGTATCTTTATTGCCCGGCGGCAGCATTGCATCCCATCTCGGGGCACGCATATAAAAAATTTGCCGGCCAATTCCTAACTTCCGACCAGCGCACTCGTGTCAAAAGTGTCACCTCCCCAGCGGGCCGCAACAGCAGCCTTATCACCCGCCGCTGTTCCGCCTCGCAAAAAAAGTCCAGAAAACGATATTTATAGCCTTATACGGGCTCGGGGGCGATTTAAAAAAAAAAAAAAAGAGAGAGAGAAAAAAAAGGAATCGAATCGAATCGATACACGCGGGGATCGGAAGATGGTCTCTGCGGACGGTTCGCCGGGAAGGGTTGAGCTGCCGCTGTCGGTCCGGCGACTTTCAAGAGCCGTATAATTAATTTCCCGTGTCAGGGCGGCCTTCTTCTTCGCCTCCTCCTCCTCCTCCTCCTCTCGCCGCGACAATATTGCCGCTGGCCGCTTCGTTCGACACGATGCAGCAAAGGGGGTGACTTCGCATACCGAGCCGTCAATATATCTGCGAGGTCCCGCCGTAATTAAACATAACAGATCAACAGGAGGACTTTGCCCCTGGGTTCGCACGCGAGCGTATAAGGCTGGTAGGAAGGGATGGATGGATAGGCGGAGGAGAGTGGAGTAAATGAGCGGGATGTTGGCTGTAAGTTTGTCTAATGAGTGACGGGTATTTGATTGTTTTTTTTTAGATTTAGATTTAAGTAATGCAATACTTTTTTTTTTGTTTATTTTTCTTAGCTTGGGGCCATTCAAAATCTGACCTGCGACTGCAGCTGTAATTTTTCAGAAACGTAAAAAGTAACCGGCCATCGGCAAAACTCGCATTCATCTACGTCGGAAGTGGACTGCAAAAACTATCGGCGAAAAATCAAGAAGGAACTCTGAGAAAGAGAATAATCAGACGGAAACACTCGAGGCCTACACCCGATCCTCCAATCCTCCCCCGTCGCCGAGCCACTGCTCCTCTCCCGAGCCGGTTAATTGGATAAATGTCCGATGAAACGTCGGGCAACCCTCTTCTGGCTCCCGCGGCGTCGCGCCGCCGCCGCCGCCGTCAGGAAAGGCCGACCCCCGAACGAGCGCGTCCTTATCCCCGGAGTCGCGAAAACAATCGCGCGCGATGAGTTTATTGAAAGTGCGACCCTCATTTTTGCCAGTCTCTCTCTCTCCCTCCCGTCGATTTCTAATGTTTTCGTCGATTTATACAATCCTACACTGCCGGGTGGGCCGATGCTCCTGCTTCTCTCCCTCCGGCGGCTCTCCCGCGGCAGAAAGGTGGAATGATTAAATTTCTTATTTATGGGGAAGGTGGATGGGAAAAATTTCGAAGAACACTGCCGGGCTTATTAGCTTTTATCCGATGAAGCGTCTTGGTTGGTATACGCAGATCTGTGCCTGCAAAAAAGTTATCACAAACTATTTTTCAAGCGTAAAAGCGCGTTCAAGCGAGCACAATTATTGCCACGTCTGAAGCAATAACAAACAGTGAGTTATGACTCGGCATTAAGTAAACGAGGCCCCGAAGAACAGAGAGAGAGAGAGAGAGAGCAGCGGTGCAGTCATCCTCTTACACGGCGTGTCTCTCGAGCAGTCGTCGCGGAGTTCAAGGTGGGGTGACGGCAAATAACGCGGCTAGATTCTAATTACCCGCCGTAAATCAGCGACAACACGTGCGCTGTTCTCCTCTGTTTATCGAGGGATGCTAAGCCTCCGTACTGCGCCCGCGGAAGTCTTACCGACAGCCTGACTCGAGTTTAATCGTTTCTGCGTTGGATGCTTAGCGTTTAATGAGTCCCCCAAACAAATGATATTCAATTTTGCTATTAGTGCACGCTCTACGGAGAATTTCGGCTCTCTCTCTCTCTCTCTCTCTCTCTCTCTCTCTCGCAAATCTACGATGTTTAATTAAATCTTCGGCGAGAAAAAGGTTGAATTAAAAATGATGATGGAACACACTTTTGCTCACCCGGCTTGCTATTTTCGGAACGACCGCTGGGATCTAATGTTAATTTCACGTTTTTACTATTTTATTGAATAGTTTTACACGTGCTTGCAAATTTTAAACGTCGTTTAAAGGATTCAATGTCTGGCTAGACTACTTTTGAACATTCTTAAAAAAAAAAAAAGCACAAAAATTCCAGTTCAACAGCCGCGGATGATTCTCGAGAATCGAAGTAAAATCCCGGACCCACAGCAAGAGAGAGAAGCTTCACAATCTAAGCAGCATAAATCACGTCAGATTTTAGCAATCTCGCTTTGCTGCCGCCGCCGCCGCGTGTAGCTT
The DNA here is from genome assembly GCA_035582975.1 of Ormyrus labotus. Taxonomy (NCBI): domain Eukaryota; kingdom Metazoa; phylum Arthropoda; class Insecta; order Hymenoptera; family Ormyridae; genus Ormyrus; species Ormyrus labotus. The sequence continues at coordinate 11,627,851 of JAWWEO010000036.1, forward strand.
CGAATTAAGTCCGGGGGAGGACTGGAGAATTAGCGACACGCAGAAGCGAGGAGATTAGCGGCTATGTTAATGGGGAAGTGTGTTCTTCGCCGGCGCTATTTGTCATTTTTGCTTTGGCCCGGCCGCCGGAAGACACGCCGAGGACGGGGAGAGGGGGAGAGAGAAACAAGTTCCGCGGTCGCTCCGTTTCGTTTCTCGCCCGCGCAGAGCAGCGTGTAAACGAAATGAGCTTAATGCCGCGCGAGGACGCTTTATTTTGTTTCTACCTCCGAGCGAGCTGCTCCGCCCGATTTAGCTTGAAAAAGGACGAAGGAGTGGAAAAGCGGCGAATAGGACACCTGTTGTCAGGTGTTTTATCTGTTCTCGTAATTCAGAGTTACATCATCATTTTGTAGCATTAATTTTAAAAAAAATTAATCATTTCATTACATAAAAGTAATCGTGACGTGTTTTAAAGAATGATAATCTGGACGATTGCCACTTTTTGGCGCCTGAAATAAGCCTAAATCAGCATTTGCAATTCTAAACGCCCGACTTCCCTAAGCATCTCCTCTCAATGATGCAGTTTATTTACTCGACTCGACTGGCGCTTCGCCCCGCGGTAATCAAGAAAAAGAAACTGTACCAGTAGCTCAGTGCTCTGCATAAATTCCGCAGCCGTGGCTTTCATCAAGCCTCCTCCTTACGCGCTGAAAAGAGTGACGAAGGAGAAAGAGAGAGAGAGAAGAAAAAGCACTCGAGTTGGGCGCCAATAACGCGAGGGAAAGCTCTATTTTATTTAAGAGGCCTCCGACTCTCCGCCCGAGCCGGTTTTTCATTACGCGCAGAAATATATACGCCCTCTTCTCTATTACCTCGAATGCATTATTTACCATTCTTATTTTTGCCCTTTCCCCATTCTTTATCGCGTAAGCGCGCCCGTAAGCTTCAAAGGAAAGGCGGGCCTCGTCTTGGCGCCCTCTGGGCTCTGTACATTGCGCGAAACGCACCGTTAATATTACCGCACCGGCGAACTTTGCTCGTGCTCTGAGCCTTTTAGGCCATAATGATGTATTTGCGCCGTCTTTTTTTTTAATGAAGAATTGCTTCGCAGCTCTGAATTGTATTTTAAAAATAGGAAAACGGATGTTATTACATGTTTGCTGAAGAAAATAAAACTTACAAAATAATATTTGAAAGAATTCTCGGTATCGAAAAAAGACAAAGATTCATTCTTATTCGCGCTGCTGTTCACCCCAACAAAATTTCACTCCGAATTCAAAGAAAAACAAAGGGCGACGTCTAAAAATCCAACAAACAAAATAAAACTCATTCCTATGTATCCGTCAATAAAGGGCTACAAAGTTTCCTCGTTCCCTCCGCCCCTCGGTGCGCTCGATTGACTTTTGACGAAAGCGTAATGCACGCCATTACACATGCACACGCGCACCAAGCCTCGGAGGAACTTTTCCAAGTCGGAATCGCGAGATTACCAGAGACGGCAGATCTCTTCGGAGGAAAAAGCGGAGGAGGGTAGGAGACGATGATCGTGTTCGATTCGCGTGTCCGTGTGAAAATGTGAGTCTGTGAGGGTAATGCTCGGAGTTCCAGAAGAAGGAGCGTTCGGCTGACCTTGGAGGAGCCGGGAATCGATGGAAAGTCAGGGTTAAAGAACCTCGGACGCCAGTTTCTTTATAGACGTATGTGTGTGTGTGTGTGTGTGTGTGTGTGCGGGTCTGTCGAGGAGTGTTTGAAAACTTTGGTCTTTGAGTAATAATCGTGCTATAATAGAAAAGTTTTGAGAAATTTTGGGGAATTTTAGAAAGATTTTAACAATTATTTTATTTTAACAAAATTAAAATCTTTTAGTATAATCAAAATTTTCTTAAATGCTATACTTGCGTTAATTCTTTTGTAAGCGAACTTTGATAATCATCGCTAATCAAAGTTTCAAAGCCGGCCAATAATTCACCGGTAAAAAGATGTTGTTTCATCCCTTAACAAGCAACCACGATAAAAAGATCTCCTAATGCGATAAATGAATCGTATAATCAAACTCGTCCCCTCCCCTCCCCCTCGCGCCCTTATCCCGCCATCAAGCACGACGCATTAAAAACTTGGCTCGCGTCAACCGCCGCGGAAGACACCATTAAAAGCTCCGAAAACAAGGCGGCGATCCACGAAACAGATAAGCCTTCATAATCGGCGTTATTTAAACGAGCGCAACTGCAAGTTCCGTAATCTCCGGCGATCGGGCAAGTTTTCTAGTAGGGGTTAGCTAAAAGCCCCGGGAACGAAGGGAGAGAAAACGGTGTGTCTGTTTTTGCCCGGCAGTTTGTGCTGACCGCCGCTGGATTTTCCGTCCGGTCATCTTCTTCTTCTTGCGCGTTCTCCCTCCGTGGCCCGGAGCGGCTCTCTCTCTTTCTCTCTCCCTCTCTCTCTGTCGGACCTCCGAAAATTTCTCCACGGCCTTGGGAGAGCTAAATTATTTGCCTTTTATAAATTAGCCATGTTTGCTCGTCTCGTTTCGTGCGCAGGCGCGCACCGCCAATTATCTCCTTGGGATTATTTATGGGCCGCGGCTCTTTGAGAGAGCGGCTTTTTCCCCGAGCTTTTCGACGGGAATCTTATGGCGCTGACGCGAGGAGAGCGGACTACGTTGGAGGGCAAAAAGCGAGGCTCGCTCCTTGCCGCTGGGCGATTTTGGATATTCAAGGGTTGCTCTTCCCCGTGAGTGTGTGTGTGCGTGTGTGTGTGCTGGGATGTGTGCACGGCTGTTAACACAGCTCACGCACGGTTATTTCAGTCGGAGGACGTGATTTTTAAACGACTTATCTTTCTCTTATTTTCGCTGCATCGAAATCCAAGTCCGACTACAGAAATCCCCGCCAATCTGCCGAAGAGCGTTCGCAATTTATTTAGTCGCACTTTGCACCTTAAACTTTAAGCGCTCCGCGGCGACTCCTCGCGCGTGTACAGGACTTTAGGCGCAACTGGCGCCTGCCGGCTCGGTTGCGGGCCGCGCGTAATTAGGCGAATTACATGTAACAGCTGAGCATTAACTCGTAATGCGACCCTTCATTTACTCGGTCATTAGCCGCACCTCCGCAGGCTCCTCTTCTCGCTCCGTGCCTAGGGGTTAACATCGGCACTTATCATCCCTTCGTCCATCCGATGTGCCGCCGCCGCGCTGCCCTTCGTCGCCGATTCGCGAAACACGCAGCAGCCGAGGACGCGCAACGGTAACGGCTGTCCCGAGTTTCCGTGATTTGGCCCTCTCTCTCTCTCTCTCTGCGTTTTCTTGCCGAATTAATTTTAGTTTCGACGTCACATAGGAGGGATATGGAGGGACATTGCTTTAATGGATTTGCGAGTTTGGGTAATGCGCAATGTGGTTTGAGGAGACGTTGCTTATTGTCTAAAGAATTACTTCGCTCCGGTGACGAAGAGTGTACATGAAAAGTGAACGTGTCTTTTAAAATAAAAAAAAAAAAAGACTATTGCTATCTTACTACTGAAATCGACCTAAGAAACTAATGTAAAATACGCTGTCGTTCGATCGAGTTTAAAGCCTCGACCAATAAAAGAGCGCAATCTACAAATGTCTTGGCGAAAGTCATTTAAGTATACAGAGGGAAAAACAGGGAGTGCTTACCGCTTAGAGTACAGCCGCAACCTGAAATCCTCGAGTTATCTCGAGAGAGTCTCAATGTCAAATTACCACGCCGGCTTTTGTCTTATCGTCGTTTCCTCGGTAAGCTCTTGGAGAAAAACTACCGGAGATATCGACTCTGCATATGTATCACTCCCCCCTCGATACTGGATAAAGACGCGAAGCTTCTTTTTTTTTTTTTCTTACTTCTTTTCTTCGCAGGCAGGAGTCGACTGCTTGTTTATCGAAATCTCGACGGTAGCTTTTCGGGGGTAATGCTTGTTTTTCGAGAATAATAGAGCAATAAATATATCTATTGCCTTTATTGCACGGTAAAATACATTGACAGTTTAATAAATTGCTTGGATGAACGGCTTCAACATTTTTCGAAAATTTATTACCGCCTTCGGCAGATAAATGTAGGAATAACTTGTAAAAATCATCCAATTAAAATGATGGAAATTTACCTAGAAAATTCGTTTTTACACAAAGTTAAAACGAAACCCTTACCGCAGCCCTTGTTCTCCGTCCCACCTGAAAAGGCTCTTGCAAAGGCAGCGGCGGCCTGCACACACACACACACATCCTTTCGCGCAAAATTCTTGAAGAGCCAGCAGGTCGAAAAAAAAGGCGTAATAAGGCTCGCACGGTCGAGCGGGCGCTCATAAAGCATCATTAATTCGGATCTTACACCGGCGGCGCCTTGTAAACAGGCCCGCCGCGCGAAAGAGGAGGCAGTGAGAGCTCCGCGCCTCGCCGGCGGAAAATTCGCGGGCAAACACACGCGGGAGAGGAGAGGCCCGGGGTATTAATTACTCGGCGCATTTCTTTGAGCCCCGCGCTACACGCGCGTGTGGACTCGCCAAATACAGGAATATCGCCCGCACGCCGACGCGCCGCTTTCATCCTTTTCGAGCTCTTGACCCGCCCCGCGCGCCTCGAGAGTTTTTGCGGAGAGGCTCTCTCTTTTTCGAGAGAGAGCTCGGACTCTCTCTCTCTCTCACTGCGTACAAAGGAGTGTTTACTAATATTGAAAAGGAGCCGGCGAAGGAGGGATTTTGGGTTTCGCCTTGGTCAGGCTCGCTTTGATGTGTCGGGGCAGGCGAGTGGCCGCGATTGGCCTGAGTGAGAATTCGTCGCTTTGCGGTGACTTTGATGGCAGGGAGCAGCTTGTTTTATCGCTCGTTTTATGGGTACGTTCACGTTTCTACGTGCGCTCGAAACGGAGAATTTCAAGTACTTCTCGAGGTGGTTATTTTAATTTTGACGCAAAACAATAAAAATCTGAAATTTCCGCGTTCGATAGAATCATTACCAACTGCGACACTTCCCACCTCCTGATGCAATATTTCTTCGTCCTCGCCTCGAGTCAACGTCCGTCCATGAATAATTCCCGCAGTCAGTGCTCCGTCATCGAGCCGTCATTGCCCTCTCCCCCTCCCCCGCTAAATATTTAAGCGCAAAAATCGTGACGTTTTGTGGTTCGCCGGGACAATTAGGGCCTTTACAGGCCGCCTCCTCCTCTCCAGCCCCCCCTAATAGAGCCATTAAGTCCTGTCTCTACCGCGAACGACGCGTGCATTTCCATAACGGGCCTCTTTTACTGCGAGCTGGCTGTTTTTATTGTGTGCGTGTGTCTCTCTCTCCCGCCTTTAATTGGCGAAACATCGCGGCAAGACGCGCGCGGTAATCATTGTTATTACCCCCCCGGCCGTAATCGAGCCCGGCACGCAACGTGTGAAGCGCGGGGCGGATTTCTTTCTCGTGCGGCCGAGTCCTTGAGTTTTATTTCGCGGACGGGATTTGCGGGAGTTGATGGCTTTGTTGGGCAGATTTTTTTATGGGGCCTTTTGCTGGTTAATGAAGACTTTGTCGGAGGCAACAATGTGGTTTGGAGTGGACGGATTTATTTTTTGGAGTTGTAATCGTATGTAATAATATGTGATACCGTAAGGAAATGTCAGTATCAAACGTTAAACAATATTTGAATTTGCTTTTAAGTTTCTTTTCTTACAATCCGAGTATCATTAAAATTCTCAAAAACTTACGAAAGGATCAATCGATAAAAAGTCAACAGTTTTAACTGCGAAAATGCAATTTAACGCAATCAGTAATCGTGCTCCAAATAAGCAGAACAAATAAGCCGAACTCGCTCGTTCCACGGAGAAATAAGACAATGAACCCCTCCCGGCGAAAGGAACGAAGCGAGGGATCAGAAAAATTTAAAACAGTTTCGCTGCACAATCCAAGCGTAATCGAATACAGCCAGCTGCGAACGTCAGCTCCTGCAGTGACTCGCTCCCGCTCTCTCTCTCTCCACCCCCTATACACAGACGTATCCAGAGCGAAAAAGAGCGAAACAAGAAGTCCCGGGCGAACGGGGCTCTAAAAACTTCTCGCGGGGAGGGAGGGGGGGCGGTTTTAAAGATTCAATTTCAGATAAAGTGCGCCCGCTTCTTTTTTTTTTCGAGCTTCATAATTGGCACGTTTTTACGCTCGATATAAACAAGGCCTGCCGCTCGTTAAGCCGCGTGTTTCGCGAGGGGGTTGTTTACGGACCTTCGTCCCTTTCTTTTCCTGCCCTCTTCCTGCCTTCTCTGTCTTTCTCGGGCGGTCAGCCAGAGGCGATTTCGGTGTATTTGCTGACGCTGCGTTGAGACGCGCGCGATTCGAAAGTTGCTGCCTGCTTTAAAGGCGAGTGCATTGTTTTGTTGCTGAGGGAGATAAGGGACGAAGCGATGCTTTACTTTCCCGACGATAAAGGATTGTTTTTCGGAGGGATATTTGTAGGGTTCGCTCGGTTTGGACTCGAAGAAGGGAAGAATTGAATTAGGGAATATATTGAGATAAGCAATTCCGTAGAAAGGATTTTGTTTATCCCGGTTACGGTTTTTATAATTTTTTGTTAGCCATTATTTGCGAAACGTAAAAATAATACGTAAATAAAAAATAATAATATTTGTACACGATGCAATGTTATAAAACTCTTCGTTATTATTTCCAGAAAATAACTAGAATCAATTCTGCACGGAGAGAAATGTTTCAGTAAAAATTACTATACTGTTTGGTAAAGCAAGCAAAGGCCGCCAAAAACCCAAAAAATTGTTATACTTTTAGTAAAATCTACAAAACTTCAAGTAAACTTTTCAAAACTTTTAGTAAATTTTATAAAACTTTTAAAATATATTTTTTTTTAGTAAATATTTGGAGTTTTTGGCGTCTGTGCTTGCTTTACCGAACAGTAGAGTAATTTTTACTGAAACGTTTCTCTCTGTGCGACAATGGGAATCTTGTCAATGCAATATTAATTTACGTTTTACCTACACATAGCGTGCATAATGCTTGTTTATAATTTCCAAGAACGTTGAATAACTAAAGGGTCGTATATCCACTTGGTTAAGCCTTCTTCGAATCGGAACCAAAGAATAACGGGTTCGATAATGTAACCAGATCAATAAAATACAATACAATTAGTATAATTAAATTAGTTAACGTATCAAAATCTATATTTCAATAATTGACTATAATTTCTTATATTCACTAACTAACTATAATATTCTTCAACTTTTCAGAAAAATCAATCACCGCGGAAAAACAGCAGCATCAGACTTCCCGTCGTCCGGCGCGCAAATGTATTCCCGCGAATAAAGCAACGACAAGCAGAGAGAGCGCTTCTAAAGCAGCCGGAAAAACAAGCGCGAGATCGAGAGCATTTGCATGTGGCGATCAGCCATGCGAAAAGCGCCTCCGCTCCTTCCCGAAAAGCCGCGCAGCCACCGAGAGAAAGAGAGAGAGAGAGAGAGAAAAGGCCCGAGGAATTTTTCAAGTATACGGAGCCGCGCATCGCTTCCCACGGATATTGGTATATCCTTTGGAGGATACATCTTCGCGAGAATGTTTGCACTGCCTCGCGGTATTGTGTAAGGATGACAACGCTTTTAAAAGGTTCGAGTCACTGCCGCGGATTTTGTCGGGGTAATAATTTCATTTTTTTTTCTTTTGGATATTGTTTAATGTTGACTTTTTTTTTTGGAAAATGTTACTACCGGCGTTTCAGCGTTATTCAAGACTTGTAAAATAAATAAACTCCAGCAATAAGGCGTAATATTTTTTCATTTTTTATTTTATTACTGATATAATATTTTAGTTTCTAAAATAATTTAGAAATCTGCTTATTAAATACTTATACGAGTTACTTCAGGATGTCAGGCAATAAAGATACGCTAAGAGCTGATAAATATTTATATGAAGTATTTTCGAAAATATCGGTTAAAGAATAAGTATGAGTTATTCTCTATTTATTACAAATGTAGAAATTTATATAATCTCTGGGTGCCATCGAAAGTAAGAAATAAATGACGGATTTTGCAATAAAATGAAATTCTATAAATATCTTTCCAGGTGTAAGTAGTTATTATAAGACATACATTGCACTACTTCAACATGTATCAAAATAAGCATCTCAACAAATAAAAATATGTGACAAGTATTTGTTTCTTCTAACAAGGTTTAAATGAAATTATTTTTGAAACTTCTCAGTGACAGTTTTTGTTTTTGTCCCTAACAATATCGAAATTTCATTAATATACCTCACACTATTCCCCCAATATTCCAGCAAATCTATTCCTTTCCTCTCAGCGCCCCCAAAAACTTAAAAAGAAGCCAACACGCACAATTACGCATAATCAAATCGCGGGGCGGCTTCAAAGACAAAAGAAGCGTCTCTCTCAGCAAAACTCCGGGCCTTAATATCGAGGAAAACCGCGAAGGGAAGAGTCAACAGATCGGTCAAACAAAATTATAAGTCTATCGCGGTGTCTGCCTTTCCCCTCTTTCCCCCCTCCGTCGGCGGGCGCGGAGCGCGCCAACCTTTTCCCCGGTCAAATAATAATAAATTAACGCAGACGCCGCCCGGAGAGTTACTTAAGGCGACTTAACGAATATAGATTAAAAGTTGTTCGCTCCGCTTCGACGGAGGACACAGCCCAGATTTTCGGGGCGCAGCGCCGCGTGTTTGTATTTTAATGGGGAGGCTATGCTAATCCGCGGCGGCACACCGCCTCCTCGACGTTTTTCCTGCAGATGAGGTGAATATTTTCGCGCTCTTATACATTGGCTCTTGTACGTATTGGTTACGTTGAAAAAGTTAATTTCGAATTTTTTATTTTTTTCATCAACTATACATACGGAATATACAGGATTTGTTACTTTTAAATTACTCTTTTAATCAATTTGAATTTAACTATTTTGCAATCAATACAAGCGATATCGAATTGAAAAGAAGTATTGCGAAATTCTATTCCAAACTGAATAATATCTATTTCTGCAACAGATGGCTTTTCTACTCGTTTATTTAGTTTTATCTTCTATATGGGCACTCTTTTCCTCCCTTCTTCGGATTTACTATATTTGTTTCTCTTTTGAATGCTGTTACGCAAAGCTGAGCGGGTAAATGCCGCTGCGAGGCTTGGAATAAATTCACACTTACCCATCATCCACATTTATATATTTCCAAACTTTAAAGGAGATGTGCTGCCGTAAATATGAACTGGAAATACCTTTCTTAAGGTGCGATACTTTCTAAATGTAATAGTTTTTTATACACGAAAAAAAAGGTTTCGTCTAACATTAATCTCATCAAATTCAATAATAATCAACCAAATAATTTCCAAGCGTATTTTAAAATAACTGGTTTGAAGAAATTTGAAATAGTTCTCTCCTTTCTGATAGATGACTGCGATATCTATAACCCCTCAATTCGACCCAGTGCCATAATTTCTGACTGCAAAATCGATCGTTCGGGTGCGTAAGCGTTCCCTTTTCATCACTCTCAATCAAGCGTTTGATTTTGGCACATGAAGGGCCAATTCTAATGCTTCGCAGATAATGTTTCAGAATGCGTATCTGCTCTATTGCCCAAATGTAAATCAATACGTGTCCCTATGTCTTGCCTTTCACCAGAAATTATCTGTAGTATAAAGTATCCGATTCATAAAAGTCACTAGTTCTTCGAAACTACATAAAATTTTAAATATTGATCACCGTAAAGTAATCGTAATTCTCGAATAAACTTAACAAAATAAAAATACCTAGTTTAATTAACAATCTCTTCTATGGAAAGTTTCCCCTCCGAGCACGAGAATAGCCATGGAGAGCATTATTTAAAGTACGTGTAGTACACATTCGGGGATTGTCTCGAGACGGTCGGCGGGGCAAAAGTTTTCGGGGATCGTCCAAGGAAGTTTTCATGGTTATCATAGGAGTTTCGGGGCGGCGGGAGAGAGACAATAGGGACCCGAGACCAATCGAGTCGATATGTATTTACAGATCAGTGGATATATACCCCCGAGCGCAACTTCATGCCCGTCATATCGCATCGAAATCTATCTATTAAGCTCTTGACAACCCACTTGGAGTATCAGGAAGACATAAACAAGAATATCCCGCCGATTCGGGATTCCTCGTAAATGTAGTGAAATTTACTTTGACTGCCGAGGAGAGCACGAAACTTTATATTTGTTTGGATCTTTATCTGTTTGTTTGTTGGATTGTTTATGCGATTCCTCGTAAAAGTCCGTTTGATTGTTTTTCCTCAAATCAGCCGGATAATTTGTTAATCCATTTTCGGGGATGAAACGCGGAATAAGCAGAAAATGTTATTTTCTTTCTTAAAAATCATAATATAAAACGATCGTTTCTTTTAGAAGTCGAAATGTTAGAAAGTACAAAATAAAATAATAAAGAAAGATTTTCTTTATTCTTGTTAATTATAATTTTCTTCCTCAAATTCTTTTTTTTACAATTCGTATAGTACACGAATGTCACATTTCAATGCAAATAAAGTCTCGGATAACTACGTCACACAACGCTAATACACCCGAAAACATAATTCCACCTCTGCAATCCAGCAATCCAGTGAAATAACAAGCACTTTATTTAGCAGGCGGACTCGGGAAAGAAAACGAAATAATTGAAAAGTCTTCGGTACACAGAGCGGCGAGTGGACTGCACAAAAAAAGGAAGACGAAGAGAGCGGGACCTCTGGAAAGAATGCAGCGAAACAAAAGGGCACGTACGTCCACATTTCATCTTCGTTGCAGCGACGCCGGCGCGCGCCTGCATGTTGACTGAGTTATTCGGATGATCCATCGGAAAATATTCAATCGGCGCAACGCGCGACGAGACGTCGTGTATATATCGATTTATATTCAATGCCGAGACAAAGCGGGCATAATCCGCGTTTAATTGAAAAACTTCCGCGGCTGCGACGAGCCGCTCTTTCCCTCCTCCTCCTCCTCCGGCACTCTTTCTCTCTTTCGACGGGCTACAAATCGAGCGAATTCTACCCTTCCGTCCCTTCGCCCCGAACGATGATACGCACAACGAGCCGTTATTTTCGGTGTCGTTATGTCATTTTTGCACTGGGTTTCAGATTTTGACAATGCAGATTTGTTATAAATCACTTTGTTGAATTGTAACAAAATCATCGCAACGAAGGTTTTTAAGTGCTTACAGCTTAAATTTTGAATAAATTTAAATTCATGGTATAATTTATACTTTATAAAGTGTAATTTACTTGTACGTACCTTCTATTTTCATGGTAAATTTTGCATTGAAAGTATGTTGCTGTAGATAAATTTGTGTTTTAACAACGGGTCGTCAAGAAAAGTGTAGTTTGTGGAGTGATGGGGTTAAATTTGAAAAGTTTTTAAGTGTACCCAAGCAAGTTTTTGACCTTAGTGTACATTATATTCTAGTTATCTTCCAGCCTCTTCCCCACTCTGTTTGCCCGTCAGTCATATCTACTATATCTACCTCTTCCCTTGAAATGATTAACCTGACTCGACCCTGAAAAAACAAAACAGTATCAACGATATAATTTATTGTTCATGGAACAAGAATTAAAATAATAATTGTTAAAATATTAATTATTAAAATTTAATAGGTAATAATTATTTTCATAAATTGCTGCAAACGACACAATTGATCAATCGCTTTTTTGAAACTTCAGTCTGATCAATCGACTCAGTACTCTTAACTAATCTCATAAATAAAAATTTCCAAGCTTGCAAAGCACACCCACTCCTTCCCATCTTCTAAAGCGATCAAAATCATAAAGCCATCGTCGATTTAACTCTCGCGGAAACGCGAACAAAGAAACAGCAATAATGAATCAAAGTCGGCGATTGCGCGTCAAAAGAACGAGAGTAAAAACAAGGAGCTGAACGGCGCAACCCCTCGTCGTTCCTGGCCTCCACTCCGGAAAGTGAACAATTAAAATATGACAATCGTTAGATTTAATTATCGGGACAGAGAAATTTTGTGCTGCGCGATGCCGAAAAAAGGAAGACGCCCCTTCCTCAACCCTCCCGATCCTTCTTTTTCGACCCTTTTCCCGAGGTAAAACCTTATTAAGTACGCGGCGCCTGCAATCAAAGGCGGAATCTTCCGAATCATTTGTAACTGGCGCTTTGTAACGTAAGGCGCAATAATTATCGCCGACTCCGCTGGCCTCGTTTGTCTCATTGTCAAAACGACGATGCTCCGAGGGTTGCTTCATGGAACCCATAACTGACAGATTTTTTAATGCTACTTTGATATATTTTAATGCGTATCGCTGTAATTTTGAAGAAGGTTTTCAAAAATAATTCAACGGGTTGCAATTTAGTGTTAATAAAAATTGATAATAATAATAATAATTAAGTCGTTAACTTTTTTCAAGTCGAAATTTCGTAACAAACAGAATTTATTATGTACAGACAGCTCATGCACAGTTTAAAATTTATACACCGAATTATCAGTAATTTAAAAGCACTTCCCACTCAATCGCCCGAATAAACTGCAGCAAACATAAAAAATAAACAGCCCCCTAAGAGCCCTAAAAGCACATTACGCGCCACCAAGGCGACATTAAGTCCGCCATGAAAAATTTTATACCCGAGGTGCCAATGTATTCTTGTTTTTCGGCGGGTAGCTGCAAAATAGTTCGGGGCGCGAAAAAAGGGGGTACGTCAGAACGCGAATTTATGGGAAATTTGTGGGCCAATCGACGCCGGATCGATCTGCATAATAACTGCACGCGCCGCGGCGAAATGCAAATTCCGCGCCGCCTTGTCCTTTTATTTCGTCGACTATAAAAGTTCGCGCAAACTTTTTCTCCTTCTTCCCTCCTCCCTTCCTTGTATATGGCGCTGTAGTTTCTTCCTTCGTTCGCTTTACTTTTACAGGCTGTCGCAATATTTTCGCGGGCTTTTTTAATGCCTCTCTTTCTTTTTCTGTTTCGGCGGCTAGATTTAGTGCCGGAGTCGGGGGGGAGGGGGTTGAAGGAAGAGGGATGGCAACCCAGTCAAGTTGAAATGACGTAAAAAAATTTTCCAGAGTTTATAGGTTGTTTTAAAAGGGATGAAAATTTATTTTAAATTATATGATAATCAACGTGTGATAAGTGTAAAATTACAGATCATTAAACTTCTCTATAAAAAACAGTTTGATAAACAGTCTACTGCAACACTTCAAATCTTCATCACTACTTTTTAATTTTCAAACTTCACAATTACGTGTCATTCTTTTACAACAATAAGCCAATGTAATATCGCAAATACTTTCCAAAATGCCACAATTTCATCAAACCAATAGCCACTCGCGTTTTGCGCGCAAATTGTCACGGAATGCGCGCGCCGTCCCTCGATCCAAAAATAACGATCCAAGTTTTCCGAGTATTCGACGCGGCGTCAAAAATATTCCCGCCCGTAAGGTGCTAAAAGTTTATTTTCCGATATGTTAATTAAATATTTGGAAAAGTTTACCGCCGGGGAGGGGGGAGGGGGTGTAGGAGCGCGCGAAATATCGCGTGTAATACGCGGCGAGGCAAAGAAGTGTGTCCCTCGCCGGCGGATCTGCGCGTGCGGTCGCCCGCAAATTTTCGGTTTTTAGTTTAATTAAAATATGTGTGCCGCGCTGGAGCCGAGTGGTTCACTGACGAGTCAGCGCGTGTGCAGCTATCGAAAAATTATGCCAGCCTCGCGATGATTGTAAGTGCAAAACCGACGCGTTGACTATGAATTTTGCGGAAATTTAATAATTTTACGTAATTTTTGAAATTTTATTGAACGTTTTTCATCGCTAAATATTTGGCAGATTGAATGTACAGATTTTATAGATTGAAATTTTTATATATTTTGCAAGTATTTTAGAATTTTACTAATTTTTGTATAATAATAATTGTATTAGTTTACTTTTATTCCTTTGCGAGGCACTCTATTCAATTGAAACAAAGAATAAAAAGTGTCAATAAAGATGTCGAAGAAAACTGTTTTCAAGGTCTGGAAAAAAACGAGATTCAAAGCCGGGAATATTCCCGCGAATCTTAACAGATTAATTAATATAATCTGTCGGCCGAAGTCCTCCCCAAAGAAAGGTGACTGACTGGCTGGGCGCTCCTCCTTCGTCTCGTTCGGCTAAAGATGAATATTATTAAGGTTAATTATAATTGGAAAAAGAAAGCCTCGGTAAATATTTCAGGGCTTAAACAAGGAAGTCGAGCGAGCAGGAGAGACTTCGGGGACGGGCTACACTTTTATTTTCTCGTATTGAAGCGTCGATCCATCCCGTCTATTTAAATGAGCTTAATTATTCTAATTTCCATTCATTCCTGCCGCTTAAGATTCCGTATTTATGAATCAGATCTGTTGCTCTGACAAGCAATTTTCCTGATTTCATATTATTATCCCGAGAGCATTCGATTCAGTAAACGACAATTCTTTCTTGTTACTTTGAATACATAAGGCATTTCTGTTTAATAAATTGAATAAATCTTAGGATACATTGGCAGTTTCTTAATATATTGGAATGTAATTATGTATCACAAGAAATAATATATTTACTATACTTATGTTAATAATATTAGATAAGGTTTAGTAATGATTAATAAATAATCACGATTAAATCGACCCTTATTAATACTAATAAAAAAACCCTCATTTTATTCTGTATGAAAATTCCAGCAGAATAAATACAAAGTATCCGTAAATTAATTTTTCGCGAGCCAAAAGTTTTGGGTTTCCTGCGGTGCCTCATAATGTCACGATATTAAATACGAAAATGAATATTTATGAACAATAGGCGCAGTATGTCAATGCTATCCTTCGACTCCTCTGGTCTTTGCTAGGACCGTAATTAAATTCATGCTAATAAGAAAGAAGACGGTCGTGAAGAAAATCGATGATGGTCAAATGGCAGTTCATACTTTTTCATAAATCAGCTAATTAAAATTTAATTGCAAGAAGCAATAAAGTATTGAAGTATCGTAAAAAAATAATAAGTTATTTATGTATGATATAATATTATCAATTGAAACTTTAAAGAGTAAACGTAACTAATAACTGAACAATATTTTCGAAATTGTCTATTTATTCTGTTCATCCTACTATAACTCTATTTCTGATAGTTCAATAACCCAGTATGTATACCATTCCACTCTTCGTCAATAGAAAACAGAATTCCTATCACGCTTATCTGGATGAAAGACATTAATTAACAAAAACATCTGGAGAAATGAAAATACAACACACAACCGCACGATTAAAAGAGGCGAGGCGAGAAAAACAAATCGCCGGAGGCTGCTCTCGGACGTCCCCGTTACTTTTTACATGCACGTACGTTCATCAGCTGATGTTGTTGCTGCTCGCCGCCTAGTGTTTTGATGACGAGGTGGATTATCGCGCGGGTTACTTCCCTCGCAAACAATCGCGCGAGCCCTTTCAATCCACTTTCGCTCTCTTTCTCTCTCTCTCTCTCTCTCCCTTTCCGCCTCTCTGTCAGACTCGTTCGCTCCTCTACTTCTATTGATTTGACGGAAAACCATCAGACTGCTGGTAAATATTATCCTCGAATTACGTTGATGCGATGAAGGCACGCGAGACAAATTTCCTAACTGATCTTTCCTGCGTTTGAAAAATTACGTTTTGCTGTTTTGGAACAATGGACGTTTATTCTAAAAAGGGCTTTTTCCGTTCTCTAACTAAAAATTTGATTATCATAGGCTAAATTATTCTTGTACGTAATATAAAAATATCAATATGGTTAATGTATGAAATAAAATATAAAATTTATGAATAAATATATGATTATAAGGTATTTTTAAAGAACATTAATTAAGGAATTATAAGAAACGCATTTGCATAATTAATGTCAAAACTAAGCCTGAGAATAATACAACTATAATTGAACAATATATAGCTTGATGGATAATAATAATCAACATAATTTTCTAATTCCCCAGAATCGAGTCTCAATAATGCAAAATGAAAAGGTGTATCGTCCCCCGCCCAACCACAGACGCTTCAGTCTCTTGACGCTAAGAGCAGATATACTCAGGCTTGCACGCGTTTACGACCCCCGCCGGCAACGTGGAGGGTGTGATTATTATATGCCTCGGCGTCGCGCAAAAAGCACGCAAGGAAGAAAAACCGCAACGAACAAAGGCAAGTGGAAACGTAATCGCGATGCGAGCTCTCGTCACGTGTTTATAATGAGCAAAAAAGCTCGACTTCGTTTGTGCATACAGGAATAGGTTAAACGATGCCACTTTCGTATTCCCTCTCCTGGCGCTCTTTGCCTTCCGAGGACAGGAGGATCATTGTACGCGTTTCTGCGACGGTGTCAATGCGACGATTGATAGAATCATTTGGGGCTTCTTGTGTTTTTTCTGCTTGTTTCTGATACCGTCGGACTCGTTCATGCGAAGTCATTATATTTCAGACTCATCGACTGATGTATTTTCTCTATAGATGATGCAGACTCTATAGATAGATAGAACAATACTGCGAGAAATTAATGAATTATCTGAATATGTGGATACTTGTGTTTCTTTGATAATATCATTACTGTGCTTTAGGAAGAATCACATACTCGTTCAAGGTTTCAACAGTCGAGCAGGAATATTATTAAAGTAAAATTTTGAAATATAAAATTATAATATTCGAATAATTAGAATTATTGTAATTATTATTCACAGAATTATATCATAACAATGTTAAAATAATCCTTATACTCGAATAGCTCATTAAAGAATTCCATCTCCTTTCTCTCTTGCATTGGCTCTTGAATAAACAAAGTCGTCCTCGTCTTATACCTAATTAGAACCTTCGGGACAAGTCGGTTCCTCGGGAGAAGGCTCGCGGCGGTTTGTCGGGAAGTTGTTGGCGGAACATTATGAGTTTCTCTCGTCGCGGGCCTCAGATACGAACAATCTCTCTCGCTCTCTCTCTCTCTCTCCCGCTCTGGCTGTCGTCTAAATAATGTATGGGCCCGCGTTGACTTCCAAGTTCAAGGGTCGGGGGAGGATTTTACGCGCGCGTCTCGCGTAACACGTTTTCACTATAAACCACTGTTTCTCTCTCTCTCTCTCTCTCTCTCTTTCTCTCGCCTCATTCTTACCCTCGTCTCCGCGCATAAATTCGCCGGCGACCCTCCCCTCCGCCCCGACGCTTCTTTATGCCAAGCTCGATCGCTCCCTGTACGGGCAAAAGTGTGCGCGACGCTGCGTCTGATTACGGGGGCCAGGCAAGAGCGCAATGACCTGGTTAGTTTGAATTTTGGGCGTTTGTTCACTGCTTTGAGATTGCTTTCTTGAACCGTGAGCTTTTAATACGTAAATATATACTTTAATTACTTCCTACGTATATACTAAATATTCTTTGGTAGAACAGTGATCAATATTTTCGTTGGTAAGTAATATTTAAGATTATTATTCCCATTGATTAATTTCGGAACGGTAACTTGCCCTCATGCACAAAACACTTCATTTGTTCATAATAATAAATTAGTTCTATCATTTTAATTATTATTATTATTCGAATGAAGCAGACATTCAATATATTGGTAGTAATAATTGTAGATAAAAGTAATACCATTTCAAGAGAAATTTCAATTATACCTATCTGATAAGCCGGTAGCAATTCAATATCCATACACGTTTAAAAATACTCTAACCCTACAATCGCGAAGGCTGTACTTCGCCTGCGAAACTTTAAAGCAAAAAAGGGGGGAGGGAGGAGAGGAATGGAAGGTCCCTTGTAGATTAAACGAAGAAGATTGACTTTAAAGCGGACGCGCTTGCTTGCAACGAACGAAAAAAAAAAAGGAGAGGCCGTCGAAACTTTCTCTCAAGGGTAACAGTACACTGATTATTAGAAAACAAATTTCCTCAACTCGGGCTTATCAGTCCAATAATCGCGAGATGAAGCGCTTAACTCGAAGCTCAGCGCGCGCGGCTCGGCGCCATTTGATTCGCCCGGAGATATAAAAACACTTCGCGCCTAATTTGTGGAACCGCTCGCTGATAGAGGGGCGAAGATTATCGCAATTGGCGAAGCTTTTTTAAAAAAGCAGACGCACGCCTGGATTGCAACGAGACATGCAACGAAGTCCGCGCGGCGCGCGCCTCGGCTATTTTTTTTTTTTTTTTTTTACTTTTCGGGAGAGACCTTTGTTCTTTCACTCTCTCCCTAACTAACTCCTTCTCTCTCTTTCTCTGTCTGCTTCTTTTTTTTTTTTAAAATCGTGTCTGCTCAGGGTTAGAAGTTGATGAGTCTTCTTGCTCCGAGTTTTATGCTCCTTTTTGGGGAGATACTGTTTAACACCATTGGCCGTCTCATTTCTTTTTTAGTGTTCTAGCGAGGAAGGTTTTTTGGACAACTTTAAGTCTGAAAATTTTTATTTTTTATTATATAAAATTGAGAGTAGACTCATAAAAACCGTTTTTCGGTGTAAATGTGTTAATAAGATATAAATTATCTTAGTAGTACTATACTTGCTCGATATTAAATGAAAAATAATCGTGAAATCGAAGACAGCCACCTTTTTTTATGTAGTTGGACATTTTTAACATAGCTTTTCAGATTCTGATTAAGATCACCTCGCTTCGAATAAAATTACTTTCTTGCATTTAACTACCGCCGCACTACTTTGCCAGACTACTACTAGACAACTGCCATAATACAAAACATTTTTACGCGAGACGTAAAGGCTGATAAAATATGTTTATGGCCTGATTGTAATGCGAAAAAAATGAGAAACGTGACTTGTGCGAGTTGTCTAGAAAAATAGAGGCACTGCACGGGCACATCAGCGCGCAAAGAGCCGATAATCCCGCAATTTGTATTTATTTCCCCCTCCCCCCGTATAAACTCCTCTTCGACGGAGTAACGATGAAAAATTCCGGCTTGCCGAGCGCCTGCCGTCGCCTACTACTCTTTTTCCTCAGCTCTCTTTCTCTCTCGTCTCCTCGAGGGTGTAGGAAAAAAATTCTTTTTCGGCTAAATTCCCGCGCGACGCGCTCTTATGGCTTACGCTGCTATTTTTCGCCGACACAGGCGGCGACGATGACAACGACTACG
Organism: Ormyrus labotus; assembly: GCA_035582975.1. Classification (NCBI taxonomy): domain Eukaryota; kingdom Metazoa; phylum Arthropoda; class Insecta; order Hymenoptera; family Ormyridae; genus Ormyrus; species Ormyrus labotus. The sequence goes on from JAWWEO010000036.1 coordinate 11,646,880, forward strand.
CGGGTGCTGTTTTGCATATTTATTCGGTAATAGGCTTGGATATTTTTCTAAAAGCCCTTCACGGAGCGATTTTGCATTATTTTCCATTTATCGGTAAGCAAAATAAATATTGGGCTCTTTTCGGTTTAAGATTGTATAATGAAAACTAATAGTTGCTCGGTATCACAGAAATCTGTAGAAACAGAAATATACGTTAAAAATGTTTAGTGTATGAAAACGGAATATCTTAAAACTTGAGAACATATTGAATATTCTAGATAAATCTACGTGGCAAGACTCTTATTGAAACCAAAGTTGTCGTTGAAAGCAAAGTCGCCGGTTCGGCTAAGTGGAAAATGACAATTACGTAAAATACACAAGCGGAAAACAAAGGGGAAACGATTCTCTGAAGAAAATCGCGCTTCGACGCTAATTAGAAATTCAGCTTGAATGACAAACAAGAAAAAATTAAAAATTCTTCAAACAAACTTTTTCTTCCTCCGCTAAGCAAACTGTATTTCCTTCGTCTTAAAATTACAAAAGAAAAACACTCCCTTGCGTTCCACGAAATTTTTTAAATTACCGTTATACAAAAACCAAACAATCTTTATTATTATTTCTTTTGGCCATCAGTGTAAAATATTCCCCTGCTATAAAGTTTCAGTCAAGCAGATAGTTAATTGAAGGTGCATACTATAAAAAGTCGTTAATGAGAATGACACATATATAATGAATAGATACACTTGGGTCCGTTATTAATTAGTGCTTCAGCAAAAATTCCAGCCACTGCTACGGCATCGTATATTTTAAATCATTCAACCCGGCGTGAAAAATGTGTACTCCAAAAGGACGAAGTGCTGCTTATAAATTCAGGAATATGATTATATTTTTTCGCGGCAAGTAAGGCGCGATTCTCTGCATTTGATTGCAGTATAAGTTATTAAAGAAATGTATATTAATTACTGAAAAACGTTCGATTTTGATTATTTCTCATTGTTCTGCAAATCTGTTTTTAATCTTTTAAACGATCGATTATTTAACTCTTTGCTTTTACAAGAAAGAGGATGAGAACGAGCGCGTCGTTACTCGAAAACAAAAGAAGCATGAGCTCAGCGAAAGGTGCACTTTAATTTGTTAACCAAAATAAACGGACAGGCTGCTATTAGAGGAAGCGGCGGGATTAATGGGAAAATCGGAGCGACCCTTCTGCGATAAAGCGCTAAGTAAACATGTTTCCCTTTCTCTTTCCATTGCTTCGCTTTATCTGCACTTTTCCTTACTCTTCCATCTCCTCCTCCGCCTCCTCCTCTTCTCATTTTCCTTCCTCGTTTTTTGGTCCGCGTAAAAATGCGGGTAGTAAATACACGCGCGTTCCCCGAGCATGCAAAAAATTGCTGTTTGAGGAACTTGATTAAAATAGATTTATTGAAATTTCACTCCGTCGATTGCTCAATTCTAATTTCTCATGCATCGTAATCAGAAGTAAGGAGCGTAGCGGAAATGTAATCTATCGCGTATTTTAACGAGTTTAATTACATTTCGAATTCTATGATAAAAAATAATATTTACTCCATTTATATACAAGTAACCTATTATAATCTTCATTTGATTATACTCCCTCCAAACAATTTTGTACAAGTCCATTACACAAAACTTATTAAAATCTCTTAGCCTCCACAAGCAACTTCCCAAACGAATCTTGTTCAAACAATTCCATTATTTAACATCGAATTCCCACCCCTGCCTCCTCCCGAATCCTCAGCTCCGCTTGGACCCACAGCGAGTCACACATAATCGTTATATATCTCCGATTATTTGAGCGCGCGCGCGCTTTCGTTTCCGCCCTCCGATGCTTGGAACATGCGGGCACTCTATTATGCAATTAGCCGAGAGACAGCGCTCTCCGCTCCGGCGTATATATCCCCGTACACGCGTATATAGGACCCGGCGCTCTCTCGAGCAAGAAGGTACGTCTCGGAGCTATCGGACACGACAGGACACGGCCGCCTGACACACCCTTTCTTCGTTCGCCGCTCCAAAGGAAAGGATCAGCTGGACTTTCTCTGTCTCCGGGAGCTTCCGGGCGCACTTGCTTATCTCGAAAACATTAGCCCGCGTACGGAGGGAGGGGGGGGGGGACGCTGGAAGGGCGCTGAGGGAGTCTGGACATGCATTGGGTATGCTTGCTCGCGAAGGAGGACTTTGGAAGTCCTTCAGTTCAGCGGATCGTCGTTATGTTTGATTTTTAAACTGACAGTGGTTTTGCGATTAGACGTAATTTTTCGAAGCTTCTCGAGTAGAACAAATGGGTAATACTGTGGAAGGGGCGAGTAAATATTTCACTTTCTTCAAAAAGATATCTCTCGAAAGCGAACTGGCGCCCAAACTCTTTAAAAGCCGACGTGATTTATTTCTTATTTCACCGAATTTTGATAAGTTACAAGTTTTTTAATTGCCCCCGTTCGAAAATAGTTGGCTTAGTTCGTAACGACAGTTAGCTGCTCCGGCAGATCTGACGACTTTACGATGCTGGTTCGTGCGGGGAATCGTTGCCTCGAAGGCGAATTATTCCCCGCAGTTATTACACGTGCGGGCGCGAAATCGCGGAATTCCGGCAGAAACTTCTGACTGCCTATCGTTAAATTTTGCGCATTTTATTGCTCCGGGTGTCAACTTATTCCTAAATAAATCAAGCAGCTTTTGTTATTATCGTAATATCGTTTTTAATAATTACCTTCGTTCATATTTAATGGAATGCTTCGTCTCGTTTTTCTTCCAAGTTTTGATTATTTCCGCAGAATCTTTGTCGTATTAAATTTGAGCACCCGTTTCTTACCGCCATGCTAGTACATGTAGGCAAGATTTTGTATCTTGTACAAAGCATTGCGTTCTTAGCATAATTATATTTTTTCAAGCTTTTCAACCTGCTGATTGACAAGATCAAAACGCGAACGTACACTAAAATCTCTACTGGCCTCTAAATTCCAACAGAAGCGCAAACTTCGACACCAATTAAAACCGGCCGAACTTTTTCCCAGAGAGTCCCGGAGAGCGCCGGAAGTTGACCCACTCGTGTTCTCTTAGCGTTAATTTAATCGGAGCAGCGCGCGCGCCTATAAACCGGCGTTTATTGCAACCCTTCCGGCCGAGCGGATGATACGGCGGCTCTTGTAAGGCGCCAGCCAGAGGGGGGGTTATTGGACCGCGACCCGAGAAATCCGCAGCTCCCTCCTAAGATATCCGAGCATCCGATCCGGCTAAGGGCAGAGAGAGGGCCGACATCGTTCTCCGGATTAGCCGCTCGCAGGACCTCCGCAGAATCTCCTCCTTCGACATGCTGCATCTAATTAGCCTGTTACGGCCGAAATTGTTTTCCCGACCCCCACCCCCTGCGAGACGGCGGTAGCCCGGCGTGATTTGTGGGAGACCTGGCTCTCGTGAATTATGAGTCCGATCGCCTGTTATTATATATCTCGGTGTTTAGAAGCTAAGACTGATTTAGCTTTTAAAAGGAAAAACGTGTAAAATGCACATTTTCGGTTGATTGTAGAGAAGAGCATCGACGAGGATAGAAATAACTCCGTAGCACCGTTTGGACAACAAATTGTCGCGAGCAAAAATTAATAATAAACAAGAACAATCGAACAGAGGAGCGATAGGAAAGCTCTTATCATAAACTCCCAGTCATCATCGGCAGCATCGGCGGTAAACCGCTTCTCACGAAATCCCCGAGAAAAATGCTCCGCATCAATCTTCGCCGCTCCTCGGCGGCGGAAGCAATCAGTAAGGCTGCTTACTAAGGAAAGAAAAGCGTCGATCCAATCCCCCGCAGGAGCTCTCCTCTCTCTCTCTCTCTCCCGCTGTACACGATTTGTCTCGGGCAGTTTCGCCCGTGTCGGCCACTAATACGAGAATAAACAGCGTGCCAAGGATCCACGTCCACCCCTCGGCGGCTGAGCCCGGGATAAAGGCTCTCCGTCGCCTTCGACTTTGGCCGCCGCTGCTCCCCGAGGGCTTTCTAATTAAGATCGTTAAAGTGCCATGAAATTCAAATTACCTCTAATATCGGGGCCTCCGCCCCGCCCCGCCTGACACTCCGCCTGGACGAGGACAACGTGTTTCGGACACGCCGAGAGGAGCGTCTAGGATCTGAGGTCTGCTAAGGGACTTTGATGTCTTATTCATTGCTTATTGTAGAGGCGCTTTAAATTCTTTCGACCGTTGATGAAACTCGAGTGGATAGCTTAGTTTTTACAATCAAGAAGATTATTGTCTGTATCGTGCTAAATAGCGTATAATGCGCGCATTTGTACTTTACATTATTAGATTTGTTTACAAACATCGAAACAGAACGGCTTTGTTGTGGATTACAAGGCTGATCAAGTACATCGATGTCTTTGTAAATTCCGGAAAAATATTATTCTGTAATACCTCCGATTATTAATTTTCTAATACGAATATGTTTATAAATTTTTTTAAATATATTCAAAGGGCTGCTTTGCAAAACAAATTTTCACGTATAATTCAAAAATATTAAATCACTCCGCTAATAAGTTGAAATTCCTAAAACGAAATCCGATTAACCGGCATCCTGCAGCGGCAATTCCCGCAAATCCAAAATTGATTTCAATACATGCACGCCTAAGAAATAAACGGATACGATATTAGATTCGCGACGCGGGTAATCTCCTCCGAAGACTTTCGGAAATCGCTCGGCTGTATAGCGCCGACGAAGCTGACGGAGCCCCAAAGACAGAGACGACCTGAAACTCTTCGGCAAAGTCTCGTAAACTGTTTCTCTCCCTTTATCGCTGCTGCGCGCGCGATTTCTCATCCTCTTCGGCATTCAATTTATAATAACTGGCAGCCGGTGATTTCGCGGCCTCCTCCCACCGCCATCCGCTGGAATTTAAGGGCCGGAGGGAGGCGAAGTTGCGCGCGTTTACGCAGAAAATAGCTTCTTAACCTCTCGCCCCGTCCTCGTCGCCCGAGCTTCGGAAAAGCTTTTGGGAGCCGCGAGGATTCCGCCGGCGGAGGGGAGGCGCGCGAACCTGCTAATTGTCACTGACTAATCTGACGTGATCGATATTTCGTCAGACCTTCAGTTTTTTAAAACTGTAATATGTCTCTTTTTACTCGCTTTATTTACTCGCTAATTTGGGTGTAAAAAGCGCACGTGAAAATACTAAACGATAGCAGAATTTCGAAAGGGAAGAGTGAAAAGAAAACCAACGCTACGTCTGCAAGGGGCGGCTAATTTAATAATTAATAATATTTAAAATTAAATTAATTTGAACATCGTCAGATGGCTGAAGCATTAAATTTGGAACCTTCAAATACTCTTATTTCTTGGCCATGATAAGTTAAGGCAGCGAGGACGAATCAAGCAGCGACATTGCCAACTTCTTAATTTTTGAGCTGTTGTAACGGTTTTGGAGTAAATCTTGCCAATAAGTACTAATGTAACGTAACATAGTCACGTTTGACAAGGTTTACATCAAAAAGGGTATAGTACTCGAAAATTACGAGGATGGCAATATCACTCAAAAACACAATTAAAAAAAAAAATAAATAAATCATACCATTCCTTTACAAGTAATCATTTTTACTTTGTATTAATATTTCATCAATTCTCCTTTACATCTTCGTGTACAATATACCACGATTGCACTTTCTTTACCGACAGCTTCTAAAAATATAAAGAACACAAGACTTTACTGCGTCAAGAAAATAAATAGCGTCTTAACTTTCCTTTTTTAAAACTAATATGTCTCTTCTTTTATTTACTTGCTATTCTAGTGTATAACGAGTGTAAAAAGCGCATGAAAATACTATACAACAGCAGAAATTCGCAAGACTGTAACCACATTGCGGATGAATGGAGAACCGGTAACTGACCAAATTCCATCATTCATCTCTGCCGTCAAACGACTTTTCTGTGATGTTACTCTTCTCAACTCCGTCAACGAAACAGATATCTCGCTTTACGTCAGCCTCCGCTGGATGCCGAAAAAACCCCGGCAGAAACGAGCCAAATTTAATAATTAATAATTTACAATCGAACGATATGATTATTAAATAATTAACTTGAACACCGTCAGATGGCTGAAGTACTAAATATAGGACCTTCAAATATTCTTGTTCCTTGGAGATGATAAGTTAAAATAGCGAGGACTGATCGAGCAGAGACATTGCCACCATCCGTATTGTTGTAATAAAAAATCTTGATGGTGGGTGGCCATGTCTCTTAAAAACACAATAAACAAAAAAAGGTCACTCCTTTACATCATTACAAGTAATCATTTCTACTTTGTATTAAATTATATTTACATATACCATGATTGTACTTGTACTCTTTCTTTACATATACCATGTTTGTACTTGTACTTTCTTTACCGATCCTTTTCAAATACATACAAATAACGCACCCCGTCCTCGTTGCTTAAGCTCCGGAAAAGCTTTGAGAGCCGCGAGGATTCTGCACGCGGAGGGAGTACGCGAACCTGCTGATTGTCAATGACTAATCTGAGGTGACCAATATTTCGTCAGACCTTCAGTTTTCTAAGACTATAATATGTCTCTTTTTACTCACTTTATTTACTCGCTAATTTGTGTGTAAAAAGCGCACGTGAAAATACTAAACAATAGCAAAATTTCGAAAGGGCAGAGCGAAAAGAAAACCAACGCTGCGTCTACAAGGGACGGCTGATTTAATAATTAGTAATATTTAAAATTAAATTAATATAAAATAATTAATTTGAACACCGTTAGATGGCTTAAGTACTAAATGTGGAACCTTCAAATATTTTTATTTCTTGGCCATGATAAGTTAAGGTAGCGAGGATGAATCGAGCAGCGACATTGCCAACTTCTCAATTTTTGAGCTGTTATAACGGTTTTGGTGTAAATCTTGCCAATATGTACTAATGTAACGTAACATAGTCACTTTTGACCAGGTTTACACCAAAAAAGGTGTAGTACTCAAAAATTAATAAGTTGACAATATCCCCCAAAAATACAATAAAAATAAAAAAAAAATGAAAAATATCACACCATTCCTTTACATTTTTACAAGTAATCATTTTTACTTGGCGGAGGGAGTACGCGAACCTACTGATTGTCACTAACTAATCTGACGTGATCAATATTTCGTCAGACCTTGATTTTTTAAAACTGCAATATCTCTTTTCTTTTATTTACTCCTAATCTCGTGTACGATGAGTGTAAAAAGTGCAAGTGAAGCTACTAAACAGTTGCACAAATTCTTAAGAATAGCTACATTGCGGATGAGTAATGAATTGTTGACTAACCAAATCCTGTCAGTCATTTCCGTCGCCAAACGACTCTTCTGCGTGCGTTGCTCCTCCCATCTCCGTCAATGAAAAAAGCCTCGGCAAAGACCAAAGCAAAAAGAAAAGCAGCGCTGCGTCTACCAGGAAAGCCTGATTAAATAATTAAAGATATTCATTCGACTAATACGTAATTATTTAACTGGAATACCGTCAGGTGGCTGAAGTACTAAATACGGAACCTTTAAATATTCTTATTCCTTGGACCTGATAAATTAAAGTAGCGAGGGCGAATCGAACAGCGACATTGCTAACGTCGCAATTTTTTCGAATGCTATATTGATTTTGGTGAAAATCTTGTCTACACTGAGAAAAATGTTATTTCAATATTTACTATAACCGTATTAAAAATTACTATTTTTTGTGATAAAACGAGTG
>JAWWEO010000036.1:11654685-11667362 GCA_035582975.1 Ormyrus labotus
TTAAAATTTAAACTCATTCGTAAAAATTACTATGTACATAATAAAAATTGATAAAATTTGAACATGCACTCGCTTTATCACATAATATAGTAATTTTTAATGAATTTATAGTAAATTTTGAAATAACATTTTTCTCAGTGTATATGTACTAATGTAACGTAACATAGTCACTTATGGCGAGTTTTGCACTAAAAACGGTATAGCATTCAAAAATTGGGATCTTGACAGTGTCGCACAAAAACAATAAATAAACAAAATCAATACTATTCTTTTACATTTTTACAAGTAATCATTTTTATTTTGTATTAAATTATTTCATCCATTCTCCTTTACATCTCCATATGTAATATAAAATATACCATGATTGCACTTTCTTTACCGACCCTTTCCAAAAATATAAATAGCACGCCCCGTCCTCCTCGCTGAAGCTTCGGAAAATCTTCTGGAACTGTGAGGATTCTGATTTTTTTTAAACTGCAGCAGGTCTTTTCTTTTAATTTGCTAACTAATTGCGTGAACGATGAGTGTAAAAAGCGCATGTGAAATACTAAACAATAGAAATTCACACAAATAGCCACATTGCGGATGAATTTACTAACTGAATCCCATCACTCATCTCGGCCGCCAAACGACTCTTCTGTGTGCGTTGCTCCTCTCAACTCCGTCAGCGAAACAGATTCCTAGCCCGGATGCCGAAAAAAGCAACGCTGTGTCTACCAGGATAGGCTGATTAAATAATTAAACATATTAATTCGAATAATATGAAATTAATTAACTGGAACACCGTCAGATGGCTGAAGTACTAAATACAGAACCTTTAAATATTCTTATTCCTTGGACCTGATAAATTAAAGTAGCGAGGACGAATCGAACAGCGACATTGCTAACGTCCCAATTTTTTTGTATCCTACGTCGATTTTGGTGAAAATCTTGCCTGTATGTACTAATGTAACGTAACATACTCACTTAAGGCAAGTTTTGCACTAAAAACGGTGTAGGACTCAAAAATTGGGACGTTGACAGTGTCGCACAAAAACACAATAAATAAAAACAAATCACACCATTCCTTTATATTTTTACGAGTAATCATTTTTACTTTGAATTAAATTATATTTCATCGATTCTCCTTTACATCTCCATATATAATATACCATGATTGTACTTTCTTTACCGACCCTTTTCAAAAATATAAATAGCCCGCCCCGTCCTCATCGCTCAAGCTTCTGGAGCTGTGAGGATTCTGATTTTTTTCTAAACTGCAACATATCTTTTCTTTTATTTGCCCACTAATCGGGTATAAAAAACGCATAAGAAAATACTAAACAATAGCAGAAATTCGCACAATAACTACATTGCGGATAAATAACGAACTGTTGACTAACCAAATCCCATCGCTCATCTCCGCCGCCAAACGACTTTTCTGTGATGTTACTCCTCTCAAGTCCGTCAACGAAACAAATTCCTAGCCCGGATGCCGAAAAAAGATCCCCGGCAAAGACAAAGGCAAAAGAACAGAGCTAAAAGAAAAGCAACGCTGCGTCTGCGAGGAAAGGCCAACATAAACAAGACGAATGTATACGGCGGCGGCGGCGATCGGCAATAGAAAATATCGAATGCTCCATAAATCGGGGACTGGGCGAGAGAGCGAGAGAAGATCGCTTTTTATGTTCGAGAGCAGCTCTCGCTTAGACTCGCGCGACGGCGGCGGGCCAATATCGTTTCCTTCGAGTTTTTACGGCGAGGCTGATACACACGACCGTTTGTGCGGATCCGCCGCGCCTCTCTGTGCGCCGGATAATTTACTGTCTGTATGCTTAGACAAAATGCCGCGGGCGCGCAGATGTCCCGATGCTATGAGTTACGCGAGCTATTAGCGTGTCCTTTTCTCCGGGGGCTGTATTTATTGCTCGGGAAACATTGGCGCTGCCGCCGGTTCCAGTGGCTTCGACGGTACTTTCGCGATGATCGTTTGAGGAAAAGCTAGCTCGGAAAATTTTCTTTTTTCACCTCAAAATATGCGAGAGCCTTTCGCGGATTAATCCTTGAACTAACCGAGGCTTCCTCGGGTGGAGCGGATGTCGCGCGGAAGGCAAAAATGTCTTGAATATTCAAAGATCATCCGGGGGTCGACTCGTCCTATCCATATATCTGCGCTTCCTCGGAGGAGTCTAAGGGGGAAGCGAATTCCCAGGTTTACGTTTACAGCTTTAACTACAAATTCGACGGAGTCACCGAAGCATATAAAGAGAGAGGAGGCCGGAGGAGGGAGGGGCGAATTGTGTCTCGCAAGAGCGGTTAGAAGTGCGCGAGAAGCTAACCCCTTACCACTCACTTTCAGTTATTAAGAAGTCCCTCTTGACTAATTCCCCGGCTCTCTCCCGTTTCCGCACAAACGATTTTACCCCTTTGCGCGTTACGTATCTCTTATTTCGTCGTATAAACCACTCACCTTTTATTTTCTTTTGAAAATTTATCATACGTACGAGATTAACCAAAGAAGGTTCCTTCATTCTTTTAAAAAAATGTATTGAGAAATAAATTGTTGAAGAACCGAAGGCTGTAGATTAGAGCTGCTCGGTTAAATCATCGATTCGCAGTTTCAGCGCGTGAATTTCGCTAATTTTTTAAGCGCTCCGCGACATAACTCAAGCCTCTCTCCCAAACAAATATGAAAGTTTTACGAAGGAAGAAAGAGAAGGAGAGAGAGAGAGACCCTTTCGGGAAAAACTGGCCCGCTCTCGAGGAGAGAGAGAGGTTGACAATGCCGCGGAGCTCGGCAATTATTTATCGCGGCCGTTAATTAGGGGGGACAGGCGGCGTTCCCCGCAGCCGAAAAATCCGGGAATTCGTATATCTGCCGTTCGGTCGCGGAGGGAAAAATTAAGACGGGATAAAAAGGCGGAAGGAGGGAGCACTTGTTACAAGATCGCGACAACGGCTCATTTTACTCGCAAATTTCGCTGTGCTTTTTTCCCGCTGTGCGGCCGGGAAAAATGCGGCCTGCGAACCGTCGGGGATTGGAAATATTTATTTGCATGCCATTGTAACGAACGACCCCCGCGGAAAACTTGATCGAAACGCAAGCATTTTTTTTTTTAAATAAATAACGTTTCGAGCAAAGTTCATAAAGCAGAAATTTATTCATACATCGCGCTCAAAAGAAAGAAGTACACTCGGAAGCTCGTCCGTGCAAGTTTCAATCAGCGGCTCCGAGCATAAATTTCTCTGTTCCGCCGAGATGGCCGGGACGACAAGCAGCAGCAACGGCAGCGGCGGCGGATATGATCTCCGTTGGCAGAAGTCCTTATCACCGTCATGCACTCGCCAATAATAATATCGGCAGTGGGGCCGTTCCCCCGAAAACTCGGGGCATAATATCACGCGGGTACCGTTATTTATAAGCGGCTCGCTCGGCTATTTACTGCCGGGCAGCTGCCAGAAGAACGCAATAAAATAAAGGCGGCCCGCTCTCTCTCTCTCTCTCGTCACGATATATGCCGCCATTCCGCATCTTGCCCGCTCTCACTCTCTCCCCTATATATTGCCTATATTTGCGCTCGCGCTGGCATGCCGCTCGCCGCGCGGCAGGTTTCCTCGTGGGGTGTTTCGCGCGCGCGCGCGGCCGAGAGAGCCACTTGATTTATTCCGGACAACGCGGTATAAATTTCGCGGCTCTCCACCAAGTATTTATAACGAGAGAGAGTCGCGCGCGCGCGGCTTCGATACACATTCGTGCCCTTTTGGCTTACTTGCCCGTTCGCCGCTCGCCGTCACCTATGCATCGCTGCCTTCCTGTGTACGCCTGTCTTTGTCTCCCTCGTTCTGCTGATTCGCGGATTTGGAAAGTGCCGCGGCGAGAGACACTTTGATATAGGCTATGTTTAGCCGCGCGGCTTCGGCTCTCCAAGCGATGATATCGTTCTCGGTAAAGATCTAGCTCGGGAGCGGCAATGTTATATTCAAAGGTTCATCTACATTTTAAGAAAACAAATTTCGAGGGTAAATTTAGCGATTAAATTTATTCCCCATCGATCGGGAAATTCTTTCGAAAAATTTGTATTGTTAATTCACTGTTCTCTCAATACAAGTTATTTACTAAATGTACGAGGACTATTTGACGAACGAAATCCGGAAGGAACGAACACGTCCATTATCGCAGAGTCCGATAATCGCTCACAGCATTAAGTTACGAAGCCCCGCGCACTTGGCAGTACGCGTATCCCGTCAGATTTTAAAGGGCTTGCACGTTGCAGGCGTAAATCCAGATAAGCATAAATCCATCTTGCAGCTATCCTGCCGGGGCTTGCAGCTCTCTCGGTCCTCCTTTTATTTCCTCCCGGGGAAGTTTGCCGATCGCAATGCGTCGCCCTCTCCCGGAGTCTCTCGCGCGCGCCGCGTTGAAGAAACAGGGGAGGGGCGCGCGCGCGACATTTTCCTCCGGCTACCGACTCTCGGGTAAACTTCGAGATGAATGTGACACCTTTTATCGTCCATATAATAAATACCGGGCTCTTCATCTATAAAACAAACGACCCCGGGAGGAAGGCCATTGCGCGCCTACGTTTCTCTCTTTTTTTTTCTCCCTCCTCCTTCCTCCATGTTTTCTTTCCCGGCGCGCCTCGTTTGCTACCCCGAGCTTAATATCTGCCGTTTAACGGACCTGTTTAATTGTGTTACCGGGCGATAAAGGGAGATTATCTGCAGATCGTTTCCCGTTTCTTTTTTTTAGGTTATTTGTCTTGGGTGCAAAAGAAATTGTAGAAAATCTTCCCGACGGCGACTCCCTTTAACGTCGTAAATAAATTTTTTTGTTCAACAGTTCGTCTTAGTTATACGTATTCCTAGTTATACGTAATATCATTTAATTTACAGCATGTAAATTAAATACCGTTAAAATTCTTCCCGCAATTCCCTCCCTCCTCCTTGGTCCGCCATGTGTCATTCCTGATCGCCCTCTCGGGCCATTGTGTTTTTCTTGTTCCAGCGGCGCTTTTTAAACTGCCCGGGCATCCACGTTGTGTGTTGCTCGCCGGAGGAAGGAAAAAAAAAGGAGAGAGGGAAGACTCGCGCTTCTTATCCCGCAAAAGAGTGACCCTCCGCACAAAGGAGAGCCGGAGCGTTTTTCCTCTTCCGGCTGAAAAATGCTTAATAGTTTCCGCGCTCCTCCGCTTCGTCTTTCCTCCGCGGCGACGTCTTTAGAATTTTCTCGGCGCGCTGCGCCGCTTTTTTCCCCCGTTGTTTTCTTTGTGGACGTTGCTGCTGCTGCTGCTGCTGCTGCTTTGCGCGACGCAATTAGTCACCGACCGTTTTGTTGCTCAAAGACAGTCGTGCGAACGAGTCGTCTTGGCTTTTTTTAATTTTTACTCGGAATAAAATAAATGTTTTAAACTTTGGGGTAAACAAAGTTTTTAATCTCGATTTAATTAAAAAAGAGTATAGTGTTTAATTCACCATTAAATTTACACGTGCTTCTCTTCAATCCAAAAAACGACTCGAGCGATACGAGGCCTTATAAATCATCCCGAAAAATCCCGCAAAACAGCCCGCTGGCAAAAGGAGCTCTCGCCCGCCGGTCGGCCGCGGCGTTTTCCCACGGCGCGGGCTCTTGGCTCGGCCGCGGCTGTTTATACCTCCCGCTCTCTCTCTCTCTCTCGCAGTACGTCAGCCGTGATTAGATAAATTTGTCACTCAAGAGAGCGGAGCCACCACCCGCTTCTTGATTAATTGGCCGCGCGCGCCGCGCGAAGCCGCTCGCTCCCCGACTTTTCGCCGTCGCCGCGCTCTCTCGCTGAGCCCCGACTAATCGCCGCAGACGCGCGAGAGATACACGCTCTCTCTCTCTCGTATTTAATCTATATTTAAGCGGTGCGCCGCGTTCTCGGCTCGTTAGCGAGGCGCCTCGGAGGAAGGCGGACGGAGGGAGACGCCGAGGGATCGCGAGGGGAGGAGGAGGAGACGGTGAATCGGAGGAGGAAAAATCGGGGATGCGCCGAGGCGAGGCGGAGGATTGCCGGATAAGATTTCGGCGCGGAGATTGTCGTTGCTGGTGTGTAGATATTTGATTTTGTTCGGAACTGGGAACTAGAACGAATTGGTAGACTAATTTGTGGAAAAAAATCGAAAAAAACGTCTACTAAATTTAATATATATTTTATTTTGTCGAAATTTTAGTGTGCGAGCAGTTAAACCGTCAACTGATTTAATAATTAAAGATTTTCGAATGATATGAAAATGATGAAATTAAACACCGACAGATGGCTGAAGTACTAAATACGGAACCTTTAAATGTTCTTATTCTTTGTACATGATAAATTGAGATTTCTGGAACGAATCGGGCACGCGATATTGTTTTCATCTCAATTTTTGAGACGCTAAGTCATTTTCGACGACAGGGTTACCTATATGTTCTAATGTAACGTAACACGGTGACTCTCTCGTCAAAAAAGAAATAGCACTGAAAAATTGCGCTGTCAACAATATCGCCAACCAAAACACAATAAATAAAACAAAAATGAAAAGCCAGACCGTCCGTTTACATTTTTACAACAAACGTTTAAATCTCCATACGTAACACGTCATGATTGTACTTTCCTTATCCGCACTTTCCAAAAATATCAGAACATAAATAAAACAAGACTCGCTGCGTCAACGACAGTAACAACCAAACCTGATTAATGAAAGGACGAGAAATTTTTGGACGTTCCCGACAGTGCGAAGCTCCCTTGAAACATTGAGACGCATCGTCCCACTGCGAAAGAAGCAGAGTCGGGCGAAGGAGCGAGTCGAGAGGCTCCGTAATACCGGCAGACGGGGACGGGGGGAGTACGGAGGTACATTACGAGACATCCGTCCGCCCGGCCCTAATGATAATTAGAATGTTGAGACAAATAGAGAGAAGGAAGAGAGATAATACTTGCGTCTTATACACCCGTAAAAGACGACGCGCGAGAATTCGGGTACGTGAAGGGTCGCGGCATATCCCACTCTCTTCTTGATGTAACCGTCTCGCATTGCGTTTTTGAAAATGTTGGTTTATTCGCTAAAATTGTTTAGTCGTGATTTATACTAACTGAAAATGGGTGTAAATCATTCTATTTAAATTGATATATAGATTTTGTTTTTATTCGAGAAATTTTAGAGTTTGAGTTAGACTTGTTTTGTTTGTAAACATCTGAATGCGGTAAGAAATCAAAATAAAATGTGATTTTCTCAACTATTGTTCAGAAAATAAAGTGACTTCAAAATAAGAACTCGATAGATGGGTTTCGGAAACAAGTACCACTTTTAATATTTGAAAAATTACATGCTAAATTTCATTTTACGCATGCAGCAGGCAACGTTTTTCTGCGTCATTACAATACAAAATCCTATTTTCAACGAAAGCAGCAACAACGTAAATAAACCAAGCTCATAATTAGAAAATCCTCGCAAACTTATCTCCCAAATAAAACCGAAACGACTGCGATTAATTCCTCGATCAAGAAATCTTTCGCCAGCCAGCGGCGAAAGTCGTAACAACTGCGCGCGGCGCGCATCAGCCCGCTCTCTCTCGCTTCGGAGAGAGAAAACTCGTCCGCGGGGAGTTGGAGGGTCGAGGTTTTCGAGCTTCTAAGTAGATTTCGAGTGGAAGATTTATGTGTACGGGCGGAGAGAGAGGACGACGCTTGACTAAGCGCCGCGACGCGCATCGCGAATTAGTGCGACTTAGCCCGAAACGTGCGAGCTTGCTTTTATCGCAATTAGGATGCTGCCCCTGATAACTGACGCCGCGTTACGCCGGCTAACTGGCTCTGTTTACGAGCTTCTTCGAATTTATTCGGTTTTATTCGCGATGAAGATTATTCTTTACTGTCGTCAACGTCCGAATAACGTACGGAAAGTTATGTAGGTTCGCAGGAGCGGAGAATAAAGGGAAAAAGTTTAAAATAGCAATGCAGCCGCCGTTAATCAGATTGCCGGCGTGGCTGTTTAGTCGGCTCGACTCCTCAGCCAATTCGCTCGGTAATGAGGGTAGAAATTTATTTGTCTACGAAAGAGACTGCGGTCATGATCTGCGTCGCGTGAAATTTTAATAAATGTTCCGGCGCTCCGGGCCTCTCTCTCTCTCTCCGCTTACAAAACGGGTTAAATAACTTAGGTAAGTCGCGAGACTCGGCGCCAGGGGCGGAGGAGGCAAATATTAAACAGTCTTGTTTTCGCGTAAATCAGTTAGGAAATTCGCGGCGAGACCCCTGCCGAGGAGGGTATAACCCTTCCCGAAATCCCTTATGACGCGCCGACGCTCCCCGATTTTCCCGCGACATTCCTTCCTCCTTTCTTTCTTTCGTTCGTTCGTTCGAGCTCTTTTTGGCTCGGTGTTTGGGTTTGCTCGGTGGCTTAGTCCTTTCATTACTGGACTTTTTTTTAATTGTGGATGAAAATGGGTGCAATGCTAGATTATGGATAATATAAAGTAACGATATTTAAAAGATTACTGAAATGATGAATTTTCTGATGTTATAATTTTAGAATAATTACTACTTAGAATAACGATTTTACAATTCAAATAACGAAAAATTTCTAAAAATTTTCATAGGAATAATGTATGAAATTATTCATTACTTTTTAAGCTTCCTTGATTTAGATGTTACAATAATTTATTCAACGAATTTCTAAAATTACTTAATTAATTTAAAAAGATGATAAAAAATTTTGTTCATTCGGCATAACCGAGAAATCTCGCCCTTACTAAAAAAAAAAAATTGAAAAATCGTAATTGGCAAGGAAAAGAGGAAAAAAAAGGCTCGGCGGGTATTAACCTGTTTGTCGAGAAAAAAGATATCTGATATCCATTGCTTGTTAATTGATTACTTGCATTGTGCAAATCTAGACACCCGTCAATCTTCGCCTCGAAAATAAAAAGATAAATCGCCGGTGTATTCGGAAAACGAGCCGGAACGTTCCTTTACAGATCAGTCATCGTATTATTTCCTTGCGCTCTTGTTTCGCGAGGGCAAAAAAGAATCCATGTTTCACCGTGAAAAGCTCTTGTTTAAATCAATCGCGATGGAGTTGCGCGGAGGGGTAACGAAATGATCAATTTATTTATTACGAGTACTAAATACGTCTTTTAAATCTGCTATTATCTGAATTGAAGTGCGCACAAGTAAAGAAATTGTAATAAATATATTAAAGTATTACAATAAAGAATAATAAAGAGAAAACGTTAGAGTTAGAAAAGTTATTATATATACTCAAAAAATAAAATAATTTTATTATCTAAGCAACTCGCGAAAACAGCCAGAGAACTACGAGTCAATAAAGGCAACAAGCTTAAGCAGGGCTCTTCATTAAAAGCAGGGACTCGATGTACTCGTCGTCGATCGTGTCGTCAAGAGCTCTTGCGCAGCTTAAATCCTTTAAGACGGGGCGCAACACGCCCTTCTAATTCCAGCGGAACGCCGAGTCTGCCGTCTACGGAATTACATTTAAATACGTGACTAATGTTTAGCACCTTCGTGTCTCCTATTTTTGTTCACTTCGGCCGAGGCAAAAACAACTCTGCGGCGATCAATCAATCTTTCGAATAATGTATTACTCGGTAAATGGTTGGTTAGTATTTAATATATTACTTTCTTTTTGTAAATATTATTGCAATATCGTTTAAAGGTTTTTAAAGTCGATAAATAGACTCAGAATACTGTCAATGACGTAAGAGGCAATTTTGTAAATATTAGGTAGAAGCGCTATTTTTCGATGTAATAAACCATAAGTTTCACATTTCTTACCTTGAATTTCAAATAAAAAAGATAATGACCCCCTCGTTGAAATGCGACTAACAACTCGAAAACCCTCGCTAAAATCCAAAAGATCCCTCTGAAAATAGCTCTTCCTGCGTGGAACTAAAAAAAAAAGAAAAAAAAGCCGCTCTTCATACGTCGCGTCATATACTAGTACATAATGTCCAGGCTGCCGGTGTATTATGCCGAGCAAGTACAAAACGTATTAAGCGCGGAAAAGCGGGGTATAAACGCGGGACGAGCGAATTAATGACGCTGCCCCGACAAAAGGCTCTGCGCGAAATCCGTTCTTCCTTTTTTCTTCCGTCCCCCCCCCCCCCCGCCGCGGCTCCGCTCTCTTTTTTTTTCCATTCCCGCGCCGCGCGTCCAGAACGCGCGTGGACACGTATTATTTACCGGATTCGGGCGCGATGTCAGGCCTCTTCGCGTTTCCATTGTTCGAAGTCTTTTATAATTATCGGACGCTGCGCGGGAAAGCGGGAGAGTCCGATGGAGCGCGGCGCGGCGGCCGAGGGAAGCGATACGTGATATTAAGGGCGGATTACAATGACGCCGGGAGTCGAGGCACAATCGCGGTTCGAGGAAAACGTCAGTGGGATTTTCAAAAGCTAGAATGACAGCGAGCAGAGTTTTTCAAAACAATGGGAGGCGGGAATTCTAAAAAGACATTTGTAAGTGAAAATGGCCAGTTACGCAACTGGATTACGACTCGGCTTTATTTACGTGAAGGCTATTAACGATGGTTATAATTCATTCTTGCAAAACAGTTTTACAACAAAGCCGAATTTAAATAAAAGAAAGCAAGGGAACGTCAAATCAAAATAAAATTGAGACGAATACTTAAGTATTCAACGATTCCCTCAAACTATCTATTTTTTGAAACACAAAAGTCCAGCGAAAAACATCGAGTGTAATCTGCCCTTAACCGAAACAGGGCTCACGAGCTAAACGGCGTCCGGCATTACCGGCATAAGAGGGAAGAAGAAGCCCGGCTCGCTTTCCCATCACGAACTTTTCAATGGAATCATAATTACGTATAACCCGCACCGGGAGAGATATGTATTTTTCCTCTGTTTCCATTTTTGTTCCCCGTCCCACCCCTTCCGACTTCGTGCTTGTCAGTCGCCACCAGCCGGCGAAACGTGAAACGCAAAAGGGCCGCTGCTGCTGCTGCTGCCGCCGCCGTCCGGCGTCGCTCTTTGTGCCACGCGCTGCTTTTTGCCCGCTCTGATCATTTTTATTGCCGCTGAAAAATCTGTTCAATTTTAAATACCGTTCCGTTCCGTTTGTGTAACGCTGTCATTTTTGTATTTATTCGGCCGGGACGGACGCGGAAACGAAGCGCCTTGTTTTTGAGGTTTATTCGGATGTGCGCTTTATGCCTGTTTAGCCGCAAATTACGGGTCTTATTACGCGATTTGTATTAATACAATAATTGATGTAAAATTCATATTTATCTCTAATTCTAAAATTTGTATTATAATAAGTGTTGGGCAAGTGTGTTTATAATTATTTTTAAGCAAACCTAGAAAAACTACTCAATAATATTAATACACGTACTTTTGTCTATTCTATTCTGAAAAATACTCTTCTATCAAGTACCATAATAAAATGTCCGAAAAAGGGCTGTTCGCAAAAAAAAGCTCGAAACCGAGAGCGTGAAACAATTTTAATGCGAAATCTATGGTTGAGCGTAGAAAGCGACGAAGGTACATATATACATATATATATACTACCGAGTATCTCTCTCTCGGCGAAAGCCGTAAAGTCGCCGCAAATCCCGGCCAGACGGGGTTGCAGGGAAAGGGTCGGTAAACAAACAGTGAAAATAATATAATTTACAGAGGATTAGAAATGCTGCCTTCCGCGGAGGAGCGGGAGAAGGGGGAAAGAGGGGGGGGGGGGGGATAAAAAGAGATAGATAGAGGAGCGCGGGAGAGAAAAGGGTTTCACAAAGCGCGGAGAATATAACTGTTTCTGGTTATAATTGATATCCCGGCAAAGCTCTATAATCCTCTCTCTCTCCCTCGACTCCTTAGAGCGAGGAGCTTTTCCCGTTATGAGAACGGAGGAATCGCGAGCTTTGCCATCGACGCGGACGTTATTGCGGAGCTCTTTTTTTCGGGGGCACAATGCAAACTCGCAAGATATCCTTTCGAGTGCGGGCTTTTACTTTTTTGCCACTTTCGCGGTGAGTAGATATATATACTCTTTTTCGTCTGCGATCCCGAGAGCAGTATTCGCGTTTTACGTAACAAATACGGTTACCGCATTCATTTGTCAGTATCGAATTTGAATTTTTTTCTCTCGCCTCGCAACGAAGCGAGGAAATTTCGCAAAGCAATCGTTAGCGGGTCTCCTCATCGGTAATAAAGTTCTCGAAGACGCCGAGGCCGGCCGACGATCAGCGGCGAGTGTTTGCTCGGGGTGTCGCGTGCGCGTTTCCCTCGACGGCAAACAGCGGAGCTCCTCCTCCCCCCCGAAGGGACTATCGATCAGCATACCTCCTGTAAACAAGCATTGCACCGATGGACTCTTACCCTCTTCGCGCCCGAAGCGCGAGCGCCGCTCGCTCTTTTGCGATTGAAACAAGTGCTTTTCGATTTCTCGATTGGGAGGGTTGAGTTGGGTTGAGCAGTGAAAGTTGAGCAAGAATCGAGAAAACTAAATTGAATTATTCGATGAAAAAAGGAAATTCTAATTAGTTTAAATTTTCATATTCCAGATTTAGAATTTTTTAATATTGTATTTATTTTAGTAATTTTAACAGAAATTATTTAAATAATATTACCTAAAGATATAATAGAAATTATTTAATTCTATCCCTGGTGGAAATCGCCCATTTTTCTCCCATTTATGAAACGCTTTTTTTCACATGTTTTAACCATTTTATGACTA
>JAWWEO010000036.1:11672978-11687490 GCA_035582975.1 Ormyrus labotus
GTGTGTGTGTGTGTGTGTGTGTGTGTGTGTGTGTGTGTGTGTGTGTGTGTGTGTGTGTGTGTGTGTGTGTGTGTGCATGTATGTATGTATGTATGTATACGTTTGGATTTCAGCTTCTACTGAACGGATTTTTATCGTTTACAGCTCATTTTTTTGCTTTTTTTTTTTTTGTGATGGCGGCAAAAGAAATCTTTTTTGTTTAGCTTATTTGTTTTTGTTTTATCGTAAATTTTCGATTTTTGAAAAATTTAATTTTACTTTTTTTTTTAATGATAGGACTTCAGAGAAAAAAAGTTACCCTAGCTCTTATGGTTCTTTTGTTTTTAAAAAAAACGTGTTTTTTTTTTTTTAACAAGCCTATAATTCTTAAATTTAATTATCAACTGGTCTGAAAAAATTTTTGGTAATTAAGAATATATACATAGCTATAATCTGTAAAAATTTCAAGTCATTTTTTCAATTAGTTTTTGAATAAAAAGCTGAAAACTGAAAAAAATGTGTTTTCTATGCGCAACAATTAAGGAAGTAAAAAGACTTTAAATTACTTGAAATTTTGGAAAAAGGTAGATCTTTTATATGTTCAGAGCTGTATAGTTTTTCTGCTTATGAAACTTATTAGTTCAATAGATATGAAAGTTTTATTTATTTTGTTTCAATTTTTTAAATAGCTGTATTTTAGTGAATAATCGATCTCTTTCAATGATCGACCACTATTTTTTCCGTCTTTAACTAAACTTTCAAAATAAAAAAGAATTTTTAAAGTTCATCTACTAGTTTTTGTTTTATAATGATTTTAAATTATGTACGGTATCGCGATTATATATATAACACAGTACTGTCATATTTTGATTATTATTATTATTTTATTATGACTTTTTTACGTTAGTAAGCAATATAGTTTAAATAAAATACAAAAAATTACTTTTCTGTAACTAATATTAGTTAGAGGAATTCGATTTAGTTCAAATTTTTATTTAATTTATTTCAAAACGAAGATAGTGTGAAAAGGTAACACCGTGTTAAAATCACCTTTATGCTCTTGTATTGAACATTATTTTTTTATACGACTTGTACAAAGCTTGATTTAGTGCATGATTTTTATTCAAGCTGGCGCGAAATCGAGCTTTGCGCAAGGAATTTCAAAAATTCTGTTTTTTAGAATTTTAAATATTCCAATATCAAAAGGTTTATTTAAATTTAGTTAGGAGGAAGCTAAGTGCCAATGTATTGGCAGCGGTTTTTTCACCGGCATATCTTTACTCTGAAACATAACCCACGTGATATTTTAATTTCTCCGTTCTTCGAGTCGAGGATTTTTTTTTAATTCGAACGATATTTGATACTCGATACAGCAAAAAAATAAAACGATCATGCAAAGTGTATGGCACGCTTGAAAGGTTCCAATTTTCACTTCACGCTTTAATTTATATACAGCAGGATAGTGCAAACAAGTTAGAACCGCTTCGAGTTAAACTAGAGTATTAATGACGTCATAGAGTACACATATCTTTTTTACGCATCGATCTAATCGCGCGTGGCTCTCAAAAATTCGATGACTAACAATGTCGGAAAAGATAATGATAAATAAACATAAACACCGACAACAAACAATAAATTATTGTCTCTCTCGTCAGTATCGTCTCGGCTTCGAGTGGAAAAAACCGGACTTTTATTTTGCAGCGTGTTCTTTTTTTATTATTCTATTCGATAACGGACGAAATTACAATAGGTTGAGTAACGTATTGACATGCACGTATTTACTTTTGTATTTATTTTAGTATGAATAGAGATAAGAGTATCAATTGACGTTTCAGTAAACAACAACAGTGACTTGGCTATTTTATTTATAGTAATTGATTTTTTAACTAACTATTGCATTGACTTATCAATTACTAGAGGATCTTACCAAATCACGAAAATTTAAAGACTGGTAGATTGTTCAGTTCGTAATTTGATTTTAGTATCTTAACTGTCCCATCTTACAGCAATATCTTACAATACAGATCTTAATCCGTGCTAAAATGTAAGCCGCCATTAAAATTATCTTCATGTCTTAATAAAAATGACTGCAGAGAACATTAACTGAAAAACTTTACGTCAACCGGAAGGTAGACTTTCCCCGAAATTGACAAATCGAACTCCCATCGAAAATTTCCCTTCAACAAACCCCGATCGCTACCGAAGCGCCCGGGGACCCACTGACAAAAATGCAATCGGCGCCAGTTAGCGCTCCTCCGCGTCGCAAGGCCACGTGAAAGAGGCTTCATTCCTTTTGAAATACAACCTCCACTCTCCATCGCCCCAAGTACTCGCTTTCGATCGCGCGATCTCGTCGGCTATCGCGTCGCGGGGCCTTATCAGTTCGTAGACACCAGTTGCACGGCGCGCACAACATCTCACCGCTTCGGCTTCGTAGAATCCAGAATTTTCCTCTTCCACCCGGAGCGTATAAGAAAAACTCGCGAGAGTTTCCGCGTCGTTCCCCCCCGTCATCGAGAGCCCTTCTTTTCTTTCCCCCCCTAAGCGGCGAGAGGCGGAAATCTCGAGCGGCGGAGCTGTGGCGGTAAAGAAACGAAAATCGGGCCCAAGGTAAGACGCGAGGGGGCCAGCGTGAGGGCGAGCCGGGCCGCCGTCACGTGGTCGCTGAAAATTGCGGGTCACGAGGCCTCGAGGGACTACAAGAGGAGGTCACGGGTCCGCGGAGTCGTCGTCTTTAAGACCCTGATACTCTACGAGCTGGCGGGAATGTGCTTCTTCATCGGCTGGCGAGAGGGCGGCATCAAGATTCCCGATTTGTAGGATGCCTTTGATAATGAAGGTCAGTCACTTTCTGCAATTTTTTGGGTGAATTGCTGGTTAAATCATTGCATTGCGTGATGACTAAGGGTGGAGATGAAATTGAAATTTTGAAATTTTAAATTTACTTGAAAGGGCCTTTTTCTGTTTTGTCAAATGTCTAGATTTGTAATCTTTGTCAATATCAAATTTGTGAGTCAAAAGTTCAAGTACTGCCATCAGATAAAGTGGAGTGCACGGAGAAAAATATTAGCACTCGAACAATTTGGAAGTTTATAGGCTGATTTTGAAAAGGCGATTGAAAAAATTATGCGAATATTCGTCGATGACGAAAGATCTTGTTTTTTAGCGAAACTTTCGCTTCCATCTGCATCGGGTCGATTTCCTAAAGCTCAAATCCTGTTGGCTTACTATCTTATCAACTCAAATCATAAAATTATATTGCTTGTGGTTTTTACGAATGCTCCCTAAACAGAGCTGAAATCCGCTTCTTGATAAGGAGAACTTCTCACTTCGTATTTTATCATATGACAAATTCTTCTCGTGCCAAAGATTATAGCTTTTTTTAAATAATATACTTATTTTCGAAGTGTTTTTAAATATTAAATGGGACAAGATTGACTCGCGTTATCGATTGATAGCTTTTCAATAAAATCAATTTCCATAAATTTTATTCCTCCTTCAATTTTGAAAACCCACCTCTCTTACGTAAAGCAGTTATTCCCGTTCGTATACCCTAATTATGCAAGTAGTCTAATACACTGTTATGTATGCCTCTAATTTGCCCGGCGCTCGTTGCAGCCGGGCTCCATTATCAGCGCCATTGGCAAAAAACAAAAAAAAGCTCGCTTGCAGGATAAAAATTCGTGCAGCTCGCGTTAGGATTTTCTTAAATCACGTACGCGAAGCTGCATCCTCTTTCGGGCTTCTCGGCCTCGCGCTTTATTTTCCCGCTTGAGTGACGTTATCTCGGATGCGAACTCGCGGCCCTAATATTTGCCGAGAGCGTCGTCAGCGCAGATAAGAGGCATTGTTTGCACGCTTGGCGTCTTTTTTCTCTCTTCTTGATCTGCGCAACGGAGTTTCTGCGCATTAAAGGTCTTGACATTTGTATTTTTCGTCAGCTTCGAGGTTCTGCTTGAATATTGTAGGTGCAGCGAAAGAGATTTGCAGGAAAAGAGACGATTATTTAATTTTGACCGAAGTATGGAAGGTTTAGAAATTTAGTACGTGAACAAACTGTAAAACGACTGGTTCATACATAACAATATTTTAAGAACTTCTAAAAAGGAGAAAATATTGATTATTCAAAGATATATTTACCCCTTCAATTTTCTATTCAACTTTCAATAAATAAATCACTTACAAATGCCGAATATCTTTAATATTATAATCTACTGTATAACAACGGTAACTAGGTCGAAAATGTAGTAACCAGTGACACGAGTGGTGACTTCAGAGCTGCAACTACATCATACTTTAAACAATGGAGTGATACATAGCGAGAAAAATCCTCCCCCCCCCCCCCCGCCCCCGGCGACTAACGCGAAATAATTAAAATAACACGTAATCCGCCATACCGATCCTAAATCACGAGCGCACAAAACGATCCCGCGTCGTAAATAAACACTCCCGCCCATTAAAGCTCACGTCCCAACTAATTCGGCTACACCTCACCGGCCGTCCCACAAATCACCGTCCTCAGATCTGAGGAGCCTTCACGGAAAGCGGCGGCCCTCCATCATCCGCAAAACAGCCGCCCACGCTTTGCGCCGATCTTTGATCCCGCTTGATCTTCCGTAAAGCGGGCAGGTGCGGCGCTCGGCCGGCATGCATGATGTAGCGTTCCAGCTCCCGCTGGTGACACAGTTCGCGCTCGCCGCCGCCGCGGACCTTGAGAATAATTTCGCCGGCCGGCCGGCCGCCGCGCACTTAGGCCGGGGTAATCGGATGCGGTACTTGGAAGTCGCAATTTTCGCCCTTCAGATGCATTGCGCGCGCTCGATGCTTCTTGTTGCTGCGCCGCGCGGCAATTTTCGTAATGTATGACGCGATGCGGGAATTGGAGTGCTTTGGCTGAGTTGCGAGCCTCTCCGGGAAATTTATTTCGCTTTGAGGTTGGTGAGCGTTTGAAAATAAAGTCGGCCGAGAGGGATCAGCGCGAGTGATTTAGTTTTCCAGATTTTATTCGGGTTTTTACGGTTGGCGACGCTTATTTACTGGGTTAAGTATTCGGAAAGTTGAACTTTTGGCGGAAAAATGTATCAGAGGTGAATGTATTTTGTATCTTGTTATAATCTTATATTATAAAACAAAACTTTTAGGTTGGCTGATAGAGCTTAAATTTTCGGGAACAATTATCTAAGTCGATAAGATTGTATAATCTCTATACTGCGAATTTAAAACGTAGAGTTTTACGCGTTTCCTCCTTGTTACACAAAAAATTGAAATTTGAGAGTTTCGGGCTTGTTTTTTTTACAAATTAAATTAAAATATCGATGATACACTTTACTTTATATCTCTTAACGAGCTTATGTAAATCGAGATTGAATTTATACAGAATTAGAAACACCGATTTTTATTGGATTCAATTCTCATTATCTTTTTGTTTCATAATCTTCGGATTACTCCCGATAATGTAATCCGCGAATTGATTTCAATTCATCCTGCTAAACAATTCTTAGAAATCCCCTTACACAAGCGGTAACAAAACTCCCGTTAACACTCGAAATTTCTAAAGCCATTATACATCACTCGGCAAAGTAGTACATAACAAAAGCTCTTTAACACAAGAAGAGGCACAATTTGCGCTCCTCGCCAATTGCTACCAACCCACAAAGTGATCCCCGCGCGAGCGCGAGGCCCACCTCTGCCAATCCGGAGCGCCACAGCAGGCCGGCTCTCGCTCAACGCGTCGGGATAAATAGACAGCGAGTCGGTGACATAAGCGCTGGAAGCTCGACTTGCGAAACGGATTTACACGCGTGGGACGGGTATGATAATGCACTGCTTAACGCTCTCGACTACTCGGCGTCCCTGATGCCGCCGCAGCCGAGTGCCAGGATAATCGCCGAAGACGATTGCCGGCTTCCTGCTCCCCCCTCCCCTCCGACACGTGATGCACCGCCGCCCGCATCCGAGAGCCGCAGCATCGCGCGGAATGCGCCGCGTTTCAGAAGAAAATCGGATGATGAGCGGGCTCTCCTCCGTCGCCGAGAGCGCGGCGGGATGAAGTTGAAGGTGACGGCAATTGGCGGAGCGAAGTGAAGATTGACGCTGGATTGCCGCCGCCGGCCGCTGTGGAGGTACGAATGAGGATCTAGTTTTTCTTGATAAGAAAATTCGATTTTTCAAATGGATTCTGGCTCTTAATTGAATTGAATTAGCTTACGTAAAGCGTAAGATTGATTCAGAAATGGCGTAAAAAAGATTAGAATAAAATTGCATTCATTTTTTTTTATGAAATCTTAAAATAAAGTTTATTACTTATTTTGTAGCTCAGATTCATAATTATGTCTTGCTTGTATGAAAATGTAGGTAAAAGTTTAGTATAACATTTTCTAATGATCGGTACTGATTAGAATTTACTGGACGTGTAATTTAAAATAACATACTTAATTTAGAATAATTTCTACGGAAACAAGTGGCTTAAGATACAGTATTAAATTGGTCGTCAAAAAAAAGGAATATTTTATAAAGCGGATTTTATGTTGTCGCTAAAATTACGACCAAAAAAAAGGTATCATGTCTTACTAGCTTTCTACTTGTATCGCTAGATTTTTGTAAAATACTCCGTGCGTAAGCCAAAACAAAAACTTTGACGCGTATCTAAAATTAGAATCAGTCTCCGCTTTTCGAGAAATATTTCACCCGATAAAGACGAAATAAACCTTTCACGTCCAATCTCCGGTAAATAAAAAAAAAAACTCAAAAATCTGGTATTCGTTACTCAATTCACCGAAATCTCACCCAGGAAACCCAACCCAACAATCGACTTCCCAGTTTTCTCGCACCGAACTCTCGTTGCGCGAAAAAGCCCGCGGTCGCCCGTACCGTAAACAGCATCGACACAGCCCGGAGAGCTCTCCGCGCCTCGTAAATAGAAAATTGCCTGCAGGATGGCATTGGTTACCGGCGGTGGGGCTATCGTTAGCGGCTCCCCTCGGGCACGCAGGCGCGTGTGCCGCGTCGCGTCACGCGCGATCCGTGTCATCGGCGATTAGCGAATGCGGAACGCTGCTCGGTGCTGATGCACGGATCTCTCCCTCCCCTCCTGAAGTGGCGGCGGCGGCGGCGGGATGCGAGGGACTAGTGACCTGCATCTTTTGCTGATCCGCCTGGGGATCGAGAGAGCCTGGGTGAGAAGAGAGCGAGGCGGTTCCGAGTGCCGGGGGACGGAGTGCTATTGCGTTTTTTTCAGTGATTGTTGAACGTGAAATTTAAATTTGTTACATTACAAAGATTCATCGTCTTTTGAATTTAATTTTGGCGCACTCGCGGTAATTGCATGGTTGATGAGCTGAACAATTCAATTATAGCTGGAATTTCGTCTTGAAGGAGTAATGCGCAACAATTGGAGTCTGCATATTCGTAAGGACCTTTCAATAATGCATAAACTCTCGAGATATCGTCCCAGACGCCTTGCAATTAATACTAAATAAACAGCGTTGCCTTTCGAAAATTAAGCAAAACTAATTGACATTGTTCCATTCGGAAACTGGTGCGCTCGAAAATATTACCTTCAAAGCCGGCCAACTAAAATATCATCCATAAAAAGCAAGTGCATAATAACAGACGTAATTGAAACTCGACATTAACGGACGGCGGGAAATTTATAATCTCCGCGAGAGATGATATAAGAACCCCGGGAATACTGCGAATACTAGTAAATGAGACAAAGTAATTAAGATGAATAGATACACAAGCGGACAAATAAGAAGTGGAGGAAGGAAGAGAGAGAGCTCGGATGAGAAAGAGATTTTAGCCTGGAAACGATATATTCGGCTGCTGACCCATATAGTCCGTACTGCGAAGCGCAAATGGAGCTTGCGGAGAGAGACGCGGCGCTTCTCTGACGAAGCTGCAGCTTTCTCTCTTTCTGCCTCTTCTCTTTCTCTCTCTCTTTCGCTCTCGGAGCGCGACGCGGAAGGTTTATGCAAGGCGAATTATCGGAATCGCCCTCCGAGGTGAAGCGGGAAATTTACGACTTTTGAGATACGCAAATAAATAAGCCCAACGCGCTTTCTTCGATTTGCTCGAAGATTGTTTGTATAATACATTAAAAAACTGGCGCGGTAAAATTTTAAACTTTTCTTTTACCCGACGGTCAACAATTTTCGAAAATCTTTTCACGAACCGCCAGAGAAAACGCAGAAAATCCGAAAAGCCCGAGAACCGAGTCTCGAAAGCCAGAGAGGACTCCGCGATAAATCCATCGTCCTCCGTGGCTCTGTACACGCATGTAAATCACTTATCGCTTAGAGCGGCTACTCCGCGCGCTTGCTCGGTATAATTAGGGTAGAGGTAGGCGAGCTCTCTCTCTCTCTCTCTCTCTCTCTCTCTCGGCTGGCTTAGTGCTTGTGCCGGCAGCAGCAGCAGCAGCAGCAGTAGCAGGAGACGTGTGGCTTTATAACTCGCGAGAGCCGCTGTGTGCAGCTCTCGCGGAATTAGGCTCTTCCGTTGTTTCTATTACAAAATAGACGGCGTGATATTGCGAAGTAGCCTGTTTTTGATTCGAGTACCGGTGGCACAGCGTCACCGCGAGAGCCTCTCCTAGAAAACAAGCTCCTCGCTTTTATTCCCCCCAATTGAACGAACGACCTTTGAGTGCAGTTTACTTTGCCCCGTTTTTTGTTAGCCGCGGAGAGGCGAAGGCGTTATTTAGTCGGACGGCGGAACGGAGAAGCGCTGCTCGCGGTCCGAGGAGTCGTTTTCGCGCGTCTTTTTGCGTATCTGCCTTTTTGCCGGGAGACTCATTTTCGCTAATTTTTGTTCGCGAGTATCGCGAGTGTAAGTTAAGAGTCGTCGGGAATAATTTGCTTTGAGGTATCGTTATTCAGTGTCTTTCGGTTTTTTTTTTGTAGTTTTATGCATCGGAATGCATCTGCAGTCGGGAAATAAAATGCAATAGAAAAGAATGTTATTTAAAAGTCGTTTTATTATAATGTTTTATAAACAATCTTGAAGTTTATCAAAAGTTAAAAAGCTTCTTAAGATCTAATACTCGTAAGTGAATTCGTTTAGAGTAAGTTGTTTTGAATTAAGATAAAAAGTCATTACTTCTCAATATATCTAAAAGCATAGCGATATTCCCTTGTTTGCATTATTTATATTTTGTTATCGCTCGATAAATATGAAGCGACTGAAAATTAATGTATTTTTCTGTTATAAATACCCGGAGACTAATATTCTTTTAGAATATTGTGCCCACGTAAAATATGCATGTTTACAATATTTTTGCGTGTCAAGGCGACTTTGCCGCGATAAAGCTAAAACCTATAAAAACTTGTCAACGCCGGAGAAAACCACAAACATTACATAATGTGTAATTTAGAAAAAATTATTGTTCTTTAAGACGTTTTAACGGCGGGTTATCTTATATTGTTTTGCAAAATGAAAACATGAGATGTAAATATTAATAAACTACAAATGAACAATCCTCGTTATTTATTATTATTAGTCTCTTAAAAAGTGACTCAAATGTATTCTAACCGAAGAAAATAAAAGCTTTTCAGTTTATTTATCTTTACTGGAGCCTTTATTTTCCGAGTTGGGCTTTTAAAGATTTTTCGCAGGAAGTAGATAAAAATTTTTTCAAAACTTTAGAATTCTTTGTTTGCCAAGATGAATTTCGGAGTTAATGAACAAACTAATATTTCCTAATCTTTTTTAAAACATTTTTTTGTACGAGTTATCGGAAAACAAATTATGACCTGAGTTACATAACGAAACTTAATCTCAGGAGCATTCATCATTTCTACAATATATTAGTATAATAATTTAGAAAACGTTAGTTCCAGAATTTAAAAACACAATTCGACCCTCGACTCTACCGAATTCCCCAACACTCGAAACACCACCGTACACCAAACAAAAACTAAAACCCCCCCAGAATCCGCAGCTCCTCGCGTTCGTTGATAAATCCGCTTCCCCCCATTCTGTCCGTCCCTCTTTCAGTCACTCAAACTCGGTCCGTCTCTCTCTCTCTTCGGCTTCTGGCGCATGAATGTGCCATTGATGAGTCTGGCCGCTCCTCGGCCAAGAAGCGCGGCGCGCCTCGAGCCTCGAGTGTCCTGGCTCGCGGCGTGTCTGTATATTAATAGTTCGCCGCGCGGCATTTCTAGAATAGAACACGAAGTCGGCCGGAATAGTGTCGGCCGGCCGCCCCGAGTGTGCCGCCGAGAATTCCGCGCCGAATATGCGCAAGAAGCCGGGCCCTACGTCTAGGAGTAGGGGAGGCGCTCGGGTGAGAGGTCAATGAATATTCCGCGACGGCACGGAGCGATCGCGTTCGCGAATTTTCAGGTGGTGGTTGCTCGTGTCGGAGGTGATTGGAAGAATTGATCTAGTTATTGTTAATTTCAGGTACCGAAAAACATCAAGGACAACTGCATAATATTTGCTTACTAAAATTCAATAAACTACTCTCCCCGTCGACGATAATTATCCTATTCACCTACATTTTGAAAAATCGAAAGAAATCTCCAAAAGAAAACCCTCTCTTTCACCGCAAGCCAACTCCCCCGCAGCCCACTCTCACACAGAACAGAACAGCCTCAGCCCTGAAATCCCGTTTTCCTTAGGTCGTATACACTTAAGTGGAGCCGGGGGAATCAGCCACGCGTGCAAGGCGGTTCACGCCTCGATGCAGTCGGCGAGTTTCGCGCACGCAATGTCAATGCTGCAGCGGTCGAAAGTCGTAGGAGGGCGCCTACTTCCACCTTTTTTTCGGCCTTCGTTAGTTTAATCGCGCGTGCAGGGAGCTTCCGATTGCTTACGCACTGTTTAAGCTCGTACACTTGGCGAGTGTAACGCTCTTAAGTAGCTGCTTTTTTGCTCTCGATTTGCGTCGCGTGCTGTTACGTTAATGTTGAGTGCTTTCAAAGCGTTGTGTTGTATAATCGAGGGCTGCTTGCAAGCCGATAATATAGTACGATCATTTTACCGAGTTGAGTAATTGAATGTTCAAGTTGTCATTAAAATGTTTATCAATTGTTATCCCACCAATCGAAACGAAAGACAAAAAAGCTCGCATTTTTTCCTCTCCATCGACTCCCACACAGGCTCCCCGAGTGAAACTGCGAGTTTAAAAGGAAAATAAAGAAAAAGCAGGACAGGGAAACACGGCTCCGAAAAGCGGCGGCCGTCCATAAATTACTCCCCACCTCCGGCCTTTTTGCGAGAGCGACTCCTTGCACCTCTCGCATTTGTCACGCTTCGATCGCAGCCTGCTCCCCCCCCCCCGCGTTCGAGGGGCCGAAAAATAACGTCACACTCGACGGCCCTCTATCGATATTTTGTTGTGACTTATATTTCCCCATAATGGCGTTAGAGTGTTTTGCGAGAGGTCTTATATAGCGAGCGTCGCCTTATTTCACCCGGCAGCGTTCTCCTTTCTCTCCGCTTCTTCTTCGGAGGCGATCGTCTCGGCCCTTTTTTTTTCTTCTTTGGCGAGATGGCAAATATATCGCGGGCTTATATCGATGAGTCGAATTTCGCAGAGGGTTTACGAGCGGGCGAACTTTGCGGAGGTTGGCGACTGTTTATAGCTTGGATGTATTGCTGTATTCAATATTGCTGGGTAATTATTCATGTTTCCATTAAAGCTGGTGAAATATTGGCGGTTTTTTTTATAAAAAGCTCATTTTAGGATTCTTTTATTTAAAGATTTCTACGCACCTTTTTAGCTTGGCAATTAATTTCGTACCCCTGACAAAAATTATCTTAGTATCGAATAAAGTTAACAAATGACCGAGAAGCGCATTCGAATCAGAAATCGGAACCCAGTTGGCACATAAATGTACACACGAGCAGGTCAGTAACGGCGCTCAGAAATTGAGTAAACTTGCAGAAATTGAGACAATACCGAACAAAAGGTTGCGGCCTGACGTCTCGAGGTGACACACCTTGGCCGATAGTTTCGATGCCTGTTTCAACGTTGTCGATCGTTTCTGTCAATTGCACTTTCTTTACAAGTCCACATAAGTTCGTGACAGCATTGTACCTGTATCCTCGTTTTGAACTGTATTTTGTCGAAGCTCCGGTGTTGATAATACAAAACTTTCTAACCAAGTCGAACATGTCCGGATCTTTTTCTATCGCGATAAGTTTCAAAGGTACTCGACGAAAATCATTTCATTTTTCTGGTTGCAGAAAATATGCAACACAATCGTTCTCAAAATACAAAGAATTCACAAACAGTTGGAAGGAACAAGGAAGTTTCGCAATAACTTATATTTACACGCACGGCGACTAAGAAATATTAATAGGAGAATAGCCAGTTCGCAGTACAATAATAGTCGCGCGCATTTATCAATAAATTCTGGATATCTCGAGCGTCTGAAAACGGAAACGCCGTATATACCAGGCAGCGACACGTGAATTTAGCGTTTCTTGCGACAAAGCCGTCGTAAATTCTATAGTCTGAATCTCTGTATAATGCACATGATGCATTAACTTCCAAGTGCGGCTCGATACACCGAGGCTCTCTCTCTCTCTCACACTCGCCACTAATGATCCTGCAAGATCGAGTACAATAAGTCTGCCGAGTTCGAGCCCGACGACGATCATCCGCTGACGTGCCCTCTGTTTAATTGTATCCTTTTCAATATCATATGTGCTTTCTCGTAAATGAGGGCCGCTTATTTGTTCCTCCTTCCATTCCCCGCAGGTAATCGCACGTATTCCAGATTTTCTTTTTATTAATATGAACATGAATTTTTTACCTAATTCCAAGGTAAAATTGAAGAAGAGCAAAATTTGGCCCACCTTGACAAATATTACCGCACTGGAATTTTACTTCTATTCCGACAACAGGCAATAATTTCGTTTATGAGTGCATTGTTAAACAGCCCCCGATGCATTCTCGACTCCTTCGTAGATTCGAGATTCTCTCCGCGCGCAAAAGAAAAAAGTCACAATGCCTTCGTTAGAGATCGATCCTCAAAAGAATAACCACACGCACTCCTCCGTTCATTAATATAGACACACATCACTCGTCCCTCTTTGCACATCGTACTAATCCTCTCCTCCCCCACACGCAGTATCGAACCTCTCCTCTTTTAATAATAACAGAAAGCGACGCGGATATATGTAATAATGACGGCTAGGATTTTGTGCGCGGCAATCGAGGCGTGCGAGAGCCTCACGTGAAGTGGATCGAGGGTCCCCCGCGCGCCAAAGACATCGTATATACGTGCGCACGCCGCGCTGCTCGACCGATTGTAATTATTTTCGACGTGCAGCGAGTGTTACTGGACCGCGAGAGAGTGCCGATCGACGATGATGGTTCCTGTCTCTCTTTCTCTCTCTCTCTCTCTCGGTGCTTCTTTTCAGAGGGCTTTGCGCGGAGGCTCGCGGCTTTTTTATGATTGTCGCGGGAGCGATAGTTTTATTGTATATTGTAGAGGCTCGTGTTTTAATTGAGAGTCGTATATTGTAGGATTTTTCCTTTTGATCATGTCGAATAATCATTTTTTTAATAAAGTATTATGGAGTTGTATAGAAATAAATTGAACTTTTAAAATTATCTATATACAATTATAAGTACATGAAATATGCAAAATTTTATTGCATTAATTTGATGCTTGATTTACAGCAGACAATATCTGTTTCTGAAACTGATATTCATATGAATAAGAATCTATCATTAGAGATCTTGCTTATATTTATAACTCGTGGATACAAATTCTCATGAATAATGACAGATCTATAATAAGCAATTTCCAATTAATAGAAGCATAAACGTATATTTCACAGGTAATTATAACTGCATAATTTTAATTGCGTTCAAAAAGAACCAACATTAAAAAAAAATATCTCTTCATCAATAAACACCTCTCCCTCGCGCTCGGAAAAATCTTAGACTTTAATATCCGACTAATTGTCCACCCCTTCACCGTCAGCAAGGAGTATCCATCCTCTCTTGACGCATTGTTGCGCCGAGCAGACAACTGTTGACTTTATTCCCGCGGATTAGGCGTCGTTTTGTTTCGGACAATGCCGTCGTGCTTTTATTCCGAGGCGGAGCGGTGTGATTCGCAGCTTTTTGTCAGCTGCCCGGCCCGCCGCCGCTCCTCCTCCGGGGCAGAAAAAGTACGGGGCAATAATGAGCCGCGCGAGACCGAGGTGTCGTTTCGTCGGGAGCTTTTCTTTTTCCCTTGCTCTCGCAGCTGTTGCGGTGATTAAGTTTGTTGGGATTCTTAATTAATTGTTAAGACAATCTTCAAAGATTTTTAAAATGCATCCAGAAATAAGTTATAAATTTCCCAAAAAAATCGAGCCTATTTCATCAATATTCCGATTTAACAACTCCCTCGTCCGCTTCTAATCAGCGCACTAACTCGAGGCATTGCGCAACCCTGAGTTGGCAAATATGCGCCGGGGTTCCTTTCAAAAAATCCCGGGGAATTAAAAGCAGAGATACACTGAGAAAAAAATTTAGTTGACTTAACCGACATTCTATTACTTCAATGACACTACCATTGATTTAACAGAA
>JAWWEO010000036.1:11687590-11708518 GCA_035582975.1 Ormyrus labotus
TCCTACCAATTTAAGTGACATTTCAATTGTGAATAGTTAATAGTAAAATTCCATTGATTCAATCAAATTTTTTTCTCGGTGTATATAGAGAAAGAGGAAAAGCTTTAAATTCAGGGTGCCGCTTTGATTGATCGCGTTAATAAGAAAGTTTTCTCTCTTGCTTTATCTCCCGAGGCGCCAAGAGCGTACGGCCCCATTATCAATTAATACGCGCGCGCTTATTGATCGCCGATGATTGATGGCTCGAGTGTCTCCTTCTGTTTGCACTGATTCATTCCCGCTTTGCTCGGACGCGTATCTGTTAAAATTTACTTGAAGCTCAGCTTGTGCTTGATACTGCGAGCTAATAAATAAATAAAAGAACAAATTATTTTAAAAAACTGAAAAAAATCATATTTTCTCTAACGCTTTTCTGTACTTGCTTTCAGGTAAGAGAATCTATTGATCGACGAGTTAACAAATGTGATTTGTCGCCGATCCACCGGTAAGTTTTTAAATGCTCACTGAGCGAGTACACTTCGCCCGTATAAAACAGCGTCGAAGCGTGATTGATCAATTCCGCGTAGTTATACGCGAGCTCGTTCCCTGAATAATTTACTCGGGCTCGCGCCTCCGCGTGCAGAAGCATTCGAAAAGGGAGCAAAAAAGCGAAGCGCAACGCGACTATAAGAATCAAAATTGCCGGTAATAATAGCCATCGGCTTACTTTTTTCCCCCCCACCTGAATTCGAGCGCGACGCTCCACGTGCTTACGTTCTTTGACCTTTCGCCGATTGCCGCGAGCTTCTTCTATAATCCAATCTATAGTCTCGCTGTTTGCGCAAAAGAGGCGTCGCCTTTGTTTAAACCGCCCTGCGAGTGACGCGCACATTCGAAGCCGCCGAGGGGGAAATAATTGCGCGGGAATAATAAGTTGATATTGTTTTCTTTCAGACGTTTAATGCAAATTTAACGAAGAGCTGGAGGATATCGGATTAAAAAGGGCGGTGGAGCGGGACGGCCGTTACGAAATAAATGAAATCGCTTTAGAGCGCCTTTAAGTAGATACGCGCTTGTCTATAATTGGCCAGGAGCTGATCCGCCGTTAAACTCGCAGACAATAACGGAGATGCTCCCTGTTCCGCGGCACCTATTATATTATCTTCCCAAGTTCTTACGCTCGCTGATTCCATTCTGGCTTTAGCTTCTTTGGAATTGTCTTTTATTTTTAGTACTTTTTATGCATATACAATTTTCTGAGTAAATAATTATTTAAGTTAATTCGAATTTAGAAATGTAAAGAGGAAAAAAACCTTAACTTTTTTTTGTAGATTTTGATGTAATTAAATCGAGTAGTTTAGGAAAGTGTCACAAGTAATTTTGAGAGATAAAAACATCCGGAAACTACTAATTTTACATTAGAAAGTTAAAGCTACAATCATAAGCAACGCGATATTTTACGAATGCTAATATCTAAATAAACTCGAGTGCTTTTCGTTTCCTGAAACAAGATGAAAAAAAGAAAAGATGCTGGACTAAATAATTTTTTTAAGGAAATATACCGTGCAATGCCGTTGCATGTTGCATCATTCCGCACAATTATTTCCGCTATCTAAAAGTACACAAAAATATTCTTGTGCAGTTATCTTCGGATGTAATCTGGAGCAGAGCGTTTAAAATAAATTAAGACAGGTTGCCAGACGCCATTTATTTGTTCGCTTTTGCAACTCTGTAATTCATTTATTTCGATTCGAACATTTTTTGAAGCAGCGTTTCCTCCCTCATAGATGTCGAAAGCATTTTTAAAGCAGTTAATAGCCAATTGAAAAATATAATGCTACAGTGTCTTATTCTTTTTCTGCTTTATCACTACTCCTTCAAAACCATATAAATATTATATAAAGTTATAAAAATTTTAATTAAAATAATCTACTACTATTAATTTGAATGGAAATTTTTAATTGAGTTTTTTAATTTAACTTTATTTATGGTCTGTAAATTATGGATAAATTTTATTTCTACGATTCAATCACCTCATATCTTCAAGAAATTCTTCTAGAAAGTGCATCGACATACGCTAAACTTTAACTTTCATTTTATATTTATACATTAATCATTTATGCTCATGCGATTACTTTTGCACCAAATAAATCTACTTAATTCTAAATAACACAAGTCTACAGATTTATATTAAAAAATGTTTTAAAATAAAATAGTTTAATGATTTGCAGACTTTTGTTCATGTCAGCACCAAATATATATAGAGTCCTTTAATTTTTCAATAAGAACTTAATAAGTTTATTACATACATGATTTATCTCTCATCAAGCCCTTAAAGCTCAATTAATTGCCGCTGCAAGAAACTGCTACAACTTTGATAACAGCCAAAAGCCACCTGGTAAATATTGAAGAAGCGTCCTAACTACCAAAATGAAGAGCCTCTATCAAATTGACACCCGATTCCTCTTCTTACATAAATAAGTCCCTTCCCCGAAGGAAAAAAGCCGGCGGCAAGAAGCGCGGCAGTCCGCAATCATTCATTAACACCGACTTCTCGATATCAATCCGCACTTAATTGAACCTCAGCTTTCGCTCGCGGAGCTTTCAAGCTCCATTCCGTTTTGTCAATCAGAGAGAGAGAGAGAGAGAGAGAGAGAGAGAAAGAGAGAGAGAGAGAGTCGATCGGCTCTCTCTCTCTCCTCGAAAAGGGCGCCTCTCGGAAGTGCGCCGCCTGAAGTCGCTCTAAAATTTAGCTCCGTCCATTTAAGGCCCGACCC
Organism: Ormyrus labotus; assembly: GCA_035582975.1. Taxonomy (NCBI): domain Eukaryota; kingdom Metazoa; phylum Arthropoda; class Insecta; order Hymenoptera; family Ormyridae; genus Ormyrus; species Ormyrus labotus. The sequence continues at coordinate 11,690,347 of JAWWEO010000036.1, forward strand.
TTTTACCGGCCGCAAACACCAGATGCATTATTTATTGCGCTGAAAGCGCAAAAGAGTTGAGAGGCTGCGAAAAGTGGAAGAAACGGGGAGGTGGGAGGGAGGGAGGGACTAAGTGCCACTTACGCTCCTTCGAGCGAGTGGCATTGACTTGCTTCGATTTTTTTGCCAAACGGAGCCAACTCTTTTTCTTCGGGAGCGCGGTTATTCCAGTTCTCTAAAGGCAGATGAGTTATTTACGCGGGTGCGGGCGATCTTCTGTTTAGAAGCCCTCGATGTGTTTGCCGCGGTTAATTCTTTAACGCGCTGCGTTTACATTGGCGTCGGGTAACGGGTATTGTGCAAATACGCTTGCTGTTTATTGCGATTTTTATTATCACATGTTATGGATATCAATAAAATAATATTATGTGAATTTAATATTAATAAAAAAGCTTACCTTATTAATAATTTGTTGTAATCAGCTACTCATCTTATTATCTCTAAGAAATGTTTTATTTTTTCATCAGTTATATTTTGTACGTAATGAAAGCCAATCATTTTTTTCATCAAGTTCCTTTTATGAATTATTCTTAATTTTACATAACTTTTTCCACCTGAAAATAAAGAATACAGATTATGAAAACTAATTGTATAACCTTTTAATCTCACTTCTCGTAATAAAATCGTAAGCTTAATAATTTTCAGAAGTATTCGATTTACGCGAGACGGGAAAACAACATCGTCTCATTACACTAAAGACTTAATTGTTTTTCCCCAAACGAGCGCCAGAAAACTTAAAGCGCTCTCGGCTCGAACCAGCAAAACAACTTGTCGGACTCGCTTCCCCGAGAGGGGGAAAGCAGCAGCAGAAAAATGAGAAATACGTCCGCATCAGTTTCGCAGTCTCGCAAATTCTCAGCGCGCTAATTACTAAAGCTAAAAGACGCGCAACTCGGCTCTGCACAAAACGGGGAACGAAGAGAACGGGAAGAGCGGAGGAAGAACGAGAGAGACACAATAAATTAAACGTCGGCGAGACTTTCGATAAAATAACGAACGAACGAACGAAATATAGTATTACAGAAAAATTATACGTAAATAAATAACGAAAGAAGTTTGAAAAACTGAAAAAAAAAAACTGAAAAGAAAAGGAGGTACAAGGGAAAGCGCAGGTGAACGAGAGCGTAGGAGCGCCAGAGCAAAGTGAATCGAATAAACATCTGACTGCTTCGCAAGGGAAGGGAAAGTCGGGCTCGCGCGCGAAAACGATAAGGGCTCCGCGAAGGAAGGAGAGGCAGAGAGAGAGAGAGAGAGAGAGAGAAAGAGAGAAGGAGCGGCGCGGCGCTCATTCCCGTTTTCTCACCCTCGGCCGGCGGGCTTCTTCCTGATTTATGTTAATGTTTTTGTCTCTCGGCGAAATACACCAAAAAGCGATCCGATTTCGCAGGGGAGCGCGGCCCGGCTCTCCTTTGAGCGCGACACTCGGATTAACTTAACTGCTTTAAGACGGCAATAAAGGTCGGGACGATTTAACTCGTTCGCCGCCGCCTTCGGCAATCGGAAAGTCTCTCTCTCTCTCTGCGTGTGTGGAAAGAGCGGGGGAGAAAGTTGCTTTACGTTCGGCTACCGATTCGGGAGCGAAATAGGCGAAGCTGCAGGAAAGTTTCGTGCTTCGCCGCGGAATTGATGCGGCTCGATTGTTGCGCAACAAATATTTCGTAGTTCGATTACTTCGTGCAATATAGAATTAATAGTTTTGTAGCTCGGGGTAAATAAGCCACTCACAACTATTGCATTTCAAATTGTATCGTCCCCTCAAAAAAACAATAAATTGGCAAGTCTCCCCAAAACATCCACCTTTAAAAAAAAAAAAAGAAAGCGGAGACACCCAGGCGGAACGCGAGGCTCAGACCCGAAGGCCGTAATAGGGAAAGTTCGGCGCGGGGTAGGCGTCAATCAATCCGTCTCGCGAGCGCGGCGTTACCCCTTTCTGCCTTCTGCTTTCTTGCCTTTCTTCCCCCGCGAGCCGACCTTCTTTCGCCCCGGGCGAACTTTGCCGCACAATGCGCCGAATCGAGCGGTGGAATTGGTGTGTTTGGAAGCTGTATTTTTGGCGATGATTAGAGTGGGTTCGGTATTGTATTTTTTTAAATGCGATTGTCAAAACTTTTCGTTGGCGATTAAATCATTTCGTTCGTTTAAATTGTACAATCAAGTTTGAACATCCAGTTGGGAAATTCGATTTCGCTGTTAAAATTGTAGCAATAAAGTAAAGCGTAGTAACTGAACGCGTGAATACCTATTTACTAAAATATGATAATGAAGCAAAAGCTAACTGTCACTTCTTATTAGCACCAACTAGGAAAATTTCTTTAGGGGTACTTAAGGATCGCGCTTTCATTAATTAAACTTGTACTTTCGCGAAAAAGCCAGTAGCAAAGAGCGCCACTAAAGCCGGCTTACATTTTAAAATGCAATTAAAAACACGGCACACATATTTCTGCCTTCAAATTTCATTACTAAATTCTCTTACCCGTCACTTTTCATTACACACCAACCGAATTTAAATAAAATCTCATTCCACCCCTCCCGAAACGATATCAAACATCCCGCGAGCAGCGCGCATTACAGCGACTCCGCAAAAAGCAACGATCCCAATTAAGCAATCGACACCGGCGGAATGCGCCGATCTCCTCTTCGGCGAGGCGCGCGAAGCCCTCGGAGCGGAACGCGCGTAAAAACCGTCCCCTCCGCTCTTTCGCACTTGACCGGCTTTTGCGCCGCGCGGAAGCGCTTCTCCATCGGCCGCAGGACGCGCCGCGTCGAGTAGGGGAGGCCCCTGAGTGAGACGTAAATAGTTGCCGCGCTCGGCTGTATTATGGATTTATTTGGGTTTATTGAGTGCTCTCTCGCTGATCGCGGGGAGAGCTTAGGAGCGCGGCGTTTGTGGGTCGACGCCGGCGGAAGAAAAAGTTGGATTAGGATTAATTTGTTTGCAAGTGCCGAGTTTTAAAACTCAGTTCTTTTAGGTTTTTGATTGAAAATTGTAATGAGTTCAAGTAGAAACGGACAACTAAAAATATTGCTTTTCATTAATGCACAAGTTAATTGCAAAAATTTTCAATTCCACGGTAAAGTCGAGCAGCTCAAAAGCACGTAAAGAGGAATTCTCCGAGCGGCAAGACAATCAGCCATTTGCCATAACAACAATCGCCCTTAAAACCATTACTTGAAAAAACAAACTTTATCCCTCCACAATAGGCACTCCATTAAACTTCAAATCAACCTCGCAACTCCGCCGGTCAGGAGTTAACCGTTAAATAAATACAATCGAACAATCCCGAGGGAGTTTATATCCGGTCGGAGAAGGCGGTTAAAAAAAAAAGGTAAGCAGAGAGCGCAAAAAGAAGGAAGCAAGCGAAAAAGGGGGAGCGGCGAAGTTCTTAATAACGGCGATTCCTTGGCTCTTCACCTTGCAGCTCTGAATAACTAAGGGGGAAGAAGAGGGGAGAGGGGGGGGGGGAGCTCCTTACTCGCCTAATGCCTGTTTCAAGTTCGATAAGTAGCCCGCCGAACTCCCAGCGACTCGAATCAATCGCGCTGCTGCCGAGAAAATTCTCGAGTGCCAGGAAAGGGAGGAGGGAGGGATCGATGTGCATATGTAAGGAGGCGAGGCGGGCTTTTGCCTATTTAGATCGCACTTCGCTCCGAGAACTTTATTACTCTTCGAGCCCCTTCTTTCTCCTACTTTTTTTTTATTGCTATTGTCTTTTTTTTTTTTAATTAATTCGCGGAAAGTGCTTCGAAGAAAAGCAGTTTTACTCTCGGATTTTGTGCAATTAAGAGCTTGATATTATTTGAAAAACAGCCAGCACTTACTGATAAAAAATTAACCAGCGGCGTTTTTTTTAAATGGAGTCAGTTTTAGCTAAAATTAATGTCTAAATTGAACAACAACTAGATAATCTTAAAAGGTTAAATATCATTGCAGTAAAATATTCATTTTTTAATTATTTTATAATAAACACATATAGGAATCTGACGTATGTTAAACTGGCACAGCTTGTACCACCCGACGTTAAAAAGATATCGATACGAGACTAATGGCATAATTTGTTGTTAATTTGTCGTTCTTCGTTGATGTAACCATCAATTGCCAAATATTAATTAAGGCTGGAGTTATAGAGGTGGATGAGCTACCTTAGTCTTAAGCTAGCATAAGCTACGTTTCTGGGTATCGGCTGGAGCAACATAATAAAAACTAATTGACTTTTCGAGCAGCAAATTAACAAAATACGTCACCAGTCTCGTATTGATATCTTTATAAGATCAGGAGATACAGAATGTGGTTGCACTAACTTAATATGAAGTTAGCGTATAATATCCATTGTTTCTCGGGAATGGCTGAACCAACAAAATCGGGTACGGCATAACAAATTAACAACAAATTAGCAAAAAAAATATATATATGGTTTCACCATGGGCTTATGAAGTGGCTACGTTAGCTGAATATACTTAGAAACCTGTCGTTTTTAACTATAAAACTGCCTTAAAACTATCTTAACGACTCTACCATGGTATCTTCCACAAAATAATCAACAGCAAACTGCGACCAAAAGCAACTACTCCGACCCTCTCACCTGGCCAATAAATATGTAGCTCATCCCTTTATTCAGGCTTCGGGCGATACGGCCGGCTGTTTATTGTTTTCTCGCACGACAGAGAGAGGGCCGGCGCAGAGGACTCGTGCATTTAAAGTGGGCGACCGGCCGCCAGGGAGTTTTCGCCCGGGCCGGGGATTACCTTATCTGCCGACCCTCACGCTCATCCCGTTCCACGGCCGACCTGAGCCCTAAGATTTCCCGTGACCGCTCGACGTCGCTGACGGAGAAGTATGAATTTTTAGAGGTGGCTCAGTGCGGCGGGGATGGGTATTTTTTTTTTCACGAGAAAGAGTCGTATTTTAAGTTAGAGTTATTATTACGTTTGAAATGATATTATCGTGGTAAAAATTCCTGCCTTGTAATAGTTATCAATGGAAGCGAGAACAACAACAGTGGAATCGTTTGCGAATCCTCTGCAATTGCATCCTTTCAAAGCGATCCCGTGAAAAATCGAACGGCCGCGAAATAAAAAGCCCCCATCGCCGGTTCATCAAACTCGAACCGAAGCGTATACAACCGCGTAAATCATGGAAATTTCGCGCGCTAGTCCGAATGAATTAGCCATATCTCATTACTTTATAACCGGCGCGCGTATATATATTTGTCAAATATCTCGCGCGCGGATCTCTCCTGCCGGGGCTTTGCTTTTATTATGCCCGTCACTCGATAAATATTTGACGGGGAGCATCGCGGACGTTGGCCGCGGCCCTTATTAATTGGGAATTATTGTTTCACTAATTGCAATATAAATGTTGAAATGTTCAATTAATTAAAACGGAACGGCCGGCTATTTACGCGAGAAGTGAGCCCCGTCGATGATCGCGGGACTCGCGATTTTGCCGCGGGAAAAAGAAGGGGGTGTGCATTGTGCGTAAGCGGCTGGGCGAATCGAGCTGACGTTTGTGACATCGCGATGATGCTACTTTCGTGACGTTGTTTCGGTCGAAATCAATTTGTGGAAAATCGGGTTTTATTGCATTTCGCAGCATTTATTTATACTTTTTAAATCTGTCGTATTTATTGGAATTAATTTTGAATATAAATCTTATTTTTGTCATGAATAATTAATTCAATTATGTTTTTAATCGATTGTTTAGATAATTTAACAAGTGTTTTTTTTAAATAAAATTATGTACTTGAACCTTTATTTCCGATACGTTTCATTATTCACAATTAAAATTTTATCTTTCCGTTATCTTTCCATTATGTGTCTAACATTTCCATAAATAAAACATTCGTAAACACTTTGCGTTGTAAATAAATAAAGGTCTGTTTATATCGCATTCATATTTATATTTTAGATCAATATTTTCTTGTCTACAGCAATCTCGTTTCATTTACTTCAATTATCCACAGACTTGCTGCCAGGATTATTCATTCCAAAAAAATGTGCCACATCTTAACTCATTAAAATGCTATTAATCCTGCAACTTTTTCTTTTTTATCTCAAAATCTCGAAAACTTAAAATGCCATCTGTCTTATCTACATTCCAAACAGGTAATTACCATAATCCAACTAATTACCACTGCAAGTCTCATCGGTCCAATCTTACCCACCGCATCTCTCCAAATCAGCAAAAGGCAGCAAGCAGCAGTCGTCGCTTTTTATTGTTCGGTGCAGTTTTGTTTATATTTGCCCGCGCTGAAAAATCGCCGTCTCCGGTGCTCGTATATTAATAGAGCTGCGTTCGGTGTAAATTCAGAGTGAGTCACGTGTGCGCCGCTAACCGCAATTAGCCTCGCGCACCGCCGAGAGCGAGAGTAAAAGTGGAATGAGATAAGGCACGACCACTTACCGGCCTCGCAGCGCTTACTTGTGTTTCCGCGTTCGCCGCGCGCTGCCTCTCTCTCTCTCTCTCTCTCTCTAACTCTCCGAGCGTTATAATTATCAATAATGCGTCAACTCTAATCTGCTCCTCACTCAGATATACGCTGCCGGCGGTGTCTCGTTTTTGCTTTAACGAGATTTTTTTCAATTTGATTCGGGAATTCGGTGCTTTTTTGGGGGGAGAAGGGGGGGGGCTTCCTGTTTGGTGTGTGCATTTTGTTTAATTGTTTAGCTTTTTAATGTGATATGAGGAATCAATTCTAGATAATTATAACAACGGCATTCGAGTAAACATAATTATCTCGAAGATAACAACCTTAATTATGATGGTTATGAAACTAACGAGAATGGGAATAATTTAATGTAATAAACACATTAATTTGGAATCTTACAATTCACAAAAAATGTTCCAAACGACCGAATGGTTTAAGGAATATAAACTGCAATAAAACCTAAAACAAACTTCATGGTACGGAATTATTGAAGTGGAAACAAAAAATTACGTACAAGTATTTTACTGAAAATCAACCATAAGATTAATGAAAGTAATTTTCTAGCCAGTAACCACCTAATTGTTGAAAACAGTTGGTAAATAGCTCGAAATGGGGCCAAATTCGTTTAAAAAATGTACACCACGAATCGCTGCTGCAAAAAGTTCTACGAAACTACTTCACAAGAAAAAAAAAGACCAGAATAAATTCGCGTCGCGTCTTAATACTTTTATTGCGCTTACTTAAAACACAAACAAATTTATCACCATCAAAAGCAGCGCGCGCGACAGATAAAGTCGTTAGCGGGCAAAAATATGCGATCGCTTTAACGAAGCGTGGCGCGCGGCGCAAGATCATGAAGTGTTAAAAACTCCGTTTTCCCCCCGACCCTCGCGCGAATTTAACGGCGCTCGAATAAACATCTGCCGAAAGCCGGAGTACAAGTTCATGCCGCGGGAAGGGAAAAACCGGGGAGGAGAGAGAGAGAGAGAGAGAGAGGAAAAAATAATACGGAATCGGCGCGTGCGGCGCAAACGAGCGTCGTAAAACCTGTTTATGTTGGCGGCTGATGAGATTTCAACGAGGTCAAGAAACAAACGGAATTTACGCGGGCATAAATGAATCCCCCGCCGGCTTTCGGGAAAAAGGGAAAACTGGAGAGAAAGAGAGAGAGGAGAGAGGCAAAGAGCGCGAGAGCTTAAATGCTATTAGCGAGCGGTAGCTTTTCCTCGTGGAATTTGAGTGGCTTCGTTGTTTTTGAATATGGCCGTTAATTTTATGGATTCTTCCGGTAATTAATTAATTTTCCGGTTTCGTTAAAAAATTAATACCTTTCCTCGAGACGTTTTTTACCAAAATTGCAATAAATACCTTTAGCTTTCGTAGCATCCAACTGCAAATAATAGAAAAAGATCGAGCCTGAAAAGCGCAAGATATCGGCGAAGCGCGCCTTTATCGGGCCGCCGCCTCCCTCCCCATCAGTTTAAATACGTAAACGTTGTTGCGCGCATATACGAAGTTTCGTGTGCCGAAGGGGTTGAACATCGCTCGAAAATTGCAGGGCAAATAATCGATACGTCCGTTTTGTGTAACGACGACTATTTCGAGAGAATGTACAGGCTTCCGGCCTGTCTTCGCAGTTCCGCGCCAACTTTGCCCCGGGTGTTTTGTTGATTTAGCGATCGAAAATTGGGCTTTTCGAGAAGTTGTATAGTTTGCCGAGGTATTGGTTCGTTTTCTTGTATTTTTAGGTGATTCTTTTAGGGTGAGACCGAAGTATAAAAACTAATTTGTTATTTCGAATAATTTATTTAGTAATTTACAACCGCGTGGCATTAAATGAGTTTCGTTTTGAGCAGAGAGGTTGATTGCGTCATAAATTCATTACAGTCGCAACTTTTTTTTTCTTTTAAAACAGGAAATAACTTTTGACCGATAAGATTAGCTTTGCTGCTTGAGTCAAACAAACAAAAAAAAAAAAAAAGAGAGAAGGATCTCTTTTCAGTATATGAATCAGCATTTCATAAACTTCCAAGCCTCTATAAATATATGCTACATTACGAAACTAAATAAAACTTTTATATTCTTTTAAAATTCTTTATCTACTCGAATAAAAAAAATTAATAACCGAATATATACTTTCGTTACATCTACACTTTGCAGTCGCGTGATTATTTTACTGTCACTTTTATCAAAAATAACTCGAAGCAAAGCACAGTTTTCGGACGAAACGACCAGTAATCATTTCTAGTTAAACTGATATATATAATTTAGCAATTGCTCGCAGCACGCAAAAGACCTCAAATAAGGCGACAGAAGCCCGGGCCATCAATTTGCCCGCCTTAAAACTCTTCGGCAAGCGGCTACAAAGCCTACAAGGAAAAGCAATAATCGCAGAAAAGGCAAAACTGCGCCGCGGCTCGTTTGCTCGTGGCAAAGCCGGCAGAGAGAGAGAGCGTTTTTGTCTCTCTCTCTCCTCGAAAAGCGACGTGCACGCGCGCGTAATATATTGTCCCGTGCGCCGAGCGCGCGCGCATCGGGTATAATTTTACTCCGCGCGCCGGGGCAACAAAGGAGAGCGCGCGCGCGCGCGTGTAACAAGACGACGTGCGCGCGAGGCGGCGCCTGCACAACGTCTCTTACGGTTAAGTAGAGCGTTGCCGTTGCACCGCAGCCCCTTCTCAACGGTGGACGAGCGCAGACGAGACGCGGAGAGTGAATTGCGCGGCTTTTCTTTTTTCGGAAGACTATCGAGGCCGACGGAAATTTTGAGCTTTTTGGTGGAGCGCTTTTGGAATTTCGTAAAGTATGAGAGCTTACTTTCTAGGAAGCGATCGATCCAATGGCAAATTATCGTATTGACACCTGGGGCTTTAAAATTTACTGCGTCAGTCTGAGTGCATTCAATAAGCTTCGGGTGGTTACGTCGGGTATATCCTGTTCTGCGTGACATAATATTTCGGTGAGATCACTTCTGAGACCATATCAATTTATGAAAATCAAATTTAATTTAAAAATAAAATTAGGTATACGCGACCGTAGCCGCAATCGAAAAGAAGATTTACAAAACCCCCAAGTACAGTTCCTCTTCCCTAAATACATGGATTGCGCCAACGACCATTGAAACTTTCCAACCCACGCCGTAATTTATTACCTCCATTACCACTCGATCGGCAAATCTAGTCCACACGCTCTGCAATCGTCATCGGCAATCTCGTTCGCGGAAAGCAGCAGCCGCCGCAGCCGCAATGGAAAGGAAGAAACGTTCACCGCTCGCCGTCATCGTCGGCGCGATCATCATCGGCCTCCTCCACGCATTTCGCAATCTTTCCGGGAACGAAGCTCCGCTGGATAAATAAACAAAGGGCCCCGTCGAGGTGGGCGGATGGGGGGAGGGGGGGAAAGCAAAAAAGTGAACGGCGATGTGCGAAAAGCGCCGCGCGCGGTGAACGGTACGTATACGCAGGATGTCGGAGATGATAATCTCGAGTTTCGATCTGCGCATGCGCCCGGCTGCTGCCGCTGCTCGATTGCGCCGCGGTGATTGTAACGTGTAACAATTTGTTGCTCTTTCGGATTAATTGAAGCCGAGCGGCGACCGGCGAGTCCGGGGCCTTTTTTATCTAGCCGGGTTTTTTTTACTCTATCCCCGGCTAAATTACACGCTTTCGTATCCGCAATAAGCAAGTAATGTATGTGCGCCCGATGCGAGACAATTTGTTGCTGTTTTAAACTATTTTAATTAAAATTTATGGGAGAAAGCCGTCGGGGGTTTCCGTTTTTCTCAGAGCCGGACAACAAAATTTTGCTGTCGCCGCTGACCATTTTTTTCTGTGCAGGCCGGGGAGATGCATTAAAAATGACGTAAAATGTACTCGAGCGCTATAAATTTTTCCGGTGCATTAAAATGTGTGTAATAAGATTAAAGCGTACTTAGTAGTGGCTCGGGCGGAGTATTTCATTTGCGACATAAAACGAACTTTTGAGTTAGTTAAAAATTTTATGTCACAACTTAATTATGGATGCAGATCGAAAAATACTATAAATTTAGGCATTTTTATGCCGTGTGCTTCGAATAACGAGGAATAAAATTTCGAAAAAGTCCGAACTCGTAGAAACCCAAAGTAATATATAATAATGTTGTCGATGTATCGATTTGACAAAATTCCTTGCCTACTTTATACGGCCGTAAAATTCAAAACCACTCGAAATTAAACCGATTTTTGCCCCGCCTTTATGATAGAAAGTTTTTATGCAAAAGCAAGCATCAAATGTATCGACGGCGGCTTTCGAGCCCATACCTTTCTCAACCTGGACAACAGACCTTGCATTAGCGCCGTTTTGCAATAGCCGATTAACGAGCGTGTCTCTAAACAGCGCCGGGAGTAGGAAAACCGCTGGAAGATTAATATGCATTTTAAGTCAGAGTATTAATCTTCTGCTTTTCGTTTAATTAAAACGGTATCGAGTGAAACTAGAAACTACAAATTTTTATCCCCCATCCGCGAAATTACACGCTTGCCGGGAGTCTATCGCGCGTTTCACTACGTACTAAAAGGCATTTTTGCGTCCCGTTCGAGTCGCTTTAAATTGTATCTGCCAAAGAGAAAACTCGTTTTTCTCATACAATATTGGAAGAGGTTTTCTCTAAGTTTCAATTATTTGTCGTTCTAATAATCAAGAGAATAAAATAAGCAACGTTCGATAGCATGCGGATAAGAATTTAGAATATACTACGTTCAAGGCATTGAACTGCACTAAATTGCTAGTTGGAATAAAATGTCACTCAATTAACCTAAACATTTTTTTTTAATTTAAACTGCAGCTATCTACCGGACATTATAATTAACTACAACATTTTTTTTATAAATAACAAGCAGAACTTACACAGTTAAATAATTATGGCTGTAGAAAAGTATTAATAGCTTCTTATCAAAACACATTGAATATCTCTCAATTTCGTAAAAATAACTTCGGCTGCAAAATGCTCAAAATTTACCAAACAAGTCTCAATAACGCCAACAAACCCACTCCTTTTCCATCGCTAGAAATCCGGAAAAATCTCCAGCAAGCCTTGCAGCTCGAGTCTGCGGTCGTCCGCCGAGCTAATTTTACCGCGCGGCGCAAACGTCGACGCGAAGCCTCGTCCGGCCGATGCCGGAGCCATGGACTTGACACTGTGCACCTGCATTATGCAAAAACGGCTGTGCGGCGCATCTGCTTGCTTACATCGGCGGCGCGCGCATTGTCATGCGTCCGGATGACAAACAGCCTCGCGCATTTCGCGGCAGTTTTTATATTGTCGGCGAGTAGCGTCACGCCGCGCGCGCGGCCGTTTTTGCATCTCGAATGCCTCTTTTCGAACGCCACGAGCTTTTCGATTTTTCCTCGTTTTCCTTTGCGGCTACCGGTTCGGACGGTTCGACGAGGGATTTGAAGAGAAGCGATTTAGTGGTTTATTAATACAAGTAATTTTGTGAACAATTTTGGTAGTACACAATCGATTGTAAAAGCACAAAGTTTATCTTGGACGTATACTTCATTTGAAATTTGAATTTTTAACGATCAGAAAACTGTGCACAGTTGCAAAAGCTTTAAAAGTGCTTAACATTAGTCAAATTAATGTTTGTGCTGATCAGCCACTTATACACTCAAAGAGAATGAATAATAGTAACTCTTTAACAAGTTTAATTCCTACATCTGTTGATGAATGCACTTATAAAAATACTGAAGCGTTCTAAAAACGGTTTCTAATCGACGCTCGAAATGGTTTAAAGATCCGTCGTTTATGGAATTTGTGGGGGAATTTTTATTATTTCCACAGACAAGTAAATAATGCATCGCTTTTCCAGATCAGCAAACAACAATTATTCAAACAATTAGGAGAACTAATTTAGTCCGCGTGTAGCGGAAAAACAGCGGAAGTTAAATAAAAGCATATTAAATCTGCATACAATTCAATGTTCCCCGCCGCGCGGCCAATTCTCCGTTACAATGAAACAAAATATTTCGCATATTTTCCGGCTGTATTTATGTTTGCATAAGACTTTGTGAATTTGCGAATGTTGAAAATTCGCTTCCGCGAAGAGTCACGCTTACGCACGTTCGAAATTCAAAAAGTTTTGCGCGAGTAATTACAAGTCATCTCGGCAATCATCTTGCCGCTTTGTCTCTTTGTGACTTTTCGTCCTCGTCTGTTATAAAAGTACGCGCGTTAATGTAATTGATATTTATGATGTACTTAACAGTAAATTCGCTGTGTGGTCTGCTTTGCTTTTGATAAACACTGAATAAAGTTATGTAAAACGGAGAATTATTTTTATCGGTAAACTAATTGCGGATCGTAAAAGGTATTATTGACACTAAAAATAATGTTTCAAATGAAGTTTCTCATTACTGATTAACAATTACTGCTAATATTTATTTACTTAAGAATTTGCTAAAAATGAAATATTAAGGTAGATAATGAAATTTACAAAACGAAGTATTTTTCATTTTTAATAGCGCAATATTAATTGTTTTATCTAAAATGCTTTTTTTCCCGCGGAACAATGAGCAACTGTCCGTAACTGACATCACTATTTTAGTCATAAATAGAAAGCTGCTTATAAATAATAATGACTTATCACGTTTTTAGATAAGCACCGTACCAATAAACTACCTAAAGTACACATCATTCTTACATTACTCCGAAGTTTCATTAAAATTCTGTGGGCAATAAATATTTTATAATGCTAACTAATTTGAATATCATTTAATGTGCCTAAAGTATCTTTTAATCACTCTCATAAGAAACGTCTTTAAGCTTTTACAAGCTACACGTCCCAAAACGTTCCGAAAACCATCAAAATCAAAATTCTCAATCGACTTCGCTCCGAAAGCTCTGAAACATTCCTTCCTTCCCTCCATTAAAATCCCATCCTCATCCGCACTCGCCCAACGTCCAAAGCGCACTCGCGGCTCTCAAAAAAACAACGCCGCCGCACGCAGAGAGAGAGAGAGAGAGAGAGAGAGAGAGAGACGCGTCCCAGAAAAGAGGCTCGCTCGCCAACACGCGCCGCCGAGAAGAATCGCTCGCTCTCGTGCACACATCAAAGCGCGAAAAAAAAAAAAAAAAAAGATGCAAACCGTACGGCCGCCGCTCGGCGCGGCGAACGGAAAAACCCGCGCGCGCTCGCGCGGCGTGTGTGCACACACGCGGAGCCGCCAGCAGAAGAAAGAGCCTCGCGCGCGCGCTGCGGAGGAGGAGGAGGAGGAGGCGAGCGGGGGGAGGGTGGTGCGGTGTGCGGCGCGGGAGAGACGAAGCGCGCGGAGAGAACACAGCGAGAGCGGGAAGCGTGCGGCGCGAGGCACTTGGGACGACACGTAGGAGGGGGCGGCGGCGACCGGGGAGGAGGCGAGAGGGAAGGGGGGGGGGAGGCAGAGCGGGCGAAACGCGTAAACAGAGTCAACATGTAAACAGGCCACTCGCGAGACAAACAACGTGGGGGCCGCGCCGTCGTCGCTCGGCTCGCCGCAGTCGCTGCTGGCTGTTCACTCCGCGACAGAGTCGCCCGGCGCTCTGCCTCTCCCGGCACTCCGTGTACTCACGCACGCGCTCGGCTCGCAGGCTCTTCCGTGATATATATACGCGCACACGCCGGTATACGCACTGTTACTCCGGTTCTGCTGGCTTCTTTTCGCGAGAGAGAGAGTGCCCGCGCCGCGCGGTCCTTTGAATCTCCCGCGCGCTTTGCGCAAGTGTGCAGTGTGCTTTTCTGTGAAGTGGTGTGCTGGTGCGCCCGGGGGAGTGTGGGATGGTTCGAATTTCCCGCCACTTTTCTGCATGTGATACCTGGCCGGAGTGTGCCGCAGTAGTGTGCGAGTCGCCGTCTTTCGAGCGGGGACGTTGTTGTTGACGAAAAAACGCGGGTCGGGGAATGGAAAGGAATCCGACGTCATCCGGCGAGACTCGGTAAAAGGAAAACAAAGCGGGAGAGGAGGAGAGAAAAAATACCTCAGAGGCCTGCATTCACGAAGGACCGAGCGAAAGCAAGAGAGGGACGATTGAAACGCGAGGAGTTTCTCTTTTTTTTCGACGCTCCCCCTCGAGGAACTCGTCTCTGAATCAGCATCGCCGGCGTTAATAGTCATTGTCGCGAAATTAGTCAGCCGGCTGCGAAGGAGGAGCAAACAGAGAAAGAGAGAGAGAGAAGAGGAGACAATAAGATTACCGCTCGCGGATGCGTCTGTTTGTCGGCTGCTCTCTTTAGCCCGGCACGTGGATTTTTAGCGATCGAGCTAATTACCCCGCGGCTCTCGTATCCGCTCGTGGGAACAGGAGAGGCTTTCGGACTAAAATATCGCACAATAAACTGGAATGGAAGGTGGCAGGAAGGAGGAATGCCTGCTCGGTGTCGGGTGATTTCGGCGAAGCCATCGTCGAGTGACACGGAGGCGTCAGCGCAAAATTTCAGACGCTATTAGCGCATCTGACATAAGGTGCAGCCTGTGTATATATGTATGCACGCGCTTGGCGCTTGGCGCGCGCGCGGGCACTCACACACGAGAAATCGTTCGCCGACTCCCGAGAGCGCCGGGGATACAAAGGCGATATATCGCATGACGTCGCGCGGATATACCTGACTGTCAACAGGTGTAGGCGCTCTCTCGACTGCCCGGAGGAGGGGGAAAAAGGGAAGAAGCACCGCTCGCGTCAGTTCTTCGAGCATAAACGCAAGTATTATATACACATAATAATCTTTTATCTCGATGCGAGCGCGTCTATCGATCTCCCCCCCTCTCCCCTCCCCCCGCGGATGAGATCGATACGCGCGGGCGTCACGCCGCACTTGGCTCATTGTTTTTATTGCCGCTTCCTTATTGTTCGCCGCGTAAATAATGTGCCGGGAGAGTCACCGCGTTTTTCGGTCGGCAGGTCTTTGATGATCGGCCCTGGTGGGATGCTTCTTTGGCAAGACGATGATATAATGGGAGTCTCGGGTATGCCGCGCGGGGATTGTATGTAAAGCAAATTTTGAAATAGAAGGTGTACGCCGGTTGTTACGAGCGTTGCTCAATTTTATCGTTGCCCAAGTGAACCAGTAACTTGTCGAGGTTTTAATAACTCGGAGGGAAAAACAATAATTGTGTGGATGCGGTTTTGACGTACAAAAATAATTTGTTGTTTTATTGATAGACTGTTAGTCAAGGCCGAGATCAATTGATTCGGACTCAATTTTAGGATCGATATTTTAGAGCCTGTAATCGTTGGCCTCGAGAATTCCCAGAAATGAGCTTCGAACGAGCTCGAAATAAAGAATAATAATAATAAGAATAATAAGAATAATAATAATAATGCATACCTTAAAAGGCCATTCACATCGTCAAAGTGATTCACTCTCGTAAATTAATTTAGGATTTGAATGTGACGTACGTTGTTTGTTTATCCATAAATTACTTTGTATAATGAAGCGAACGCCTTTCGTATCGACTTCCAACTCCTATATGCCACAATGTGAGATACATATTGCGATTAAAAGCAGTACGAAAAATCGATTGTGTTTACGTTTTGTCCTCTGAACAATGCGTTTTATCGATGTTACTTTCATTATTTTCATTGTAAGGGTAAATGCTTTCTCTCGCTTTTAAATATTTAAAGCTCTCATTGTTAATTTAATTGAGCCGCTTGCGCAAAAGATTGCAACAGTTTTTTTTTTTGCTCCCGCAGGAAGTGAATAAATTATCTGTTTGTTCAAATATACCTGATTTCCGAACTCTTCCGTTTGTTCCAAATTAGTTGGTTCTTTTTTTGTCGCGAAGAGCTCTGAATTGCAGGATCGTAACGCCGCAATCGCGATTGATAAAAGATACACCCGGAAAATTAGCGACAGATAAATGCACTTGGAATACATTACAGTTCGAACGTTTCTCCGAGCGTTTATTCAATTTTCCGCGCGGGTCGCAACTTTTAGCCACTCTAAATGCTAAAATGCAGAATCGTAAAGTATGCGAAAATTTTCATTCAAAACAACTTCTAATAAAGTGAACCGAAGAAGCATTCGTAATTCTTCCTGAAAACTCGCGTACACATGACGTTTCCGCCAGCAAAACATGCGCATAGTAAAAATTTGCGCTTCTTCGCTTATGTGCGCACGAGGAGAGCCTAAGTACGTGAGGAAAAACCGAAAAGAAAAAAAGCATAAAGACGTGAGAAACTTTATGCATCGCGTTTCAATGGACGTTCTTTTTTTTTTTTTTTTTTGTCGTTATTTGCCGTGCACAAAGCTTAAGATTCTTCTCTCCTCGTGTGTTTTGTGGATTGGACGCGAATATTATCGCGAAGCGCGTAAATTACGTTTCGAAAAGATAAAGTGCTTATTTGTCAATTAGGGAACGAAATGCTGGTAATAAATGAATATTTTCAAATTTGACAGTTTTGTATTCGTAAGCGGCTTAAAGTATGCAGACGATGATAAAAAAAAGGTGCTTATTTTCATTCAGGAGGAAAATGCGTCTGTGAATGGAAATAAGCAAGTTGAATTTTTACGATCCCAAGAATAAATTGTCCATTTTCGTTTAGCGAAGCTATTTTTGGCTAATTTATCACATCAATCTTTCAGTCGATGCGCTTGTTTTGCCGTACGATTTCATCTCTAAATTAAATGAATCAACGACTCACAACCAGCAGAAATAAACAACGAAAAAAAAAAAAAAAAACATCCAAAGGCGTGTCCGCGCGAGCGTACATTAATAGAACGCGCGCATTTTCCACCAACGGCAAAAGACATATACCTGGCTCGAGAGCCGAAAATGCAAAACAATCCGCGCTCGATTACCGCCGCAGCGCGGCTAATCACGCATTGCAAGTCGATTACCGGCAATCTCGATGTAAACCGCTAAACAGCCAGGCGAGTGCATTCCTACTTAACCATAAAATAAAGCGTTTAATTAAGCGGCTCGATCGGCTGTACAACAGCTGTCGCAATTCAAAATTTCCAGTTTTTTTTCCTTTTTCTTTTTTTTTTCTCTCGCTCTCGGAAAAGCTCCCCGCGGCCCCTTTTCCGAGTCGCGCCCGTGTTCGCCCCGCGCGCGCGAGAGAGCACGTGCTAAACCACGTGTGCGCCGTTCGCGCGCGCACATATATATATACGCTCGTCCTGCTCAGAGCGAGAAATCGATCGGCCTTGAGCCCGAGGCAGCAGCAGCAGCAGCCGATGTCTCTCCGTCTCGCTCGCTCTCTCTTTCTGTCCCAGGCGTTTTGCGCTATTATGACCGCGGAGATTAATTCCGAGTCGTGGCAGGAGTTTCTTACACCTTCTCGAGAGCTGTCTTGAGAGCCGAGTTCATGTACTCGCCGGGGCTTGGAGAGGTGCTCGTGGAGGGATTAACGGGTTGTGTTGGACGGATTGAGTCATTGTTTTAGGGGCGTATGAGTGAGATTTCGGATAAGAAAGAAGCGGTAAGATCATTGTTCGACGAGTTTTAGTAATTAAGTCGTTGACCATTTGTAGTGTTATTACGATAGTTTCGCACATGTAATCCAATTATACCAATAACACTTAGTTTATAGCGTTAAATCGGTAGAACAATAACTGCGGATGCATGATTTATTATCGTAGGTGATGCAAAAAGGCTTGGTAATTAGTATTACTGCACGGAGAGAAATTTTGTTTGGAAGATTACAAGAATTGTATAACATTTTACTATGTAAACTGGCATTCAACTCGTAG
>JAWWEO010000036.1:11708618-11754032 GCA_035582975.1 Ormyrus labotus
ATGAACCTGTTTACATTGTTTGTGGGTGCATTACAAAGTCATTCTGGTAATCTTCCAAACAAAATTTCTCTCCGTGTGCTAATGAAACTTTTATCTCACCGCGTGAAAACCTTGGTAAATTTATACAAACAGAAACAGTGAAATGTTGCAGATTGCACGAATATCTAACAAATGTTACCTTTTCCGCAAAGAAATAAGTTATTTAGCTCGGAAGCTCCATTCAACGTACGTTACAGTTACACGTCGCGGTATCAGGTTCCCAATTTATCTGAGACTCAAAATTTTCCCTCCTAATTAAAGCCTTACCTCCGTCTGACAAATAGCTCATAGAACACAATTTACTAGGCTCCATTTACATATCCTCGGCGAGTCCGTCCCCGAAGCCCGACCGAATCTCCGCCGGCCGGAAAACATCGAGGAAGAAAAAGAGTCGGTTGCACATCTCCCGCTCGCGTAAATCAGCGCACGCGCGCGCCTGCACTTATTATCGATAGGCGTGCATGGGGACTACTCGTAAATTCGATATCGCCGAGCGATAAGCCGCGACGCGTACGCATTTTCTCGATTAAAAGCACGGTGCCGGTGTGCAACCTACTTTAATCGCTCCTCTCTCTCTCTCTCTCTCTCTCTCTCTCTCTCTCTCTCTCTCTCGTTCGTTCTCTGTTGTCAAACGTCTGTGCCGATAAGCCGCGGACACGAGCGGACGAGTTACGTCTGTTGCAGTGAGGTACTGAATTTTGGAGAATGCTGACATTCTTAAATAAAGAGGTTTTAAAGCGGGAAAAATGTATTAGTTTGAGGTTGCTCAGCGTAGATAGAAACCTACGTTTGTTGCACGTTATCAGATTTATCTAGATTGTTAATTATTGCAATAATGACAGTGTAAGGTGAACTTTTGCAAACTGGACACATTATGCACTTCGAAAAGGAAATGAAACTTTTTTTCCTGATTAATTAAACTTCAATTCAAATTTCGAAACAAAAATTTTGGCTTCAAAACTCATCAATTTACTTATAATGAGAAAAATAAATTCTGAATTCAAAGTCAGTTTGATTTCTAAATTTATTTTAAAATATTCTTACGTAATGAGATTTGCATTCCACTAAACAAAAATGTATTTTTAATCGCTTCCGGAACCATGTTGGGATAAACATTATCGTCGCAGATTCGAGCGGATGTAAACTTGTGTAGTTTTGATAATAAATCACGAATTGTGTAATTAGGAACGAAATTACGAACTCTTTTTATTAAAAGAACGAACATTTTTTTTTTTAAACAATTATGCACAACTTGTTACGTTTTCCTTTGGAAACCCAACGTCTATCAAGAGCAATTATTTGATTCCTTCGATACGTTTTTTTTTTCTCGACTCGCAACAATGTTTAATACGATGATGTAATTAAAGAAAAAACAACGATTTGCATACGCCTTATCTCCTAATAGATTAAGACGGGAACGTACTTACAACTATTACGAACAATGAAAATTAACATACATTTCAGCGAAGACAAGAATTGTTGGAATAAATCAGCGCCGCTCGAAGCATATTCAGCCGGTGCATTAACGCGGAAAATTGCTCTGCTTCGGTTTTTTTTTTCGAACCTTTATCGCCGGAGCAATTTTATTGTGTGTGTGTGTGTGTGTGTTACCTGAAGGCCGGGACTACGATTTCGAGAGAGAGAAAAACAACTTTTGGCGGAATTTCGGTTTCACCGCACGTATTGTTGATACGAGAGAGAGCCGTGTGTTTGTGTTCTAGTAACCTAGCAAATCCGTTTCGCAGCCACGTAATGCTAACTCAATTTGTTAAAAAGTCATTGTAAATCATCGCCGCCTTTTTTTAATGGCCGCAATGATTGTTTTTCAAGTGCACACGCTTTGATTTCTTCCAGCATTTCAAACTTCATAAATGTAAAGTTTGTTCGTAACGAACAGCAGTTTCCTTATAAACGTCATTTACGAAATTAACGTGCGATCCAGTGTAACATGCCGTTCAAGCTGGTGTTAATTTTTTTTTTATTTAATCTAGTTTTTAAAGTTTTTGAAAACTTCTATGTATTGTTTTAATAAAAATGATGCGTTTTCTTCAATTAATACATTTCACTTGAATATTTAATAACCTTAATTATTATACTCCACCCATATTATTAAGTCAACTCCGCATTTGCATTTGCATTCACCGGTGACAAAAACTGACAAGTAATATCGCAACACCTGCAGCTAAACCGCATGCAAACTAATAGCAGACGCATTATAAATATACCCGCCGTCGCTTCGTTCGCGGAGAAAGTTGATAAAATCGTTATGAAACGCCCTAAAAATCAGCCAGCCAACAATGACTCCCGTTTGCGCGCCGGCGCAAAAACATCGGCCAGCCTTGTATACTTTCAATTACCGTCAATGACATTACTCACCATCAGCGAAATTTCTGCCGCTCTCCTTGCGGCGCATCGGCCATTAATCATCCTCGCGATAATTTCTCGGTATAAAGCCTCTCCTCTCTCTCTCTCTCTCTCTCGTCCGAGGTAGGGCTTCTTCGCTCCTCGGGAGAGAGAGAAAAAAGCATTTAGGAGGGCTGAAAGCGAGTAAACAGCCGGCCGAGTTTTATTTATAGAAACCCGCGACGACGGCGGCGGCGACGGCGGCGGCCGCCGCAGCTCCGTAAGATGAAGCGAAATGTAACGGGCGCAGAACCGGAGCGCGGCTGTCTCGTCTCGTCTGGCGCATCGCGAATTCCTGTTTTGCTCTTTCGCGAGAGAGCGACCAACTGCTGCTCTGTTCTCTCTCTCGCTCCCTCGTTTTTTTTTCTTCTGCCTGCCTTTGGGAGAGGCGCGCAACGACGTTCGGTTTGAAGAATAACGATAGGCGTCGAGGAGTAAACAAAGAGGACGGTTAATTGGAACCTCCTGTTCGCGAGTTTGCGTCTTTTTTTTTTGTTTATCGCGCCGAGCGTCGCGGGAATATTTAAGAGCGTTTGCCTATCCTCTCCGCGCGTTGCACAATTTTTCTTTAGGTTGTAACAGCGGTTTTTTTTAAACGACGATCGGGGAAAAACGCATCTGCTTAACATTAATTGATCATGCGCATAAATGAAAATTTTTGTGTGCATTTATTTATTTGCGTTTCGATAATTGAACGAATCTTGAAGGAGAAGAAAAAAAAATTGGAAAAGCCAAATGCAGGTAACGAATGGAAATCTTGACTAAAGAATACAGCAAACAGGACTAATCAGCAATTAAGAATGCAATTTCAGTTAATTAAATTTTAATGTATTTTGTAAAATCGAAATGTGCTTGCTTTTGGATTGTTTTCGCGCGCCGGACTCGCATGGAATATTTTTCTAGGTATTATATTACCGGTCGATCAAATTTCATTAGAAACACATCCAGCTACTTTGAATATTCTTTCAGCCTAACAGAAATTTTATAGCTTTTTAATATACGCGACCGCTGCGATACAAATTTATTTTCATTTCCACGACGGCGGCGGCGGCGGCGGCGCTGATTTTTATTCAAACTATTCTGGTATCGACGGTCTACTTTTAGAAAATGCATTTTATTTGAATTCACGGTATACATTAAATTTTTCCGGCGGGGCAAAACCGTCGCATGCAGGAAAGCCCGCTACAATGTCCAGGATAATAAGCATTTCCGCAACTTCAATTACAGATTTCTCCACATTCATGAATTATTAACGGCGTCGATTTACTCTTTGAATAATCGTCACTATTAATCAAGTAATAAACTCTCACCACTCTCGTATCACTAAAACGATTATGCAAATGGCGGCGGCCCGATACTGATAAGGAATAAATCTATAAAATCTCGGGCGACGTTGGGAGCACTTGGCGAGAGAGAGAGAGACTCGTTTCGCTAATTGCACGGTTAAAAAAGAAACGCTCGGACTAGTTTGCGAAATTTATTTAGATAGCGGCGGCGGCGACGGCGGCGGCGTTTTAAAAAAAAAGACTGTAATTGGAGAAAATAATCTATCGGTACAATTACGGCTAGAATCGATGGAATTTTTAGGGGAAAACTAAGTATGGAGTATAATTCAATATTTGCATCGAGACAAAAGTGAATGTATTGCCGTTTATCTTGATAAAAAATGTCGTTGCCGATAAGCTCGTATTTCGAGAACGTACTTACATTTTCTGCTTGAAAAATGTTGGAATAAATGATAGAGTAAACACAGCTGGCTTAATTAAAGAGCCACTGAATTTAATTAAAAATAATATACAGTGTTGCACTTAAATTTCGAATGCAAATTATTAATTCTATTTCTGAAACGAAATTACGTAAATATAAAAATATCGATTACGCCAAAACTATTACCGCTTGATTTACATTCTAAAATCAAATTCAAATTCTAAAATTTTTACTCAAAACGGAATACTGAATCATCGAACGAAGCTCGGAAATTATTGCATAATTAGCGCCTTACAGCTCAATTTAGTCAAAACGCCCGCGGCAAAAAAAGGTGACACTGAAACGTACAATAACGCGCCGCGAGGCGCTCGCAAAAAAATTCGGGCAAAAGGCGCACAGAATTGCGGAGAGGCGAACACGTGAGGCACGAAAAAAACTCGGTGTACTTAAATCGTAATAACGATCGCGGCTCTCGGAGTAAACAGAATTAAGCAAAACAGGCGATATGCAAAATATGTATAATCGGAGCTGCTCGCGCGCACGAGTTGCTCGAAGATTGCATTGAACTCTTTGCGGGCGATAAATGCAACGCTTCCCGATCGGCGCATGTGCAGTACGTGCGTGTGCATGTGTGTGTGTTTGCGCGCGTTTGTTATCGAAAGGAACTATTGTTGGCCTTATTGATGATGCCTCTTGTGTTATTTAAATAAGAGCGCGCGATGCGTGACGTATTATTACCTCTTTCGCTTCGTTTTATTCCGCGAGCTCCGCGCGTTCTGCGCTCCGAACGGGAGAAAAGAATTATAAAGAAGTGTTTTGCGTTCTCGTTTTTAAGCCGATGCATCGGGGATATCGCCTTTCTTTATTCCCCAGAAGAATAATTTTATGCATCGGGGAAAAAACGCTTTTGTTCAAATTCGTTTTTTTTTTTTTTTTTTGGGAAATAAGCGAGCCTACGAATCTAATTACTCAGAGTTTTGACATTTAAAATAAATCGTCTTTCAGTATTAGTTTTGTAAACTAAATCTTTAAGGAAATACATCGACGGAAGCACGCACATCGTGAAAATTGTTATGTTAATCCGAAAACACTTAAATAAAATGATTCATCCGATTATTAGAAACGTGGAAAAGATACATGTGACTTGAATATAATAGTTTTCTATGCCAACTTTTAGAAGCATTCGTTCAAATTTAACTCCATTGTTGTTTAGACACATGAATATTTATGAGCAATGATTGTAAAGTATGGAGTTTGAGAATTTCCGCATATTTCATTTGCGATAGACTTGTTTAAGGGCAACGCGTAATCTACATTATAATGAATAAACTTGAGTGTTTTTGTTGAGATTAAGGTATTTCGTAAGTTTGTTTATCGTATGTTTTACGGGATTAATATGACTATAATTATCTACTATTAATTTAAAAATCATTGTAGGTAGTTTATTGTTTCTAACGGTTTTTTAATTTGCATCTTACAAGTTAATAGTTTAACTATAATTTTACTCTCCTTAGTTTAATTACATTGTTTTTTTAATACTTTGTTTATGTTTTTCTACCCAATTTATCTATCTATCTCATCTACACTGAGAGAAAAAAAGGAGTAAAGATTACTATTCTGTATCGTAACTTCAGATATGAGAAGAAAAAAAAAAGATTTTTACTATTTAAATAGTAAATATTAAAGTCGAAAAAATAATATTTACTATTTATGAATAGTAAATATTATTTTTCTTCTCGTATCTACAATTTTCCACTTTAATATTTACTATTCAGTTTAGTAAAAATCTTTTTTTTTCTTCTCATATCTGAAATTACGATACAGAATAGTAATTTTTACTCCTTTTTTTCTCTCAGTGTACTATCTAAATACCTCCAGTATTGAACATTCCATGAACTGACCCACTTTAAAATCTCACAGAATCTCAGTTCTAAAACGCGATCAAAAAGAGACACAAACACGCTTTCTGCGCAGAATGAAAAAAAAAGAGAACGAGAACTAAAACCTAACAGTAAACTATAGGAACCTCCTCCCCGAATCAGCGGCTCATCACTTCCGGCAACATCCCAAGAGCTCGAAAAAATCTCCATACGCCCGATAGCGATCTCCGGCGACGAGCTTCCGCTCTTTCTCAACTTCGCGGCCTTCGCTCGACCTTCGGAATCGACTCGAAAATGTGGCGCGGCCGCCGCGCGCGATGTGTTCGACGAGCGCGCTCGGCCGTGACCGTGAAGAATCGATCGGTTCAACGGCGCCGCTTCCGGCAAAAAGAGGCCCCGCTGCCAGCTGCCGTCGCCGCCGCCGATGCAAATCTGCATTACCATTCGATTATTGTGATGAGTAACTGTCCGGGGCCCGCTAATGAAGTTTGTTTTACCCGCGATGGATGGGCTTCGTTGTGCGTTCGGGGAAAAAAAAAGGCCGATAAGTGCCTTTTGCGCAAATGCTTTTTTTTTTCTTCTTCCTCCGAGGCGAGGAGAGGATGACGCGAGAGTCGAGAGTCGGAGGAGGAGGAGGATCGCTTGATTTGCTAATTGCATTAGAATTTAATGGCGGATTGTTTGGATGCGGAGGTTCGCAGAAGGCGGTATTTAATTCGATGAAATGTTGCACGGAGTGTTTTAAGTAAGCTCCGTTAATTTTCGAGAGCGAACGTATCAATTTTAACGGATAATTTAAACAATGGACATTGAGCAATAAACGCGCGAATATAAAACTTTACGTCATTATTTGAGAAGAAATCAAAATTCAGGTTTCAAATCAATCTCAGTATTCCAAATACGTATATCTAATGAAGACACTTATATACTCCATCGCAGCGTGAATAATTCATTCCAGTTTTTTTTTTCTTTTTGCATCTCCAAGGCATAAAAAAGCAACAAGTTAAGCAAACAAACAACTCACACAACGCAATCGTACTGAAAATTAGCGAAACTAAACCTGAGAATGAGAGAGAGAAAGAGAGAGAAACAAAGGCTAAAAGAAAAGAAAGGCCCTCGGACTCGCGCGTGACTTAATCTTCACGTGCGGTCTTCCTTTACGGGAGCTGGCCTGTGTGCATGTGTGTCTGTGTGCGTGCACATAATGATAATCGCCGCGGAGAGATGCTCATTCATTTTGCATTAGATTCAAAGCAAGCCTTTATTTGCCGGCACTCGAGCGGCTGCTTTGCATTGGGCGCATTTCTGATGTATGCAATGAGATGCGAGTGGCCCAGTTATTGACGCCTCGATTTAGATCGATCGGATTCAGAGAAATTGAAATAACCGAGAGCGCTGTTGCAGCTGACGCGATTTATGATCTAGGTGTACTTGCGGGCTTATTCGCTCTAGAAGGGAATGCGGCGGGTTTTGCTCCTTTTTTTTTTTTAGTGAAAATCGTGATGAATTATCGTGATTTTAATCTATGAAAATTCTAAGTTAAAGAAAATTTTGTTCTTGTGGTAAAGAATAAATTTTACTTCTACCGGTTCATCGAATATTCTAGTTAAAAGGTTAGTTTCTATTTACTCTATATTTTGATATAGAATTTCTTGTTAAATGGTTAGTTTTTATTTTTATTTATAGATTTATAAGATTAATGTAGATATATAAATTTCAATATTCACTCTTAATTAAAATCTTGTCAAAGCTGTATTAATCCGAGGTATTAATCACATTATTCATAACGCGATTATTATTAATTACCATTCAACGATTTTTCGAGATTACCCATTTTAATAATGCCAAGTGAAAACAAAAAAATCAGAAAACCATAAAATAAAAAAACTCCACCAATTCGTCAATGATTCATCGCGCGCAAACAAACGGAAAACACTGGTTTTTCAGCGACGAGCTCTCGCGCGCACATCCTTCGCTTCGTGCTTCTCTCCTCCAGTCACGCAGGCATTACCAGTTAATACTCCAATTAAAACATTCGCGCTGCCCGTTGTACGTATAAGCGTGCATCCTCATTCATTAGCTTAATCAAATCTGGTGGCCGGGACGAGTGTAATCCGGCCGATTGAGCGCGGGACCCAGTTTTTTTTCCTTCCCGCGCGAATTTACGACCGCGGCTCGTAAATAAAAACGCGAGGAGGATTGCCGGTTCGTCCGCTGTTGACTAATAACGTCTGAGCTGTTTTTGAAGATTAATAGGTTATTGTTGATTAAAAATGTAGTGTGTAGTTTTTAAGTTAGACTTGCTCAAATAATAAAATTGTTTGTTAGAAGTTCGCAGAGGTTTTCAAAGTACAAAAGTTAAGGCTCGTAAATGCAGATTACTTTTTACTTCATGCTTCGATCCAGAATTATTAATTGTACCAAGCGACAAGCGTATACAGATCCATTTTCACATCTTAAATTTCCTCTAAAATTTGAAACACCTCAAGTGACGTTTGCTCAGTCTTTCATTTCTTCCTCGCAACATCGTCAAGCAAAAAGCCCCCATTACGCCGAGAAATAAAGATCAGGCATGAAATAAAGATTAGTTTTTTCGAAGCGCAAAACTGCACACGGCGGCGGCGGCGGCGCGCGCGACTCGGAAAGAAAGCGAAAGTAACGCGATGCACGCAGGCTTCTTCCTGCGTGTTGGTGCGACGTGACTCTCCGCGAACGAAATGTAAAGTGCGGACTAGAGAAGATTATTATATTCGATGATTTTTATTATTATGTTTTTTTTTCCACTGGGGAGTCTCTCGCTTTTCAATGCGAGCCTACGCGGCACTTTGCATTTTATTGACAATATTAATTTTTGCGCTTAATATGTATCTAATTGTAAATTTGTTTCTGTTGCAGGTGAGTTTTAGACGTTATCGCTTATTAACTCGTCGTTGCCATGTAAGTTTTAATGGAACACTTAATTTATGCTAATTCGCGTCATATATTCGCATATCTATTCATTGTTTTAATCCAGGCGATTCTTCTAGTTATGTGTGTATGCATCGTTTATTTAATCGTATGTTTATAAATGTAGTTCTTATTAGCTTGCTCCATTTGATGTCTATTATCTTCAATTTAAAGTCTATAAAAAATTATTGCCTCTAAAAATAATTAATTATACATTCATTATATTTAGCGTCGCTCAGATGTAAGAGATTTTCATTTTAACTTACTTAAAGTATTTATTTGACTCGCAGTTAATGTTACTTTAATTTATATAGTACGAAGTTACAAGTAAAAAATTGTCTCATCGTCGTTTGGAAAACATAATTTGTATCGCTTTTTTCAAGAAGATTTTTTACAATTCGTTTTAAAAGACTTAGAAATTAAAAACTACAACTTATTTTTAAAAAAAACCCATTCAATTCGCAGATCAAGCCTTTAATTTACACCTGTTTTAATATCAGCATAATGTGGTTAAAAAATCTATTTTACGAAACGTTGCAAAGATGAAGTTGGTTGTTTTCTTCTAATTGACCCTCGAAGGAGGAAAAATGTCGAGTGAAAATAACCGTAAATTTAATTTACACCGCACAAAGCAAAAAATAACCTCATCCCCACCAAGACGACAAAAACTCAATTACAAGAAAATTTCAATAAATGTAATAATCAGCCGGAATAACAAGCGGCCGATTCAATGCTCGGAGGCACGAAGCTACAGGCGGTTGCGAGCTCATTGGAAAGTAGGTTGCAGTCGCGCGCTCGCGTTGTTTTCGACTCCCGGCACACTCGGGCAGCCGCGGCTTCATCTATTTTTTGATTAACAGACTGTATTATTTTCGTTATTATTCAGGCACGTGCGAGCTCTGTACGGTTACAGACGCGCGGCCCGGATTTGTTTTTGCAAAAGCCCACGGGACTGGACGGAATGAGTTCGAGAGAGAGAGAGAACAGAGATTCTGTCGCTTGTAACTAGAAGCGGGAGGTTTGGTCGGGTCGTTTTTCATCTTCCGTACAGTGGGAATGTAGTTATGGTTGCGCGTGTGTCTTATAAAAAGATTCATATTCGGATTGGAAGTTAAAATTTGATTTCGATCTGATTTTTGTAAGAATGAGGGAAAGAGCGTTTTTTTGGGACTTTATCTACAATAGTATTTTAATTATGAGTAAAATATTCAATTTCAAGATTTTCATGGTTTGATTACGATTTTATTCCAAACGCAAATATGTATAACTTGATTTTTGTAGACGTAGTAGAAACAACATTTTACGTGTAATTTATTAATAGAGCTGGAAACAAAGATTTTTTCATAAATCGTCGAACATACAAGTTTACATTAATATATACCTTGCCCAGATTTCATTTATGATATACCAACCTATTAAAGTTGTTTTTTTTTATTTCAAAATAAATCTTTATACGACGTTAACGACTGTTGGTATAACGTTTCTATTAAAGTTAACCAAACATTTTTTGCAACAATATATACTTTACGAGGAGTTTTCTTATAAGATTATTTGGGCGATTACAATTTCCTTTACATTTGCATTTTATGACCGCCGACGTTTTCAAATTAAAATTCTTCTCTAATCGAAATCAGAGTATTTTGAAACTAGTTCTCGACCAGGATACGCGATTCCGATCAGTAAACTCGGCAAAAGTCATTCGATCTCAAAAACTTCAACTCCCCTCGAAGGCAAACAATTGAAATCCTCCTAATCGCCGTTCGCCAACTAATGAACCGTAATTTTAATTCGACAAGCGATAAACGAAATATTATTCGATTTTTCTCGCGCAAAAAGCGCACTACTGTTGGTATTTATAGGCAGATAAACGGCTGGCTCAGCATTCGAGCAGATAACAAACACATATCCAGAATTAAGACATCTTATTCGCTCCTCTCGATGCCTGCCACATGCAAACCACGAAAAGGCGTGACGATTGAAAAAAAAAAAAAAACAACACTCCAAGGTCGTCAAATAAATAAAACGATTACAAAACAATGTATTGAGAATCTTTTTCTCGGCTTCATTGATTCGTTCGTTTTCTTATCGCTGCATCTCTCTTTCAATTGATATTTTACGGCACGTGTTTACTTTGCATTTAATGGAAATATTAATTTATAAATTTACGACTGACCTTTCGAAAATTTTTATCAATAAAGCCATAAAACTCAAGATTTCTTTTATTGTATCTCGAAGCGTTAGACGCGTCATTTTAATTGCATTATTCTGTAAACAAATTAGCTGCCTATTCGAGAAGCTTTTTTTTCAAAACAGACGTAATCGATCAATCAAATGAAAGATAAATTTTCCTCTATTCTCTCCTCGCGGCTCCTCTGCTTTTATTTTCCTCTTTCTCTCTCTCTCTCCAAAACATCATAATCTCTGCATCTCCGTCTCTCCTACTCCGATTGTTCCTTTTACCGCGTCGAGACTCATCTCTTTCTCTTTCTCTCTTTATTAGCGCAGAAAACCGGCTTGACGTGTTTACGTCCGCGGAGATTCTCCCCTGCCGGCGACCGGAGCATTTTAGAATGCCGTTTGATGCACTCGACGATGTGTTTTACCCATTATAAACGCGCGTCAAAAATGATCGAGAGCGCCGCCGCCGCTCTCTCTCTCTCTCTCTCTCTCTCGCGTGTCTTTCGAATTTTCGCGCGCGGATGTACTAATTTTAGACCAGCCGTTAGAGCGATTTCGAAATCGATTTTCTTCGATATCGGGGGGAAATTCGAATTTACGAGCACGACAGGCCATTACGGATATTGCAAATCGCCGGGAGCAGGTACAATTTAACGGAAGTTTTCATCGAGGTGCGTTCCGTTCCTTTTTCGCTCTTTCAGGTTGTCGGACATTTCGAATTGCAGATGTTTATTGAAGATATCTCGGTTATTGATATTTGGATTGAATAAAATGAAAAAAAAAAAAAAAAAAAAACGTTATCTCGCATCCGGCAAAACGTATTTATTGCCGCGGCAATATATATGTGCTATTTGTCAAAGTCTTAATTACAGAGTATAAAGATTACTCAATTTATCTACACTATTCGCTTAGAAAATAAGATTTGATAGTCCAATTGGCCTCAAAAGAACCTTTTAACCATAACGCGACGAAAAAATTTTATTCGGCTTCAATTGCAAAGGAACAAAGGAAGCCGCAAACAGCGCAAGTGTTACGACTGCTCCGGCAGAATTCTCACCTGCAATGTCATTTACAAAGCATATAAATTACGAAAAAAAACAGAAACACACAGCCGACTCCAGATATCTGCAAGTCCGTTTCACTAGGCGGCTGTTTTTCCTCCTCGCCCAATGTCACTTTTTCGCCAATTCACATAATAGTGCAAAACCGTTGGCTTATTACGCTTTTTTTTCTGTACTCGACGCACCGCATTTTCCGCGAATCCGAAATTCTCCCGATCGACTTGGCAACCGATCGGAGGACTCCGGCATTGCTCCGGCGAGATTAAACTGAGTCACGCAATTACCTGAAAGAAGGATTTCCTGTTTAGGTCACAAGAGCAGTGGGTGTAGACGGCTTTAACAACTTTTGTGTGTGTGTGTGTCTGTAAGCCGTTGAATTTGCGGTCGCTCTTCGCGCTCCGGCGAGTTTTCTGCTTTTTTTCTTCCTTTATTTACATCGATACTATCGCGCCGCCGCGCGCATACACAATTACGCGTGTACTGATTCATCTCTCGCCACTTCGATTATCGGCGGCTGCGCGTAAAGCTGGTTTGTTCCGAAAAGGAATTAATGATTCGCGCGTTCTTTAGCCGTTGCGTAACGGTTGATAAGTCCGCCGGAGTAAATGAAACTTGAAAGATACTACTATGCTCGATATCGTCGGCGCAAAAAACATCATTTATGTAAATGCTCTTAAGTCACTGCCGGGGAGGAACGAATATTGATGGAATTGAACAATAAATTGAACAATAAAGTAAGATTTCTATGCGGTAATTTAAATTATTAAATCTGAGCAGAAATTAATATCGACACGCTCATCGTGTTGGTAAAACAAATTTGACAGCAATCGACTTCTCGATCGAGTAGCTCCATTATCCGCACACTAATTCGATTCCACGTGGCTAATTGTTTTCGATCAGCTGACCCTGTTTCCATCTCTAACAATATCATTCCTCATGCAAAAAGTATGACCCCCGCTGTGTAAACCCAATAAGGCTATCGACTTTCCACTCGGAGCCACCGTATTATTCCCAAATTCATCTTAATAGCTGCAAAGCAAACGGCAGCGGTTCCCGCCGTGTTCAAAACACGTCGAGGCACACAAAGTACATCCCTTCCATTACGGCGGAGTCGTTCGATATGTAGACGAGCGGCCAGAGTCAATATGGGCGGCATTTCCAAGAGGGTACGATTATTTGCTCGGCATAATAAGGGACTCGCCTCCTGGAATCGGCTGATATACACGTTTGGGAGGGGGGGGGGGGTTGACCGATCTCTCCTGACCCCCGACCTTATACCCCTCCTAAGACGCTGTAAATCATTGTTAAGGGAAAGCACCGAGGCCCACATACATTAGCGAGCCGAGAGAGAGAGAGATTTCCTTAATGCGAGCATACGTGCGTGTAACCTCTGATGGTTCCTGCCTCCTCGAGATTGCGCCCAGATAAGGGCAACCCTTTGCTTGAGAAACGGCGCGGAGGCTCCTTATTTCCGGATTATGGAGGAAGCGTCTTGGATGGCTCGATGTTGCATCAAGACGTACAGTGGTAATCGAGTGTTTTGCCGGTTGATGTATTCAAGGGAGTACTAAAGGACGATTTGATCGTTCTAACCCGCATATGATTAGTTATTGTCACGGTTGTTACGAAACTATTTTGATAATGAACGAGAGAAATGTACATTTTACTTGCTACCGGTACTTAATGATTTTCAAATAATTTATTGTAAAATAGTTTATTCAACTCTAGATTATCGTTAAAATGAAAGTTTTTTTATACGAAAGTAGGATAAACATCTAAATTAGTTGAACGAATAGAAATCAAAGAGAACACAATCCGCAAGAAATATCCAAGTTTTAAAAGCACTACACCAAGAGAAGGTAACGCAGCGGGCACAACATTAGAACCAGGGGGTGGAGGCTCGGGGTTAGTATGGTCTTGTAACTCTCTCCGTTATCTCTGGCGCGTTTCCGACGCGGGGGAGGCTTTGGGTTCTCGCCTCTTTCTCTCTCTCTCGCATGCAGGCAGCAAAAGTCCCGGAAGACAGACGCAGACCTCCTCGGGCGGCGCGAGGAGATGCTGAAAAGAGGTTTGCGCGCGTTTTCATGATTTTCCCGGCCCCGGCTAATTGTTATGCACGGCGTCGCCGCCAGTTTAGCCTTTAAACTCTCCCCTCGGACTCGTCGTCGTCCCCAAAACGCTCCTTCTTTTCTCCTCTTTCACTTACTCCCTCTCCCTTTTCACCCTTTCACTTATACCCCGTCACACCTCGCCTCCATCCACCTCGAGTTTTCGCGCACACGTTTCTTTTTATTCCGGCGATAAGGAGTCGTCTCTCTCCTTCCAGGTCCGCACGTGCGGACTCTCTTTCTAAGGAATATCAGCGGGCGTTTATTCCGGTATGTACTCTTGCAGGAGGCGTCGGAGTCGCACGTCTCAATGACGCTTTACGGTTAGCGTTTTGTCGCGGGAGAGTCCGGGGTAATTCATAAGTGGGATAAGACGGCTGGATGGCGAGATGTGCCGTATTCCCGGCACGGAATGAAAGTCACGGGGAGTTTTCGAGATCCTCCCCCCGCGATGTTGCACTCGCGGAATTTGAAATTCATGCACAGCTCCTTGGAGGGTATAATTTTCTACTTTTTGATAAACTTTGCGAATGTACTCGTTACGCCAATTGTCTCTGAAATATTAGTCAAATCAATTTTAATCTTAAAACGATTCAACTGTAAGAAACTTTGGAAACGCAAATAACTGTTTTCTCGTCTTTGAACCAAAGATAAAAAGACATTTTTTTTAATCCAAATCAATACTCAACAAAACATAACCTCGAATCGAGGTCCTCACCCGCACATACCCCATACCGAAATCAGCACCCCGCAGCCTACGGACAGCAAATTGATAGTCATCACACGTCAGCCGAAATCTATGAGCCCGGGCAAAAACTCCAAGAGAGCGCGCACGTCACGTCAGGAGATTTCCGTGGCGAAAACTTCAGCGGCGGCGGCTTCGGTATGCAAAGCGAAGCGGCGAACGTGAGAGGGACACGCTCGACTTGTAACGAGGGTCTCCCCGGGGAGAGTATCGCCTCGAAGCGAGCGCGACACTTGTCTTTCCCTCGCACGCAGTCGCGTCAGGAAAGCCGAGATACCAAAAGTACGGAACGGCCGAACGCACACCGGTCTTGCGGGGGATTTGCTGAGCTTGCGCCGAGCTTCTTTTGCTCTTCCTCGAGTTCGGCGCTTGGTTTTTGGAATTTTTAGTTTTTAATGCTTTATGCGATGTATACAAGGATTCTAGAGATATTAAATTATGTGTGCGGTATTTTTTTTTAACGAAAGGTGGTTTTTAACTACTCTGTTTTTTAAACCTAAATAAGAATAATCCTTTTAAAAGTTCACAGAAATAATATGATTATGTTAGCTTTAATATATTGAATATTTGGATAATTTATGAATGGATGTACACGATAATAGAGGGAATTGATTTATCAATAATTATAATTATTTTATATTAACAATAGCACAAATATCATTACGTAAAATATTTTTAAACTTCCTTTCGTTCTGTAGTTTATCGACATATTTATTATTAGCCCAACTTGTTTAGTAATTTAATTTTATCCGTCAATAACGTCAGTTTGTTTAGTAATTTGATTTTATACGTCAATGTCCAATACTGTTCAATTAGAACCCATGTATAATATAATTGCAGAAAACAACTTTCTATTTGATTTATCCCCCCTATACACCCCTTTCAAATACTTTATAAGTCGATGTTTTCGAATCGATTCTATTACTTCTAACGAAATGTAGTAGTTTTAAGTTAAATTTCCATCATTTAGGTTAAGTAAATTTTTTAAAGACTGATATGGAGCCTTGTCGGAGACAATTATTCATGCATTTATCACTTTCATCAGGAAAATAAGAAAATAAACAAAATACTGACCGTCTCTACACAAAAAAAATTCACTAAACGCGTAATTAAAAGACCAAGAATCAATAACAGTTTACTCCAAATTAATAAAACTAACCCATCCAAAAAATGAAGAAAAATCACCTCGCAAGAATCCGCTAAAGGATATTAATCGCGCATTAGTAATGCAAGGAATAATGAAAGCCCCGAGTCTCGGGGATAATTTTTCAAACCCAGGCAGCGGCGGCAGCAGCAACCTCGCCGGAAAAATCTAATTACGCCTCTTGTCACTCTGTATAATAAATTTCGATAGGAAACGAGGAGGCTCCTCGTCTGCGACGTCTCGTCAGTCGCCCTCAGGAGATGAAGGCGTAAGTAGGTAAGAAAGTTATTTCCCGTCCGGACACAACCCTTCTGCTCTTCTCGCTTCGCGTCTTCTCTCCCCGCCTTTTCTTATTGTATATACGTATATATACGCGAGAGGCGAGTAAACGGAGGAGGAGGAGCCTTGGAACACCTTGGATTGTTCGAACTTATAACCCGTTAAGGCTTTGCTTTACTGAATTAGCCGCCGTCTTGGGATATTGTACAAACCGAGCTCGGAATGCTCGGGGATTGCGGTTGCGCTTGCTAATTCTGCAACCGTAACTGAAAACGTAATTTTAAATGCAATTTGAGAGAGAGACTCGCCGAGGAATTTCGGAAGGAAATCTGATACGCTTAATGCAATAAGGAGGAAACTGAAGATTTAAAATTTATAAGGGAAAATATATATATATTTTTTAATTAATTTTAATAATTTTAAAATAAACCTGTTGATTATATCGATTGATTTGGCTCTGTTGTTTTAACCTAAAACGTATAGTCTTTCGGCTATGTTGTCATGGCACTAATTTGTATTGATGTCTAACCTTTCATGTCATATCTGTGTATTCAAAATTCAAAATTTGAAGTAAAGTTAAAAATTAATTTGTAAATATAATTTTCAATAAAACTTTAGAAAAGAATTCAGAAATAACTAAAGAAGAAAAAATAACCTACCAAAAGACTTCAAGAGGAAAAAAATGATATAAATATCTAATAGTAAGCATACGTTTTAATCGAAAATATGTGATCTTGTTTCCGCTGCATGTTTTATGAATATTATTCTTACAGGAAGGAATCAAAATTAGTAAAGAAAATTATTCTCAAGGAAACCCACAAACATACGTTGACTATTTTCGGTGACTTATGAAGGAAATGCTTGTCCAATTGATCGTTAATTTGTTAATAACTTTCGTAACCATTGCTTTAATAATAGCAATGCACGCCCACTGTCCATTTTGCAAATAATTTCTCAGTAACTCTCACTTAAGAATATGAAAATAAATAAACAGTAATTCAAACAACGACTCGTTTCTTTACTCAAAAAACAAAACAAATAACCAGAAAACCCAACGAAAAGCGCACCGCGACCGGCAGCTGCTCAAACTCCACGGACGAAAACTCTTCCTCCCCGCCAACCCAATAACTCAGCCCGGCATTGTTACCTCTAAAACGCTGAAATTAAAGGTAAATAAGGCGGAATGAAATTAGCCCGGGCCTCGGCATAAATCAAAGGAATAAATCTCGGCGCCCTGGAACGGGGGGGGGGGGGGGCTCGATTAAGAATGCCGCGGTGCATTAGGAGGGAGTCCCGAGGCTCATACGAGTGGATGCGTTCGCGTGCGCCGGGCAAGACACACGAGCAGGTGATTTATGAGCCGATAAGGCCGAAGCGCGTAAAGAATGTGCAAGCCGGGGGCCGGCCTTCCTTTTCCTGACTCCGTTTCGAGCTTTGTTTTACCTGCGATTTATTCATTAATGAGCCCGTACTTTTTATCGCGGGTCTTTTTTTTTCGAGCTCGGCTTCGCGATGGAGATAAAAAATTTGGATGTACCGAGAGCAAGGAAGCTGCGATTGTACTTGAATTTTAGAGCAAAGGTTATAATGTAGTTTTTTTTTTTTAAGATTTAGCATATTAGTCTACTTTCCTCAAATCAGATTTATGCCACTACATCGCATGTCGTTTATTGCCAGTTTATGAAAGGTGTGCAATCCAGGTTTCTTTCGCGGTAAAAGTAGGTGTTGCAACCTGCTGATAAATAATCAAATTTAACTACACGCCTTTATTAACGTGTTAATTATACTTTCGAAACGCGCGCGCTTTCTATTAGGTTCGAGAGCGCCGTGTCTGCTCGCAATTAAAAAAAAAAAACAAGGAATTGTCGTGTTTCAGATACAAAGTTATTTTTAATTCATAATCTAACGCAATTAAAAATTGTAATTACAACAGAATCAAACACGAATGCTCGAGCAGCGCTCGATCTGCATTGCTAGATTTAATAAAGTTGAATTATTAACTGGTAGCAGATAACGCGCATTGCGGAACTAATTTATATTTAGTGCGCCGGCAGTTTTGAAATTTAAATAGAAAATTGTTTGCAACGTGTCTTGCTAATAATAATAAAGCCAAACATTCGGTAATTTGAGAATATTACTCAACGCAATACTTCCTCGTGGCGCGTTACACGTTTTCTTGTACCCATTCTTAATGCTAAATTCTTATAGTAAAATAATAAATGTTGCACAAGTTATTTCTTTGTTCAGCTTAGAACTCATAAATAATAAAGTTGAAAGATACCATCGACTTTATTATACGTTGTACGTTATTTCTAACTAATACGTGAAGCATAATAACAAATCTACCATCGGTAAAGAACTAAAGACACCTTTGAAATTGGTACAACTGCAACACAAAATGCTTCGTTCCTCCCATTGGTAATTGGCAACTTAAAAGCAAAAGAATCCGTCCAACGAGCACAAAAGCCCTCTCCGCGGCACAGCGCCACAACTCACGCCTTTTTACCCGTCCGAACACTCCATTTACGTAAGTTCCCGCTGCGGAGAAGATGCAAATTCCATAGCGAGGCGCGCTCGCGCGGCTAGGAAGAGAGAGAGAGATAGATAGGAGAGTCGAAGCTCAGTATGTAACACGCGTGTTTTGTTGCGCCGCGTTTAATCGGGCCCGAGCACGAGCCTTGTGTGTTGCGTGTCCCGATAACAGGCCTCGGCGCGTGTTTTATGGTCTCGCACCTCTTCGGCGCCGCGCCGCTCTTCGCGGATATCTCCTGCGTGTTTACAGGCGCGCGCGCGCGCGCGAGCAGGCCGGCCGACCGGCGAGCCCCAAAGACTGATGGCTAAGCGCTCGTTGCCCAACCGCGGCTGCCGCGGCGAACCGATTCTTTCTCGAAGCCTCTCCGGGAAGTCGGGAGATTCGACGAGCGGCTGTTTCATTCACAAGTCAGAACTCTCTTCCCGCAGCGGCTAAAATCTGGCCGTCCGTCAAGCGCCTCTCCCGAAATCGGGCATCGCGCGCAAGTAAGCTCAGCCTCTCTCGCGATTAATTTTAAATCGCAGGCCCCGAAACGCGCGACAACGAAACGCTCGCGGCCTCGGCTCCCGGAAATATAAATAAACGCACCTGGCGGATATTCGCACAATGCTCGTCGAGCCGCGCTCACACCCTCGGCTCACCCCTGGTGCCAATGACCTGCCCGCTTATAGGCACAAAGTCTCTCTCGCGCGCGCGCGCGCGGCCCGGCTATATCCGCGCCCGACGTCTACCGGCCGCGCTATTCTCGGCGCCGCGCGCAACCTACGGATATACGTGTGCGTACGCGCGCATCTTAAACTTGTTCTAGGCTCTCGGAGAGTGGTTGTCTTCGGATGCGAGCAGCCGACGGAGAGATGCGAGGGGGGAGCCCGCCGCTGATAAACTGTGCTTACACCTGCAGCGGAGCGCGCTCCGATTTTCCGATTGGCTTCGGGTGTATAATTAGAAGGCGGAGGGGTTGGCCGCTCGTTTTTACAACTGAAATTTGGCGATTGTTTTATTGTCGAGTCGGTCGTGCGAGATGACTCAATAATTTGGAGTGAACTGCTAGAACGAATGCAAAAAGTTGGCCGGCTTAAAATAGTGTATAGTTCCTTTGATTATTTATATAAATTTCCTAATCCGAGCTTTAGCGAACGGCCAGCGTTTAGTCTTCTCCGCGGGCGAGTGCACTTCACCTGAGCGAAATGGTCCCGTGCAAATTGTAAGCAGCACTTTAGCGCGCACCTCAAAGTAAATTCGTGCGGACGATGACGCATGAATGCGAAAATAAGCGGGCACCACACGTGCAAATAGCCGAGAGAATTGTCAGCTTAAGTACCTCGCTGCTCTCGCCGACTTTTATCGCAATAAGTCGAGCGACCGAGGCGGCTTCGAGGGTTGGGTTCAATTTTTCTAGTTTAAGATCTTAAAAATGTCTGGAATTAGGCTTTTATTATACTTATTATTAAAGAAAAGAAATTAATGAGAAATGTGGTGTTTTTAACTAATATATAAAATATAGGCAAGGAATATTGTTTTAGAAAATTTAAATATATCGTTGTTTATCTTTAACAAACAAATATATTGGATAGATAAAAAAGTTATTTGGCGTAGGCTGCTGAAACGAGCAGCGAAGGTCATGTGCAATGCATAAACATGAGATTAATTGCAGGGACACAAGTTATCGGTTGATTAACGAGTCACTAGATAGTATTTCGTGTCAACATTTCGATGATCGGTTCGTTACCCTTTTTATTATCTGCAGCGTATTTAAATCATAAGCTCAAGCTTAGTACGTAATCGGACACTGCAATCTATAAAATATTCTTTGCGTGCCGTAATGATACTCTTCTTGCATAATAATCATATTATTGTTCTCATAAATTAATTTGTTTCTATTTTTTTAACGAAAGAAACCATCATTAAGCTTTAAGACAGTCAAATATAGCACACATTTTCACCAAAATCTTTACCCACCAAATAATTGAAATACGCGTCATATACAACCATTACAGAAATCATTAAAAAAAAAAAGAACAGATTACACATCGCGGACGCAAACGAACATCTCAATCGACGCAAGTGCTCGCGCCCTGATGTCTATATCAGTACCCCTCCCATTAATAGGAAACAAAGCAAGCAACACCGATAAAACCCCAGGGCAATACACGCCTATTGCACCGGCGATCCGCGGCCGCGGCGCGCGTCACGCGCCACCTAATAATACGCGCAAACAAACGTAATAATAAAGCGCGGCAACGAATATAACCATCCCCGCAACAGCAGCAGCAGCCCCCCCATATATGACGTCCACGCATTCTTACGCGTGCGGCGTTACGAGAGCGCGCGTCGTGTGTGTCATGAATTTTGCACGCGAATCGAGAATAGAGCGCGAGCGCGCGAGCGCGCGACGTCACAGGCCCGTGACGCGCTGACACACAAACTCTAGCCGCGCGGTGACGTTACATCTCTCGCGGCGTGGCATGAAATATTGAGCGCCGGATCGTTGCTGCCCGCCGCGTAGCTACGTCTTCGGATGGCAAACAGCGCCCCCGCGGCTGCCCGTTTGAACGAGCAACGACGCCGGGACAGCTCGTTAAGAGAGCCCCGGAGCGCAACGGGGCTGATTTTGCGCCGCGAGTTCAAGCGCGGGATCGATCTGACGCGGGGCAGTGGAGGTTAGGAGATGACCGGCGAGGAGAGGAGGCGGACTGGCGGATGGGGTTCGGCGGATTTTTACTGCTGGTTCGGGTGGTCGGATTGATGGCTGGAGAGTTTGGAAAGAATGTTAAATTTTCCTGTTAAAGTAAATAATAAATTCTACCCTGAAACTGGAGCAACAGAGTGTAAAGCACCGGCAAATACAATTCGAATTAATCTTGATAACGCGGCGGTACACAAATATCGCAACGCACAATTTATTAGTTGCCTTAAGCCGTAGGAAAACGTACAAGAATTCCAAGAGGCGAAGAGGCTACGTGCTCACCGAGAGCCTCGCGGAAATGAACAAACTGCGACAAGTCGAAATGAAGCGTCGCACCCCTTTTTCTTCCTCCCTCGCGCGCCGAAAAGACGGCGAATTTCGCGTACAATTACAGGGCTAAACTGCTAATAGTTCGGGCGAAGCCTCCGAGGAGAATTTCTTCCTCCTTTTTTACGACTGATAATTACATCCCCCCCTGAATAGGCGACGACGCTTTTGCTCGTTGTATTTATTTTTAGTCCGCCTGTTGTATGGTTAATTATAATAATAACGCACGTGGTGGGAATGCGAAATAGACATTTCTGTTTTTAGAAGGCACGTTTGAAGTCATCGAATAACGAAGCTTATTACGTGATGGGTTTGCAGAGTTGGAATAATGAGTCGAAAGCTATTGCCTCTGAAAAGTATAAATTTTATTATAAACACAACTCTTCAAAAAGCACGGCGGTCTCGTTTCACCAATAAACGTTTACGCGACCGAAATTCCTTCCCGAACGAAATCTTTCACTCAAGCCACTCGACCCTCGCTGATCCTTCCCCCCCTCTAATTAGAAACAAAGCAGCGGCGGCAGCTCCGCAGGAAAAATCGCCGGCGCGACTCGGATTT
Organism: Ormyrus labotus; assembly: GCA_035582975.1. Classification (NCBI taxonomy): domain Eukaryota; kingdom Metazoa; phylum Arthropoda; class Insecta; order Hymenoptera; family Ormyridae; genus Ormyrus; species Ormyrus labotus. The sequence continues at coordinate 11,731,214 of JAWWEO010000036.1, forward strand.
TTCATTAAGGAGCCGTCGACTCAGCGCGCGCCGGGCAAGAAAACGCGCCCGGCTGCGGATTAATACGCGCGAAATCTGCCACCTAAAAGTTATTAATGATTCCTCGGCGGCGGCGGCGGCCCCTCGCCCCCCCGGCGCGTCAAAGATTTTTGCGGGGGCGACGCGACGCAGCAGAAAACCCTCCCGTAATCGGGGAGAGAGAGCCGAGACGCCGCCGTCCCGCATTCTGCGGTTTTGCCACTTTCGCGTTTTTACTTTTTTGCGACGTCGGTGGTGGGAGGAGGGAGGCGGCTTCCTCGGCGAGGCGAGGCGAGAGTTCAGAATTTGGTTTGATTTTTTTTTGCCGAGTTCGATATTATCGATTAGCTCGCGGAAAGCAAAAGTACTGAATAAGTGCCTTTATTCTCAGGGGATTGCAAAAGTTATTATCGCAGAGTGGAAAGATTGCGTATATTTTTATCTGCTTATTACAGAAGACTTGTTTAGTCATATTTGTATAAATTAACGTAAAAATACCAAAAACGTACATAGTCATAAATTGAATGAGCTAAAATTCTCGTTGGTATTTCTACCAGAGATTCCCTGACAATATAAATTGGAAATTGAAAGACATGTGATCCCTACGATTAAAAATCAAAACTACCAATTTCTCTTAAAACAATCCGGTATAAACCCACAGAGACAAGAAGAATGTCAATAAAAAAATCCCACATCCCCACGCAAGAAGATCCATCCGCGCGAGCCGGTGCGAAAATCTTTTTTCCTTTTTCCAAGATATAGCCGCGGCCAAACGAGCGCGGCGAAAAAAATAATACCGGGGCGCCGTTCCCTTTTCGGGCGAATCGAAAATCCGATTTCCATTGTTTATCGAGGAGAGAGAGAGAGAAAAAAAGATTTTTCGGACAGCCGGCCCCGGTTGACAAGCTCGCGGGGCGGCGGCTCATTTTTCAGCGGCGTCGGCGTCGGCGGCTGTTTGTCTTTCCGTGGATTCCTCGTCAAATATCTCGCGCTTATGTACATGTGCAAAGAGACCGATGTAATTGAGCAAACGCATTCCGCCGGGCAATTTCTCTTTTTCTCGTTCCCTTTCGCGCGCTCCGCGCTGTTGCCTCTCGCTCACTCGATTAATCTCTCGCTCTCTCGCGCGCGCTTTTTCTCTTTATTCCCGCAGTCGCGGCGCTGCTGCTCTCTTCGTATCTGTCCTGTTTCTTTCGGCTTTATATTTCTCTGTATTATTGCGAGCTTCGGGCATGATGTGGTTACGTTCCGTGATTCAGATTTATTTTTAGCAAGCTTCTCTCGCTGATTATGAAATCGATTTTGAGCTTCTCGAAGCCTCAAGATTCAAAGTAAAATATTCTTTTATCATACTACTTTATTAAACTTTCAGCGCGGCTTCCCCGTAAAATATTAGAAATACCTATGCAGAATCTTACCACGAATTTTCTCCTCGAATACCTTCCCAATAAAATAAAACACGCCGTCCGCAGAGCTCGAGGAGAATCCAGCTGCCTCTTCCACCCCTCATTACCCTGCTCTTTTTGCATATCACGCATCTTCTTCCGCCAGAGCCGCCCTTAGAAAAATGTCCCCCCCTCCCCCTCCAGCCACACAGCGATCAGGCCAGCTTTTTCCATCAACTCTCCGCAGTACATCCTCGCTCCGGGGGGAGACGAAAAGCGCGCGGCGGCGGCGAAGGGGTTGAAGGGCTCGCGCGCGTAAATACAGGGGGGAGAAGCGGGGCGGGGGGGGGGAGCGCGGATTTGAACCGGTTGCTATGCAAATTGGAAAGATAATAATCGATGGCCGGCGCGCGCGGGGAGGAGATGGTCACGCTGATGGACTCGCGGATGAGCGGCGCGACGATAGAAAGAGGCTGTGCGCCGCGAGCGCGATCTCCCTCAAGGGAAATTATTCGCCTGGCCCGCGAGAGGGCGAGAGGGCCGCCCCGCGCTGCCCGTTGACGTGGAGCGCTTGACGAGGAGCCGCGGACGACTTACCTGTGCGAAATCTGCTTTTTTGCGCCTCCCCCCTTGGATTTCCCGGGGATTTGGGTGAAAAATCACTTCGGGGAGGGATGATTTCGAAAGGGAAGTCGGGTTTTGTGCAGATAAATATGTTGTTTTGTCGTTTTGATGGGTAAATTAACGTTTTATGAAGTTTTTTTTATTTTTTTGTATGAAATGATCGTGTCGACGTAGATTATTTAATGAATTATCCTTCGGAAAAATTAGAGATGCAATGAAATCTGCACGTAAATTATTAGATTTTACGTTTTACAATAATTAAAGAAGCTCAATTTTTAGTTTGAATGTCATTCATTCAAAGAGAAATTATGTAAAATAATCGAAATTTATAAAGGTTACTTTTAGAATCCACTTGTCTTTCAAGGTTAAGTAAAACGATTATTTACTTGTTACAAAAACGGCAATTTTCTCAAAAGGACATACAGACATAATTAGACGAGAAGAAAATATTAAAAATTAAATTTAATAATTCGAGAACAGCTTTTATTGTATAACGAAATTATCCAGCTTAATCACAACGAGTACAGAATATTCATCACAAATCCAATTTGCCGCCTAAATTACAATTACAATTCCGAGAAATACGCTCCTCTTCAAAACGCGCGTAAAAAAAAGAAGAAGGAGGAGACGGCAAAGCGACGAGCGCTAAAAAGAGAGAAGGCAGGCGCGAAAGGACGAATGGAGTCTGGATAAACAGGGGACAATAGAGATAAACAGAGAATATTGCGAGAAATATGCGCAAACACGTATAGGCCTCCTCTCTCTCTCTCTCTCGGTTCCTCCCTCTTTCTCTCCGTTTCGCGCCTCTATCTGGCCGAGTTTAAGTCTTGCCGTCGCTTCATTTTGTCATTCAGCCCCCGCGCCGCTCGAAGCAACGTGTCTCTTTATTTGGGTTTCGCTCTCGCGGAGTATTCCTTCCTCTCTTTTTTTCTTTTTGCCTGCTTTTCTTCCTTTTTAAACTCGACGCCACTCTGTCACGGCTTACATTATGCCGACGGATATTTTGCTAAGGATTTTCGCCGCTTTCAGCCGCTGGTTTATGCGCGGCCTTATACGGTTTTCGAGTGTGTTTGGTTGGTTGATGTTGCGTTTTTAGCCGGAGTTGGCGTTTTTTGCGGGGATTTGGGAATTAAAAGTCGCTCGAATGGAATTTCTTTTAGTGGGTTTAATCGCTAAAGAAGCCTTTTTCGCTGTCGTAAGATTTTACAGGCTTATTTTTTTTAAGAAAGTGTTATTTGCGATTGTTAAGAGTGTATAAAGAATCTTTAAAAAGAACTTTTGCTAAAATTAGACTTGTTTGTTTTCTTATTTATTTCTGTATATTCTAAATCATAAATAAATGTGACAAGAGTGGATGCTTCGAACGTGAAAATAGTTACATAAGCAATTTTAAATAAAGACTAAGAGTAGGCGTAAAAAGTCTTTTGAATTAGCAGTCTTCAGAACATGTTTGTAAAAGAATACATTGAATAGCTATTCTAAAATCGTGTATCTTTGCATTCCTTTATATTTCGTACATTATTTATTTTTATTTTTTACCACTTACTAAGAAGTAAGTAAAATACGAAAAATAAAATTTAAAAAAAAAAATAAAAAATAAAAAATATCAAAGCACCCGAATTATGAAAGTCCACAGGCAAACAGTAAAGCCCAAAGTCCAGGCCACCGCCAAGACGGGGGAGAGTTTCAAGTTTGACAATGGGGCGCTCAAAGTTCGCAAAAGGCAGCGGCGGAGCCTCGCGAATACATTAGGGCCAATTCTATGACGGCCGGGCGATCGCGAGGCTGTTTGTTCCGCGCTTTATCTCGAACGTAAACATCGCTCGCTCGAAATATATATATATATATATATATATATATATGCATATACGCGCCGGCAAATGGAAGAGGGACGGATGCCTCTGCTTGCTTTGCGAAGCTGAGGGAGTGTGGGCGCACTTGTGGAAGACGCGGGAGGGAGAGAGGTGCCTGGAAAGAAGAAAAACAGAGTTGAATCCGCGGCCTTTTTCGACGCGGTAGGAGGTTAATTGCATCGAAGATTTTTGGGTACATTAAAGTGGTTGAATTTTCAGAACAGATGCCAAGGACCGGGGTCGGTAATTTATTTGTGGCAGTCAGATTTTTCGTTTCTATTGAAGAGTTAGCTGCAAGCCTTACAGTATAGAGTTATATGACCTTCCGACCACCAAACAATAGATTTCCACCAATCGCGCCTAAATTAAACACTAAAATAAAAGCTCGCCCGCCCCTCCTCCGCGTCAGAAAAACGTCGCCGGCAAAAAGCTCCTCCTCGTCGCGGTCGAATAATTCATCTTGCCTTCGGATTATTCATACACAAATAGCCATGCAGAGAGAGAGAGCGACGCGCGACAGCGGCGCTTTCGTTCCTCGGACACATCATCCCCGGCGTGTGCACGCTCGGGCTCGTGCCATTAACCGGCTCCTCGTCGGGCGTAATTGTCAGGCGGCAAACAAGGTATCATGCGCCCCGCCGCCGCCGCCGTTGCCGCGCGTTTATATGCACTCGCAATCGTCTTCGTGACTGCGCGAGGCGCGCTTTTATCGATCCCACCAGAAGACGGCGGGGAGTTCGCCGCTGCATGTTGTTGTTGCGCTGTTGATCCAACGGCTGGCGCATCTATCATTTAGCCCGTTGTTTATGCGATGATAATGCTCGAGCATGCGGGGCAGTCGTTAATCTTGCGCGGATGTTGGCGGACGATCGAAGTCTGAGCTAATGCCTCGCGAATGTCTTTCTCGGTTAGTCGATTAAGCTGGAGTTTGGTTATTTGATGAAATGCGGCGTGAAAGTATTGCAGCCGCAGTGATATCGATTGTGAATTAATTTTGCCTAGGCAAAAGGTGTGACAGTAATCCTGTCCTTCAAATAAGGTAATATTTAAATTGTTATGTAACAAAGTTGGCTTAAAAATATAAGGATTTCAATTCTTTGCGCAAGAACAAAAGTTGCTGGAGTGAGCATCGAAAGGGGTAAGACTGCTCAGGGAAAATTTACACTTCTGTCACACGATAATAATTGAAGCATAAAGACCTTTACACCACCACGCACAATTCTACCTCCGCAATTTCCATAGATCTAATCCCCCGTTCCTCTGTAGCTCGCAAGAATACTTCTGCCTCTATAGCGCCGAGCTAAATTTCACAAAGCCTGTGTACGATATATTTCTGTTCGGCGAACAATCGAAGGCCAGCGAATTTGAATGCAGCAAAATACGCGGCTATTATTGTTATAGTTGTTGTATAATGCAAAATTACCCCGCGGAGGATGTACACGTGTTTGCTTGCTGCGGCCGGAGCAAAAACGATTTATCGAGCAAACACATTGTTCTCCGGCCTCGTGCACGAGTTCTACTACTGTAAACAATAAACAACTGTAAGAACGAAGGATACGGGATAATCGGAATTTCTGCTGACCGGCTTTTACAAAATAGAATCAGGTTTTGATATCAAATGACTGTTTATAATGCGCTTCTAACTAACTGTGCTGGATTGATGTTTTAATCAAATGGTAGAATTCTTATTGGAATCCCTAGAATGACTGATATATTTTTTAGTTTAAAGGTATATACTCTGTTATTTATTGAAATTGCCAGAACAGTAATATTTTTCACCTGTAATTTCTTAATCAAACTTGCAAAACCATACATAAAGATAGACTGTCTGTATATCTTAAGTGTCCTTCCTTAGGATAATAAGCCAGTATTCACAAAAATATCTTTATTGCGTCAGAGGATACTTTTTGTTTCTTAAAAAAAATTAATTACGTTATTTGATTTTGTTACGTCAAACCCTGTTAGTAAATTCCTGATATCCAAACTAATATTTAATTCTCTTGCCTGGCTGCTTATGATGAAACTTTTCCATTACGTCACACTTCCCTTTGTAATCATTGTCACTTAATCGATATTTGTATTTTGTATCGCACTTGTACGAGCAAAGTACAATTTGAAGATATTTATTTGCGGTAACTCATCCCTGAAGGTAGAGGAAGGTAAGCAACGAAGTAATTTGTATGGCTCCAGCTGGTCTGCTCAGTGTGACGTTCTCATTCGACCATTAATTTTTTATGAGTTTGGATAAATTTGTCTCTACGCTTTCATAGGCCTATGTTATATACATATCAATGTATGATAATTAGTTAACTTCGGTTCTTCGCTCAATACCCTGTATGTCTTGTTTAGATGTATAGTCTGCGCATACCTTATATGATTGTTTTTAATTCAGACGGCACAGAAGAATACTTTCGGTTTTAATTCGGTTAGCGCACAATCAATTAATTTTCAGTAAAAAGTTTTATTTCTGGGTATCCTGGATATTATTAAAGTTTTTTTATTTATCGATATCTAGCCTTTTAAACATTACTTGCGTGTATAGCTAGTCTTTCAATAGATTGAAAATACGAAGAGATGAGCCTTGACCGTTAAAGACATTGTAACATTCGATGATATTATTGTCTTATGAACTGGTAGGTAAGCAGTAAGCAACTTTCTTTAACCTGCATTCTAATCTAAAATTTACGACATCAACTAGCGTTGCTGCCGACAGTTTAAAGTCTATTTCGATATGACCCTAAAAATATCTTAGAACATTGAATAATTTCCAAGGGATAAATTTGGATTTCACAGTATATTGAAAGAATTACTTACTAATAAGGATAATGAATATTAACAACTTTCATCAATTCCCGAAAAATATTAATAACTTTAAAAAATCCGAAACTGGCCAACGAATTGACGAAACGATCGCGGTCGCCAACTTGACTTGCGGCGCGGGCTGCAACTTAATTTCGGACAGCAGGAGCAGCAGTGCCCATTCAGCGTCCTCCCCCGTCTCTGCTGCTTCCCCAGCCAGCGGCAGAGTATCGTCTGGCCTCTGCAAAAAACATGCAGCGTTGCTTACCCACTGGCTGGCAGAGCGCCCCGTTTGTTCCCCGTCCGTCATTTGTTCTGTCCCGTAGGGTAGGCAACAAGGGTTGTTGCATCGGCACGGGCACTCGAGACCTCCTCCTGCAAAGGGCGACGACTGCAGGGCTACGAGTCCGCGAGGCTCGCTGGCTGCCGCTTTAATAACGCACGAGGACAAATTGAAAAATTATCACACCAAAGCGAAGGCCGGGGACGGGCGGCCGGAGGATGTTTGGAGAGAGGGTCGAGCTCTCCCTGCTCTGACGGGGCTATTTCCTTTAAGATAATAATGGATCCTTCGACTGGCGACAGAGCCAGGAAGAAGGAAATGCTCCTCTGGGAGATGCGCATGGGATACGGTCTTTTTTGTTTGTGGGAAATGCGGAAGAATGTCCTTTTTGCTTGATTAAAGTTTGGAGTAGCTTGACTGTGGGCTGGACCTCGCTCATTATTAAACGGCTTACTTCTTAGACTTGCGAGCAGGAGGTAACCAAGAGAAGAGAGCATTCTTTAAAAGAGATATTGAAAACGCTGAGTTGTAATAAAATTTAAAAAAGGTGTGGAATTGATTTTATAACTTTGAAGATGCATAAATTGTTACCTGTAAACAAAAAGAATTGAGAATAATTTTTAGTTAGAATAACCCCATTTTTATCCAAAAAACTCGTTGCAATCTCAGTACATATCGATTTCCCGCCCAGTTTACCACCACACCTACAAAAAGTGCATTCGGAAACTTGCTCGATCGCGCCCGCGGTCAAAATTACCCCAAATACCGCGGAGTGGGATGGAAAGACCAACGTTAGAAGAAGAAGAAGAAGAACAAGAAGCAGCGAAGAGGAGAAGGGTTCCGCGCTATATCCTCCCCCCAACCGAACTCGACTAGTCTGGGGTGTGATGGGCCGAGGGCACGCGATCTAAGCCTTCTGCCCCCTCGCCGAAAGCAGCCCCCGGGAGGGGGGTGGTAGTCCTGTGACTTATCGGCTGTAATTATTCGCCGGCCGCTAGACGATCGGCTGCTTGCCTTCCTTTTTCTCTCGGAGCTGCGCCCAACCTTGTGTACACATGCAGCAGTCGATTTTTTATCGGCTGGCTATTATTAGGAGCTGTGCTTCGGTGTATGGAGAAATAGGGCCTATCAGTACTTACGATCGTTTGTGGATTTTTAGATCGCGCATGAATTTTTATGCGTTGATTAATACAAAGAGATTTATAGCTTATTGCGCGCCTCCAAACTGAGTTTCGAAGAAATTGTACGAAGGTTCGAATATTTAAAGATTTATTCCACGCATGGAATTCATATGTTTGAATAGAACAATTTAATTGTGTATTTCTTTCAGGAACTTTATATCCATTGGAATGAAAAGATAGAGTATATTAATTATGTTTCGAAATAATCATATAAGTAATTTGAATATAATAGTAGAAGAAGTCAGTCATTAGTCATTAGATTTAGATAAAATGGGTTGATACACATTGAAATAAAATTATCAACCATTATGATTTCAATCATCAATTGTCTCTTGAAAATGCTTTTAAATTTCAAGTATTATTTATAAAATTATTCAAGCTCACACATTATTCTACGTGGAATTTTTACACTTATTTTATATTTTAGTTAGAATAATAACAGGAAGTTAAATTACGATAAAGCGTAATTTTATTGGTTAGTCGATTAGCTGGAAGCATTTCATTAAGTTTACATATTTAATATAGCAATTTAAATTTTATTTTTCATTTGAGGAAACTTTTGCACCGATATTTCAATGCTTTTGGCGTGTATTTTTTATTTGATAATTAAATTTGTGTAAATTTCATATTCGATTCGATATTTTTGTTTTAAACCATTCCTTCAAAAAATACCTTTGAAGTGAATCGTGCTCTATCTATTTATATTTCTAACAATTTTTAAAAGATAATTCAATTTTAATAAATCCCGACAATTCTGTTCCATTGTTTACGATGAAATCAAAATTTAAATAAAAGAATTGAAAGGTTTATTTCTATTTTTACAAATAAATGTTATTGTTCCAAGAAATTCAAGAGATAATCGAATAAAAATTTATCTGTATAAATTTGCGTCCTGACATTCTTAAAACAAAAATAAAACTTAAATTTAAAATGAAAACATTTTTAAAATAAGAAAGTTCACTTCTTTTTTCGAACATCCAAAGTAGTTCTCATATCACTTAGATAAGAAGATGCCCAGTATTTCCAAAAACACGGCCAAAATCTTATTTGCTAATCAGATTCAACGAGGAATTCCATGCTAATCTAATAATTCTCCTCCCCCAAAAGCCAGAGAATGTCGATTGTAACGAGCGTTGCCTTATAATTCTCTTTCCGCTGACATCAGTGAATGACGTAGAGGATCGATCGCTACTGCCGTTTCCGTCAATTTTGTATCGGCTCGTGTGTATACGCATGTATATTTATATATCTCCCCGCTCGTCGATACTCAACGACAGTCGCAAATATAACCCTTTTGCGGCATTGTATTTTTAGGAGTTTCTGAGAAAGCAGGCGGCAAGTGAACGACCTCTGCCTCTGCCAAGCATCGAAATTATTTATTCAATCATCGGCCAACGCGAGCGACTCGAAGATGTACATTTATTATTCGTTAAGCATGAAGGTTTACGAAACTTTTAGAGTCAGAGGCGCTGTATTAGATTCGTATATTTCGATTTTTGCTAATAAAATCGCTTTTTGGGATTACAGCATTTTCGAAGAGAGGGATTTATAATAATTCAGGACGGTTATTATATGAATTTAATCCATACATGTTCATAATTAAAATTCACTAAAAAATTTCTTAAGAATAAAAACTTGATGAGCTCATTATAAGCACGTAGTGCAACATAAAATGTCATTTGTAATTCTGGAACTTGGCAATATATATTAATTATGCATCTACTTGTGCTAATATTCATCGATTTTCTAGAATTTTTGATCTTGATAAATCAGCTAATAAAAATACGTTAGTAATCAATAACAAACATTCAATTTCTTAATAGTATTCCTAGTTTAACTACTGAAATAAGGAAAAAATATAATATTCTATTTTGAATGTCAAGCGATTAGTCAAGCGTTTCCTTCAAACGACCTTAAAAATGTACTAATTATAAATCACTCATCCACAGTCGTTCCCACAAACATTTTTAAATAATTTAAAGTAATTGATAACAATTTTACCCGAATTGTGCCCAAATAAAGTGCACAAAAAATAAAGCAAGACCAACACACGTGCATCATTTATCTACAGAACGAAACAAAAATCTTAAGCGTGACATCACCGCGACCACATCCTTTACGAACGGTGGAATAACCTCCCAAAAAAAGAAAGAAAGAAAGAAAGAGAAAGGAACAAAATCACGGAAGCGTTAGCCGAAAAAAGTCAGAATGACCACACGCTTGAGCTTCGATATCGGCTCTTCATAGCCCATTAGGTCCGGCCGGTCGGGCGATTATTTCGCGTGGTTGGGACAGGAGACAATACCTTGACAATACTGACCGTTCGTCGTCCCCTGCCTTCTTTTCTACTCTTCAAAGCCTTCTCTCTCTCTCTCCCTTTCGTTCCCTGAGCCGGGGAACTGTTTTTGTTCCTACGCGTCGCGTTTTCGGCTACTTTTTCTCTTGAAGCGCCGCGCGTCAAAACACACGACGTACACGAATTCACGTTGAAATTGATATTGCGTAATTATCTCGGTCTTTTACTCGACTGGACAGACTTTTTCCTACGCCGAAGGGAGTGGAGCGTGGCTTTTATAAAGTCGGAGAATTTGTGAATTGCCGGCTTTGATAAAGAAATTCTGCGAGCTTTTGATAACCTGGTTTTCAAGAGTGGTTACAACTTTTTTGATTTTTTAATGGTTCTGGCAACAAAACTATATCAAACGCTAACAATACGTATTAATTAGTTCCGTTGAACTACAATAATAGAAATGTTCTTTCATCATGACCACACAGCCCAAATAAAACTTCCGTGCGAAAGCCCAACAAACTGTCTATTTAGCATCTCGACGACATCGTAAACGCAAATCCTACCAAATAGCGGCTCTCTAAACAGTCCGTACACCCCAAAGGGTACACGACGTCGAGGCGCGTGTCCGGTAATGCTCCTCGGCAATAATCCCCCCCGACCGCGGCGTATACATAAACAGAAGACACGCGGTAGAAAAGAATTGCCCGAGCTTTTTACGCGAGATCATCCAAGCGAGGTGAACTAACAAGGTCCCCCAGGGCAGTTTACACCCCCGTCCCCAGTCCTGGTAAATCCTTACCGCCGCCCGCTGTACAGCTGGTGTGCGAGGAGTACACTGTATTATAATCTCTGCGCGGGCAAGGCGACGACGCCAAGTTTGCTCTCGCAAAAACCAAGGAGTCGCGCGCTCTGCAGGAGAGCTTAGTTTCCGGAGCTTGTTTGAGAAGCTGTTTCGCTTGTGGATTTATCGGTTAACTTGATGTATCGCTTTGTTTTCTCGCGACTCTTAAAGGAGAGCTACATTTCGTTATAATTTTGAGCACAAATTTTCACAGTCCACAATATAATACGTAGCTGATATTTCCCAAACCATTCCTCATCGTCACCTCGAAGCATCCCCGACGAGTAGCTTCTTGCTGCTGTCACCATAAACTACGTTGCCTTATTCCCTCCGCCTCGACTCGACTCGTGCCTCATTCTTCTCTCTCGAAGTTCGGCCGGTGAAGCGACACCTCGAGCGGCAATTCCTTAGGCGCGTGAACTTTGATCGAGCTGTCAGTTTTTGCGGCGATATTGTTTGCCGGCTGCGGAGTGTCAATGAGAAATGGCGGGCATAGATCCCAAGTCGACCGATGCCCATTTGTATTAGGACGCGCCCGTACTTTACGCGCCACTCGACTGTCAACGTCACGCCGAGGGAGAAATGTAATGCTCCCGCGATAAATGTCCCGCCGTCGAGTATTGACTTCCGCACTGCGCTTAGATGCTAAATGCCTCTGATTATCTTTTATTAGTAATTCTCTGTTATTAATTGGGGTTTTGGACATTTCTTTTGGGTTTTTTAAATATGCACTTTCTTCTGTAACGCTAGAATATAAAATTATCCGGGTAGGGTAAAGTAATAATATCGGCCCGAATGAATTTTCAAAAACAGAGTGAACAATACCGGATGACTCGCGTATCGGCAGAAAAATGTTTCATGAAATTTTCATTAAAAAACATTTAGTGCCTCTTCATCAATATCAGCCAGCAAATTTATCGGAATTCGAAAATAGTCGCGATTTTATTACACAAACTTAGCTGGTTCCCGTTCTCCGAATACTCGACAAATTTTGAGCCCCCGCCCCGGCCGGAATTTCGCAACCCACTCCGCGTGTACACATTAAATTTAGTGGCCGCGCGCACGCATATATCCGCGCTGGAATGATACGTATTTATTGCTTTTAATTTTTGATGATCGACACGCGCGCGCCTCGCTCCGCTTTGAGGACGCGAGCGACGTTTATGAGATGCAAATGCATTGTATTTTCGAATGCAGAAGTACGTACTCGTGTCGTTTGTACCGGGAGTCCGCGTTACCTGGAATTCGGCGCAGGTTTTGAATTCAAACGCGATCAAACGCGAGCGGACGCGACGAATAAATTAATAATACTTTTTGCCGTTTCCGCGGACTCGCGGCGTCAAAGCGAATGCCATTTTCAATATTTTGCTTTTTAATTTCGAGAGCCGATAAAAGCTGATTGCTTCAACAATTTCCGTTTTATAGACATGTAATAATTGCATAAATAATGAAGAGGTATGATTTATCAACAGTAATTTAGCTCTTTCCCACATTGATAATAATTATCAGCTTTATGTTATAGAATAAGGATTTACAACTTGATGTATACACGTTGATCGAAACATATTCACTCTTTTCCTTTTTGCCATTCATCTTCTGAATTAAGAGAAGAATTGGTTAGCGATTGTTGGGAAGAATATAAAAACCTGTAACTAAGGTCGTGAGTAAAAAGCGAATTTTTACCCATCTAGATATAAAATACTAAAAAAAACACCGTGAGGACAGGCACCACCGAATCATCAGTTTCAGCAGTTATAAAACTGACGAAAATATGAACTTGACTGAAGGATCAATAAGTGCAATCTTGATTTAAAAGCACTACTAGTCCTCTTGCTCTTTGCAAACTCAAACAAATCTGATTTGAAAATGAAGCATTATTGTAATTAATTCCAAATTTATTTAAAAATAAAGTCAAATTATTATCCCCACTCTTCGAAAAGCTCCCAAAAGGTCATCTATATCTCCCAAATAGCAGAAAATAGAGACGGCAGCCGAGGGTCGTTATTACGTATGCATCGAGCAAACACACGGCCGGGGCAGATTAGTGCGTTATCACCGCCCGGCGAACAAGTGCCCGATCGCCGTCCCTCGAAGGCGCGTCCAAACAGCCTCTTCCTCTCTCAGACCCTCGGCTGTATCTCGCCGCGAACACTCCTCTTTGCTTCTAATTAATTTACAAGCGCGGAGGTGCGGGTGTCAATATGCAGCGTTCGCTTGTTTCTTTTTTTACTTTTTTTTTTTTTTTAAACGCGCGGTGTCGATATTCGCGGGATTGGATGTCGATGACGCGAAATTGTACGATGTTTTTCCAACTTGCGCGAGTGTATTATAGCGAATTTATAAATTCTCGGGATTATTGGCAGTTTTATGGAGTAAAAAGCCAATTTTAATGTAATTTATATAATTATTTTTGTTTGCTACTTTATTTAAAGTTTCTTGCGGTACGTGACTGTGAACATTGGAACATTTTATGCTACCCGACCTGTCGATTCATGTTTAATATTATTAACAGAAAATTCGTTTCGAATGGAAAAGTAATCGGTTTAAAGTTAAATGAAATAATTTTTCTCAATAACTGATTGTTTATTAAATACTTTTTAAATGGTCAATTTGTAGCAAATGAAGAAGACATTTATACACTGAAAAATATTTGTACAAATCTTGCAGAATTATGAAACAATCTAAGAGCTTTAAAAGATCTGAAATGCAAATGTTAAGTACACCTGCAGAATGTAATTTTATAAAAGGAGTGTTGCTTGTTGGTACTCCGTTTACTTTATCAATCGTCAAATCGATAAAGCAGAAATTACTATTACTTTAATGGAATAACACGGAGCAAACAATTTATTCCAAACGACACTGGCATCCGGATGCAAAATAAAGAAACTCCTCGATGACCTAATTCCCCGCATTGCAATACAGTCAGCTTCATTCCACAAAGCGCTTCATTAGTTAATACGTCCCATGCACTTAACGATTATAGATAAGGCGGAGATAAACAACTGCCTTATTTACGTGACCTATTGAAAGTCCAATATAGGTGTACTTATCGATCGGCGCTTATTTTTCCCGTCTTTTAGAATGCAGCTTTTAAAAAGGAAAACGGATAATGCCGCGCCGAAAAATGACAAGCTGTCGAATCGTTATACCTCCGGCGAGATTTATTTCTGGCCTTGTTCTGACATTTGCAGCGGGGAGCGAAGCGCAGAGAGAAAATCGGCAATAGGCGTGACGGGGATGTGTTTGTATGTACCGGTTCCGATCTCTAATGATATGTTGACACGCGCTGCTGATGATACGTTACGCGGGCTTTACAAGTGTTAGCCGGATAATTTCTACGTTGGAAAAAGCCCGATTATTAGAAAAACAGGAATTATTCGAAAATATTCAGGTATGGGTGATTTGAAATTTTAATACAGCCGTAAAGTAACGCAAACAAAGAATAAGTGATGGATGTGGATGAGTTATTTTTATGCGTGGAATCAATACTGCATCGATGGAATAGCAAGTAAACCGCATTTATAGGCAGTGTATAAGCTAAATACAATCAAAACCATGCAGCATTCTAATCATTTCAGCTTACCACGAACTATATATATTCTATGCTGTTTATCATGGATATTGAACTAGACACAATTCTGATCTCTTCACTTTAGGACTATATTAACGGCTCTAAATCGAACATTTGCCAATACATCTTTCATTAGTTATTAATAGAAATTGTTGGTTTAAAATAGAAATAATTACAATTTTTAATATTCATTACGGTCAAGAAATTGTATATTATATATTGTTTATTGTTTATCATACTTGAATTTAATATTAAGAGGCAGTAATCCTTTAACGTTAAATTTAATTAAATGATTCTGTGTCCTTATATTATCAAGCCAATAAACCAATTCAAGTACAATAACCTTCATCTCAGTTCCCATAAAACGGGCAATCCCAAAAAGCGCGAAACTCTTTCATAAATCGCGCGGCACACGTCGGACTCTTCAATAGAAAGCCTAGCAGCTATTCACATAGCCAATATACAGGAGCAGCTCCCTCTCCTACCTCAAGACGCAGAGCTCTCGAGGGGTACTTAGCGATCGGTTTAATACGAATTCAAGACGGTCGTTAGAAACGCGCCTTGCGGTGTACGGCGGGGATAGGTGGTCAGGGCGGGGTTGAGGAATCCATAGATTGCCGGGGAGGAGAGGGTAACAATCAGCCGTAAATTATGGCCTCAATATCCATTGTGTACCCATGCCGCGCACGAGCCTAACCCCTAAAGTCTCGGGGCCAAGACTACTCACACTCCCAGCGGAGTGAGCCTCGAGACTGAGAGCCCAGAGATATGTATATTAATGGGGCAATCTTACATAGTTTTGTTTACCTTGCCATTCTCCCGAGCGCCGCCGCCGCCGTCGCCGCCGACGCTGCGTATACAATTACTATCCCCGGCTCTGAGGGCGCAGAGTTTCTCTTCGACAACCCCTTTAGGTGTGTGCGCTTGCCGAGCTCTATGTATGAGTTGTCGAGACTCGACTGTTTTCGAATTAAGGCCTACAGCTCGCGAGCGTCTGATATGAGTGGACTCGCTGGCTAGGAATTGATTATTACAATGTCCTTAGTCGTTGAACTGCTTCTCTTTTAAGGACTCTATTTTATGCAAGAATTTGTGCTATTAATGGAATTGAAGGATTAATGAGTTAATGAATAGTCAAGGGAAATAACCAGATATAACATTAAATTCGATGCATTCGGATTTGATAAATACATAGTGCTAGTTACTAGCTTATGCATATCTGTCTATTTAGTCATATATTAGTATATAATAACTTCAATAATGAGGAATATCACAATATGAATTGGTAAATTCTCAGCTATTTGCGGAATGTCATAGGATGCATAATTGCTGCAGGAAATCAAAGATCAAATCAAACCGTAGGTACACTTGTTTAAATCCATTGAGTTTTCAATTTATGAATATATGGAATAGCAATTATGATAATTATGAATATATGATGTAGCAATTTATAGGAAGTAAAAATTAAATTAATAATCCTCAGAGAGATTCCAGAAAGAGACGCGAACAAAGAATTATCATCACTGGGCATTAGCAAGTCCAGTTTAACGCTGGAACGAAAAAAGATAACGATTTGCATTGCTTTCTCATCGAACGCATCGTTACTCTCTCCAACTCCTCAGCAATCTCATTTGCGGGACATTCAGCGGGGCGAGAGCGAGTGGACGAAGGAAAAAGGGCTTCGACAACAAACACGAGCAGTCGTTCGTCGAAGGACATTAACTAGTACTTTGTACCTTCCACCCCGTTTTTCCATCCTCCCCGAATCCCCCGGATGAAATTGCAATTGTAACAGCAATTATCTTATTTCTACGGCTGATGCTGCGCCTCCTTTTGTATGCTTCGATTCCGCGACATGCGGGCTCGCTTGGAAAATGGGCCGAGCCAGCGAAGGGGAGAGGGAAATTAAACGCTGGCCATGACTTGAAAGCCGAATGCAATTAAATACGTACGAACGTACGTCGATGTCAGCGACCGGTACTTTATGGGCTTTCCCTTGTTGCTTCTTTTGCCTTCTGATCAAATAAGCCTTTTACTCCGGCTATTGTAAACTCAGTCTGTGCTTATCGGGATATAGCATCAATTACTTGGATTTTTCAATGCTTTTGTCCTTTCATTACCGGCGGAAATTATCGTTTTTACAGTCTAATCGCAGGCTCCCTTTCTTGGTTCTAATGAAACTTATAATTCAGTATGAATATATGAAATATATGAAATATATGAAACAGATACGACAGAATGCCTCAAACATAGATACTAAAGATAGTAACTTTTCTCAGTTCTTTAGATATCTTGTTGTTATCGTTATTCTTAACCTATTAGATGCTATAAATTAGCGTAAATGTTTACAAATTGCAGCTTTACTTTAAAGTTTCAAGGCTTAAAAATGCAGACACGTCAGAATTACAGAACGAAGTTCATTCTATAAACAGCGCATAATCTAAGCGAACAAATTTTGATTTCTCGTCGAGCCGCGAGAGAGGAGAGAGAGAGAGAGAGAGAGAGAAATTTCCTGCGGGTGCGGGTAGATATCTGGGGGGGAGGGGGAGAGGTCCGTGTTATGCATAGATTTGTGTATAAACGGAATCACATTCGCCGGCGCTTTCGCGCTGGCATGGGATTCGCAACATCCTATTAATAGTGAAATTCACTATCATTCATCACGCGATGAGCCTGGGCGTATGAGAATGAACACGTGTCATCTGCACCGCCGCCCCGGCAAGCGTACACCTACATCTCCTACCGTCGATATATTCGGCCTGATAAAGGCTTACACGCCCTTTGCTTTCATGGCGCCTGGCAATAAAACGCACGGCGCACATGGACGAGATCTTCGATTAGTGCCGGGCTTTCTTGAAACGTTTGTACGCTTTTTAGGATCCACGGGGCAGATAGGGGTGGAATTGGGTTACCGGCTGCCGATCCGCCGTTTTGGTTTTGAAATTTGCAAATGGTTTTGGATATTGCTGAGCTTTGAATTTTGGAATGTAGAGGAGCTAGGTTGTCGCAATCGAAAATATGATTGTAATATATAACACACTATAAATAAATTAGTAATTTTATATGCAATTGAATACAAATAAAAGGAGTTAAATATCAGTAAGCTCTTTTCTACAATTAATCTTTATCAAATTTAAATTGAAATTTTATAGAATTCAGAAATGGGGAGAGAAGTATAACGAATATTGATCCAAGTACTGATCGATATTAATTTCTAGTAAAACTCAACCAAAACAAAATTCACACAACTTTTTTTTTCATTACTATCTAATGATAGAATTTCACGTTCTCTCATTCTCCCACAATCTTGAAATAATGACTGCCCGGAACAAAGCGTCCAAATCCAGCAACTCGCGTAACCATTCCATCCATTCACAATCCGTTATCCCAACGCACCTCCGTTCCTTCTCAAGAGGCGCAAGAAAACAAACGTCGAAATTTCATTTGTGTAACGAACCCGCCGCCTAACGAAGACTCGCCGAATTACGGCTTAACGGACGGTCAATCGATATCGCGCGGATGTGGGTAAACAGCGCATGTATTGTCGTGCACGTAGGGATGAAGAGTAGAAAGGCACTCGCCGACGGCGCGGGACTTCCGGTCGGCGTGAGGGTCGCCGCCACCCATGTGCGAGAATGATGCATGTGTGCGTAAGCGCCCGAGCGAAAGAATGATGTACGGCCTGTTGTGCTGGTGGGTCGGTGCAGTGAAAGCGAAAGTAAAATTGAGATCAGAGGATAAGAATGGAGTAGTTTAAAATACAGTTTTGGTCTAAGGAGTAAAGTTACAATAATTATGGATTTATCCTTGACTGGAAGGTGGTACACTAAAAAAGAGCTAGACCATAATTTATAGACTTAAGGCAATTTTACTTAAAACGTTGATAATTTCGAAGGCGATTATCTGCTTATTATTAGAACATACGTAAATACAAAAGTTCATTGAATCATGGAATTAAGCGATCAACCCAAGGTGTATCCCCAAACAAACAGCCTCGTCCAGAGAAACCCATCTAAAAAAACAGGCAAACGCGAAGAGCAGCGTCTCATCGGAGATTAACAGGCAGTATGCCAGTGAAAATACGATTCTCCCCGTCAGCATAGGGCGACGGCACCTCCCTCGAAGGAAGGAAAAGGATGAGAGGAAGAGCGAAGGGGACAGCAGCAGCAGCAGCAGCAGCAGCAGCAGCCGGACAAACAAAACCCTTGCTGCTTCATTTCTGCCCCGTCTGGCCAGACAGCGACCCTTTCTCCTCTCGCGTGCAGCGCCAAGTCTCGACTCACACGCGGACCGTTCTGCTTTTTTAGATTTCGCTAATTAACGATTCCATGACGGGAAAGTTTGAATCAATGCCCAAGTCCAGCCTCGAAGATATCCGCTGCCAAGTTATTATCACAGCGACAGGGATGTGTTTTTGCTCGATAAAGAGGAAGAAGGGGTTTTGAGTGGCCACTTGGGCGGCTAATTGGACGCGGGCTGCATGCGATTGATATTGTTTTGCTGGCTGAACTTTTTTCTTTTATGTACTTTTTGAGTCGGGAATTTCAATAATGTTATTTTACTCTCTAATTATTAAATAAACTTTGGAATGAGATGAGCGTAAAAATGCGAATTCCATAGCAACCATTTTGTCTACACCGTATTTATTAAATAAAAAAACAGCGCTAACATCGATTGGTTCTTATTTAGTAAAATAAGGTTACTCGAGTCCAGATATTGAGCATAAGATATATTTATTTTAGGACAAAGCAACAATCTGTCCTCGATACAAACCAGAACATTCTACGTTATATGATTCTAAATTTGTTATTGTCTTATTGTATTCAAGTATTCAAGGCAGGTGTTTATTAATATTAGCGTTTTCTTATTTCTGTTTCAGGTCAGTGATGCATTGTTCATTGGCTACTGAGACACACTGATGCAGCGAGTTGATGTAAGTTTGAAGTATTTTAGTGCTTGCATCGACTCGGCTATACTGTAAGCTCTACATTTATGGATATTACATTTCGATTTTGCTAAATTTGAATTACTCAAAATCAGAAACTTATATTGAGATACAGCTTGCAAATCTATTTCGTTTTCAACTAACTGCAATGCTTATATGAAACATATATAAGTACAAATATGTAGTCTTTATGATTCACAAAACAATAAAAGCTAATCCCCCAAGTGTTTTAATAAATTCTGTTATAGTCATCTAAATTTTATTTTTAATGTTAAGAACTTTGTACTTGCTAAATCGTATATTCAAAAATTATTTCTCTGATTCTCAGTCTGGATAAAATAAGATCAGGTTCTTTAATGTTTTAGGAACAATGTTTAATTCCTTACGAAACATTAAATACTAGAAACTAAAAGCAAATGTCAATACTAATAACGCTTTTAACGTTACATCGCGATCGTCCACCATTCCAATTAAACCTCGGCGCAACCTAAAAAAAAATCTTCGCAACCCGAAACAAAAACGAGTCAACTCCGAGCCGGAGCAAAAGGCAACAAAAAGTAGTACAGCGCGTAAGTCGCGCGAGCACTCGCCAGGCCAAACCTAAAAAGAGCAGAACGAAGCGAAAGAAACAAAGCGCGCCGGTAAACGAACGCACAAATGTGTGGCTGCTTTCTCGCAACGCGGCCGGACAGAGAGAACAGCAGCAGGCAGGGCATTAGTGTATACTCCGCTAATTAAAATGTAACTCGCAATTGAAAAGCCGAGAGAGCGGAAGTTTGGCCCGCACGCATGATTTACGCTGCGACTTGTTTGCGGCGACAGATTTAACTCTCTCTCTCTCTCTCGCTCTCACTCTCGATCTTTATACGCGAAGGTCCCGAAAAAGCTGGAAGGAAATCAGAAGGAAAAGTTTGTTTCAAATTGCCCGAGCAGTTTTAACAATGCTTGCACGAAACCGCGCCGGTTGTGTCAAAGTTCCGAGCGGATTAATTAGTGGAAGCGGATTATTGTTGCCCCGGATAAATTGCTGCTTCTCGTCTTTTTTTTTCTGCTGCGGTTTTGTATACATTGAAATTTCACTCGAGTCGTAGGCTTTATTTAATGAAGCAATTCTGAATCAATCAAGTACAGCAGTTGCAGTCTTGTCCAACTAAATATTAATTTTACTACTCAATTCTAATAACCTTTATTTTAGTTTAAATTACTTTTGTTTTTAACACCCTCCTCTCCCTATACCCAAAAAATTTTGAACTCCGAGCACTTGGAATTAGCAAAAAAAAAAGCCCGTTTACCGCGTAAATAGAGTAGCCCGCTGTCTTCCCCCGAGCAATCGAATGGCATATCAAGCGATATATCACGGGTAATATTCACGCCGACCTTCCGCAAAAAAGGCGCACTGCGGCGCTTACAAGGAATTTCCAGCCCACTCTCAATAGCCTCCCCCCAACTCCCGCAGCCATTCGCCGGCGCCTCGCGGGGTGGGGGGGAGGGCAAATAATATCGCGGCCGGGTATAATACCCCAGCCTTCTCTCTCTTTCTCTCTCTCTCTCTCTCTCCGGCGTTCGCGAGAGCGCTAAAACTAGTTTATAGCCACTTGTTATTAAGGCGAATATATCTGTCCGCGGCGGGCTAACGATAAGTCTCGAGGGCGTTCTCTCTCTCTCTCTCTCTCTCTCTCTCTCCCGGCCGCGAAAACAGAGCGCGAAATTATTGCGCTGTAAACGCCGGCGTACGTACACACATGGTAATTTCATTAAGCGCGGGGGCGGAGTCTCCCGGTAGGAGATGCCCGCGGAGAAACGGATGCGAATGGGCTCTCTCTCTCTCTCTCTCGCCGGCGCGTGCGTTTCCGCGAGAGAGAGCTCGTTTTAGATGCCGCTGATTGCGAGCCGCGCGAAAGAGGGAGCGGGACGAGCCTTGTTCGCGCACACTGATTTTTGCGAGACTCTCGTGTCGGGCTTTTCTTCCTTTCGTTTGCCGAGTTTAATTTTGGAATTTTGACGTTTATTTTAAATTGTTTTCGTAGCGCTTAAACAATTCTTATCTCGAATTTATCAATGAGAACTGGAAATAGTCTGGACGTTATTCAAGTATTTAAAGAATTACTTTTAATCAAGTACAATTGACAAACTCAATTATCGCAAATACAAAGGCCGCAGCCAGGCCAAAACGTCAGCAGTGCACAAATAAAATAAGACATCCCCCGGCTCGTGCAATAACCGTGCAATAAGTATTAAAGCTCAGCTCTCCGGGGCTCTTTCTCTCCATTACGCCCTCGATTCTCTCTCTCTCCTCTGCCAGATGCAAAAGAGGGCCGCTCATCCGCGGCGATATTGCTCGCGTTTATCGAGCCTGTTAATTGTTTTTCCTTCCGCGCGAATTTATTTTTCGAAAGCCACCGCCCCCCGCGAAATTTAATTTGGCGCCGAACGCCGATCGATCGGTGGATTGCCGCTTTTTTCCGGGCGGCCAACTTCCTTAGAGTTATTATACGCGGCTTTGGTGTAATGAGCGCTTCTTTTTTTTTCTTTTTGCGAAGAAAAAAAAATTATCCGCAGAGCTTTTTTCTCTCTCCTGCGGTATTAGGTAATGTGCGGGATTATTTTTATAATAATTTGCGGCTTACCGGGATTCCGTTGAATTCGATATCGCTGTTTTAGTTTTATTTCTCGCGAGGGTTGCGTAATTGTATAAAAAGGGGAAAAAAGCTGCTGATCTCATATTTTTTTTCTCGGATGAATCAGATATTTAAACGGTGTTGAGTGCCTGAGTTTATTGTATGATATAAATTACATTTTATATTTTAAAAACGTGCGGAACAAGATCCTTACAATACTATATTGTTTCCCTCACATCTACATCTAACCTCAACAAGCTCATCTCTTAGCGCGGCTCGAAGCATTAAAAAAAAAAAAAAGAAGTGCTTCGCACGTAACGAAAACTAATATCGAAAATGGCCGCGGCTCTCGGCGGAGCGTTTTTATATTCAAACAATCATCCGGTCGTAAAGCCGCCAGATGACAATGCG
>JAWWEO010000036.1:11760682-11780061 GCA_035582975.1 Ormyrus labotus
TCTTCCGGAATCTTCAGGAATCCGAAGAAATCTTTAGTAATCTTTAGTAATCTTTCATGAGATTACCGAGTGCGTAGCCCCTCGCCTAAAACTTATTATTATTATCATTCATTACAGCTCTAGTTTTATCGAAAGTCAGGAAAGGCAATACAAATATTTTTTTATAACATTGGTAACAAGACATATTAATTAACGAAACCATTGTTATACACGTGAATCTTTGATGCCGTCGGTGTTGTTACAGATTCATAATTATACTCAACCCTAACACTTCAGGCGTATCAAAAAGAAAAACAAGCAAAAACGAACATAAAGCATCTTCGGGGTATATTGAAGTTCTGTCACCAAAATCTCGACTTCATGGGAGGCATAACCCGCGTTTCTATATCCCTCTCTTATTTCGGGGTGAGAATAATGGAAGGGAAAGAATCGCTCGAGGTCGAACGTGTCCTTGATGTCGGTCAAAGAACTGCAGACAACCGCAGGAGATTTTTTTTTTTGACATGACAAAAGTATTTATTTTTCTTAATATTTGAAAAAAAGATAAATTACTTTTCTGTTTGTATCTGAAAGTTTGGATTTGATAAGTTTAAATTGGCCCATTTCAAATGAAACTTTAAGCATGTTACAAACATACAATTCCAGCTACCATTTTAAATTATTCCTCTATTTCATGTTAAACTTTCATAAATATTAAGCAATTCAACATTTACAAAGTGTCTTCAACGGACCTCAAAATATGTTTTCGTACACATAAATCATTAATTCACGTCAGTTGCACAGCAGGAAATTAGCCAATGTGTCGGCAAATCGTAAATATCGCGCAGCGACGTCAATGTAGGGCATCGCTCGCTGCAGAGCGCAATAATCGCCAACTCGCGAAGCAAGTCTTATTGTCAATACGTCACAGCTTGTTTGTAAATATGGCATCGTCTCTCCTCTGGGTGGCAGCGATATCGATCGCATGATTATTAGAATGAAAGCGACATCAATTATGCATGCGGTGCAAGAGAATGTTCTGTGACAAATTCATTGTTGTGTTTGACGCGATGAATTTTTTCTAAATAACAATTTGTTGTTTATATAACGTCGTGTTCTTTAGTAATTTTTAAAACAACAATAATAAGAAAAAAAGATTTTATTTATTTTTGAGGATTTATTTTTGTTTTTCGTGTGACAGTGTTGACTACAAATCGAAATTATTGAATTAGTAAGGAGGAACCATCAACAAATCAATTTCATCTTCGTTTTACTGTTTTCTTAATCTCCTACCCGTAAATAATTTAATATATAATGCAATTAGATATTCTATTTTTTATTTATACTTTGATATTTGTGTATCCGAAGGCTCTTAAACCGGATATCGAATTTATGATTATTGCTTATAACTAAAAAACCAAAATTCTTCGATGCTTCTGGTATCGACAATTGCATTTTCAATTTTTAAGATGCATTGTACAGAAATATACAACAATAACTCAATAAGACCTACTACTCTACTTTCCTTAAATATAATCTACAAAAACTAGAATAACATGCACAGATTCTCTGTGTGAAAGATTTATTCTCCAAAATAATGAATTTAATAATTTAAAGTTTCTCGATTCGCATATGAATAAACATACGCTTCATCTTGCATTTTTTTACACTACCACAGTTTATCAAACGCTTATCCTTTGCATCCCGTTAAAAATAACTTCGCCCAAAAAGCGACATGCACGCATAAGCGCTAAAATTCAAAGCAAACAAAGCGTCCAAGAAGAAGCGGCGGCAAAAGAAAGCGAGTGATAACGAAAAAGAAAAAGCGGAAAACAAAGAGCGCGCGGCAGCGGATAAAAGCGTCGAAGAAAAAGAGGGCGCAGAAATGGATGTCTTTTGTCCTGGCACTCTTGCCGAAATCGGATATCAGTTTTAAAGGGATTTTCCAGGCTCGGACACTCGCAGCGAGAGAGATACTTTTGTACTCGCGAAATGCAGCCGCGCGACGGGGTGGGGAAAAAAAAGGGGTAAGAGAGAGGCAGCGGCTGCCCCTCGCATGGATCTATTATTGTGCCGCGCATCTTTTGCTTGTTTTAGCGCGGCCCCCTCGAACGCGCGACTCCCCCCCGGTAAACAACGCAGTTGCTGCGTTCTTCCGCGCGCTTTTTAGTTTGCTCGCGTATTGATCGTTAATTTTAAGGGGCGAGACTGGTTAAGATTCATGGCCCGACGCTGTAGCGTTTGATAATGCACTTTCTCTTTGCGAGTTGCGGAATTAAATACGTTTCTTTTCGAGTTTTTTTTTTCATTTTCGTTTTAAATTTCATTTTTTTCACGTTTTTCTCTTCGCCGAGGTGTTTGACAGTTTTAGGTTACAAAATAAAATACATTATATGCAATAAAAAATAATAACTTTAAAAACTTGTTATTAAAGTTTACTTATTAATTCATTCAAGTCTAGACTCAAACATAAAAGAATCAGTTTCTTTTGTTATCTAAGAAAGTGAGGATTTTTTCAGATAGTATGCAAATAAATGTGTAAAGAATGCAACTGCATTAAGACGTCATATGATAGCGCTCCTTGTTTTATATTTATAGTTCCACTATTTATTTATACAACTTCGTTGCCTTTAATTTATTGTGGGTATTGTGACGCATGAAGTAAGTTGATGATTGAATCAACTGCATCTTTTATTAACCCAGCAATTAAAAACATAAACCAATTGCATGCCGGTTAAAGCTATTAAATATTTATCGACACCTCACTCAATTATTTTTATTTGCACTCTAAATAACTTCTACGGATAATGAAGAAAAATATTAACGATTACACTTTTCTACTAATTGTAAGTTCTAATATTAATTAACTAACAATCATGCATTTATTTATTGAAAAAATAACCAACATTTTGTTAAGTGTTAAAATAACAGGTAAGAAAGTGAAAATTCTTAAAAAAATATCTAGATTGATTGTTTTTTTATAATCGCTAAGCTCATCGAGTATTTAATTGATCAAAATAAACTGATTTCTCTTTCCAACTTCCAAACAATATTTCCCGCTTTCAAAATCCATTCTCCCCATCTCAATTACGAACGATCATTCGCAAAAAAAAAACCACCGCCTAACAGCCAAGAAAAACTGCACGATCCCCCGGTAAATCGCAACAAAAGCGCAGCAAGTCAATATAATCCGCCTCGGGCTCCGGGGCGCACTCGAAACATTCACTAACGCCGGGGCCCCGTAATTCGTTTACGGGCGAAGTTGCCCGGCGCGCAAAATTCCGGCGCGGGCTCGCACACACGAGGCGGCGGCGGCGGCGGCGGCAACGGCCCACGCACGTAAGCAGGCAGTGCCGGTAAGCACGCGATGACGTGATGCTATCGATTATCAAACAAATAATATTACGGGCCGCCCCCGCGGCGATATATACGTGTGCGGCTCGCGCGCTTCTTTCTTGCATATTGCATTGGCGCGCGGCGGATCGCCGCCTGTAGTCGCGGGGAAGTTTAGGTGCTCGTGCATTTTTAACGCCGCGGAAGAGTTGCGCTTATTTATTTAGAGGAAAGTTTTATTAATGCCGGGGGGGGGAGGGTGGTGGTTTTAGAAGATTTGAGGTGACTCGAGGTTCGCAAAGACTTTCGGAGCGAGAACGCTTATTAATTATTGTTTTATTTGTTGGATTTTATGGAAAGTTTATTCGACGGCTTTACTGCTAGCCCAGATTTATTTAGTAATGAACAATTAATAGTTAGGGGGTTGCAAAACTCACTATATTGCCTGACTATAACTAAATATTACTACTTACGAGTGACTAATATTCACTAACGAAATTTATTTTTTTTTTTTTTATATGCAGCTTAAAATTTCTTCTATTTTTGTTTGTCGCAATATTCGAAGCAAAAACGTTAAGAAACAAGATAAAACTGCCTTCTAATTAAAAAAAACGTCCAGTTCCAATCAGGGCTTCCCCAGCGCAAACAGTATCTCCAGAAAACTCAAGACCGATAAATCACGCAATAAATCAAAAGTCCATCGAAGCCCATCGAAACCCCACCCCCCACCTCCTCTCCCGCCCCCCCGTCCACGAGCAAGTCTTGCCTCGGCCCTCATCATCAGCGGCTCTCTCCGTGCAAATATTCTATTGTATTGATCTATCGCTCTTGCGCGCTTACACCCTCTCTTGCATGTGTTTGCCACCGACAGAAGCAGCCCGGCGGCGGCGCCTCCTCTTTTGTCTGGGCGTTTTATACATTTTAGCCGCTTCCGCGAAACAACTGCGTGAAAAGCGTCTTTCCGCCCCGCGATTCTTTCTCTCTCTCTCTCTCTCTCTCCCTGGCAGATAAATCGAGGCGCGAACTTCGGGAAAAGCGGATGTTTAACGCGACGACGACGACTTTTGCGCAGGAAACAGCGCTCCCTTCGACTGCCTCTCGATTGTTGTGCTTTTCCTTGTTTTGCCGCCTTTTTTTTTTTGCTCGGGAGAGTCGATCGCTTTCGCGAGTTGCGAATTATCGACAATGGGCCGTGTCGCGCTGCTTCTTTTTCGAGAGTGAGAGTACAATGCCGATTTGTAATAATGCGTTTGTCTTTTGATTCCCCCCCTCCCCTTTTTTTACGAAGCTTTCGCTGGTTTTTTCTGAACTGCTCTGTTTACGAACTACTGGAGTGAATACAAAAAAAGTTCTGCTGCGCTTGGAATAAAATTATTGAGAAATACTCGGATCTTACGAGTATTCATTTTATTTATTCTTTGTCAAAATAGAAGAATGCAGATGATTAACTACATTTTTTAATTGCAAGTTAACCTCGAGTAACTTAAAATTAAACCTCTCTATTTCTAGAAAATACCGTTCCTAATAAAACAATCACCCTCGCTCCCAATATTCGCTTCCTCCAAACAAACAATCCAGCTCGAAAAAAACAATCAGCCCAGCTCCTCGTCTCGTCGTTCACTTCCCAAAAAGCTCGACAAAACCTACTCGCCGGCCTAACGAACTGCCTGAAAACAGGCGCGCGACTGTCCGTCTTCGTGGCGGTGAAAAAGCGCGCGCGCGATTCGCCGAAGGGAGCGCGCGTCGCGTCGCGCGCTTTGCCCGCAGAAAATTGCGACCACACAAGAACTGGGCTCTGCTCCCCCTCCTGGCCCGGTCGGCTGGACGTCGGACCGGACGGAGAGGTGGAGGCGCAGACGGACGGGAGACAAAGAGCAAGAGAGAGAGTAAACAATCGACCCTCCATCTCTGATTGCTAATGAATCCTAACGCTATTATGCATGCAACAACCAAAAAAACTTAGGACGCTTTGTGAGAGAGAGAGAGAGAGAGAGGCGCGATGGCGGAGCGATACAAAGAACAAGAGTGGACGGACATATGCGGGCGAACTCCGAGCCTTTCAGAGTAAGAAACATGTGGTTTAATTCGCACGTCAGCGGAGTGTTTACTCTGTTTATGGGGATACGTAAGAATGAGAGTGATACGGTTTCAATGGAAATTCGGCCATTGTTTGCTCGATAAAAGATGCCGTCTGCGGTGCAGCGGATTGGAAAGCCATTGTCATTTTTCAATGAAGATGCGTTTATACAAGGACTATATTGATTTTGTAAGAATAATTGTACATCGAGCATATATGATTCAATGATTAAAACAGTGCTATTTTCATGCTTTAAAAACTGAAAAAACGTTGCAATCCCACAGAATCTCCCGAAAATAACCGAAACGACCCGACGCAGCCTACTTGCAAAAGTCGGCATTTATTTGAAAAACAAGGCGGCGCGGGGCCATTTCGCTCGGGCAAACACACAATAGCCGAGAGGAAAGAGAAGGACCTCGCTCGCGCGTTCTTCGTCCCGCGCGTGTATACTCCTCCGGGACACAAAAGAGTTGTGCAAACAGCGAGTTTAGCGAGTCGCGCTGCTGCTGCTGCTGCTGCTTCAGAGGGAGGCGGAGGGGGGCGGGCATTACTGCACCGACGAACGAGGAGAGCGCACAGAGGGAAAGGGCAAGTTTTACTACTCGCGGGCGCCAGGGACACTTCGTTAGCGGGGCCCCCCCGCCCGCTCCTCCTTTTTTTTTTCGCGACCTGCGCTTTTGCGAGCGGAGACTTTGGCCGCTCGATTTTTAGGAGGTTTGTAAATATACCGGCCCCAAGTTTCGGCTCTGTTTAGCCGTGGAGTTCGAGGCTTTATTTCTGCTTTTTTAGCGAGAATTGTTTAATTAACTGCGTGTTTTGGGCCGTTGTTGCTCTAATTCACTCAATTTTTTTGCGGTTCGTTTTTTGGATTGATCTGGTGAGGTCTAAACTGATATTGCAATAGACTAATATCTTAAATATAGAATTTTCAGATGGCAAATTCTATTTTTACTCAAAAGTTATAAATTCACTTGTTTGAAAGAATGATATTTTACTGTTGATTCAATTTTCTATCGTATATAAATTGCCGTATATTTTTATTTTTTGATCAATCGATAAAAACTATCCGATTTCAAATATCTTTACATATATAAATATTTTTCTTTACTTTGATAGAACTGAAAAATTGGAAAAAGTTCTCTCGACTATAAATAGTTCTTGACAAACTATATCTGCTTCAGCTTCCTTCATCAATAAAAAACTCACATTGAAAATATACGGATTCCCGTACAAACAATTATTCGTGCCTCTCTCATCGGCGACAATTAACAAGAAAATCGAAGCCCAATACATATAAATTTCGCTCCTTTGTTTTTCCACTCTCCACTCGACCCATTATTTTTCCGATATGCACGCTACGTACACACGTATGTACCTACGCTCGCGCCCTCGTAAATTACCAAGTGCATTCTTTTTATACTTGCGCTCCCACACTTCTCTCACTCTCTCTCTCTCTCGCTCTCTCTCGGTGCACAAACACAAACACGAGCGAGCCGAGGGGGCCGGAAAAGGAAAGTAGGTTGTGTACTCGACTCGAACGTTTGTCCTTATATCGCTCCGCTCGCGCTTACGTGCACCGCCGCCTTGCTTCCCACCCCTTTTTTCCGCGCCAACCCTCCTCCCCCACCCGTATGAGCGCGCCTTCTCTTGCTAGTAGTTTTTCGAGACTCGCTTTTGAGGGAGAAAAATTGAAATTTGATGTATATCCTAATAGAAGTCGAATAAATAGAGAAGTCGAATTTTAAGGGAGGTAGAAGCTAACAACTTAATTCCAGTAAGTCAATGTTGATAATTTGAGGGGATAAAATACGCCCTGAAATTTTGCTAAACGTAATGTTGTAGAGCAAAAACTAAATTATAGTTAAGAAGCTTTAATATAATTTTTTAGTTCAATTTAATGCGATTTAAAATTTGCACACATAATTAACAGAATCTTAATCCATGAGATTAAACTCTTTTACTACCGAAATCCATTTATAAAATAATATTTTTTCCATCGTTGCTAAAACAAAGATAAAAGGGTTAAAAATCTATAAAACTTGGGATATTACTTTATCCAAACTCATCACTCTTCCTTCGAAGTTTTGCAATGCCCCGTCAAAAAAACAAAGAACTTAAAAACATCGAAGTAGTAAAAGCGCGCATGCGTCCGTCCCAGCAGTTTGAACAACGCGAGCAAACAGCAGACTGTAACGCACAGCGGGGGCTCACGTGTGCGGCGTGTATGCACTCAACTTAAAGCGTGAGCGAAGGTGTCAACCTTCGCTCCTTGACGAAAAGGGCCGCGGCGCAACTCTTTCTCCCTCCGTAATTTTCCTGGGGAGAAAGCGGGAATAAACTGCTGTTTGGTTAACATCGCTGCGTCTCCGCCTCCCCGCCGCCTAATAACACTCGTAATTTAGTTTTTCCGCCTGCAGGTCTTACTCTCCCTGCGCACGGGGAGCAATTCGCTTTTTCCTCGTGCAGTTCGTTTGCTCGAGCGGCAACGCGAAATTGTTGCGTCTACTTGTCACTGTGATTATTATTATTACTTTATTGCGCGCTTTCTTTTCGATGAGAAAAGGCATGAAAGTCTTTTGTTCTGAATATGATATGAATCTTAGATTGTATAGAAAAAAATAGGTTTCTTTTGATAAAAATTAATTTTATTTTAATTTTTTGATTACTTAATACGACTATGAGTAAATGAAAATTAAATTTTCCGTCGCGTCATTTAATTGCGCTCGAGCTTTTTTTTTTCTTTAACAAGTCTTCATAGTGATTTAAAATTGCTATATTAATTATTACCGAGAATAAAGAGTATTATAGTTCAAATAAAAGTTCATCAGTATAAGACTTTATACATCACGAGTATCTTAACCCGTTTTGAACGAATTTTTATACAGATAGTTTGTTAATTTTTTTATTTATTTAGTACAACTATAGTTTTTTTATTTATTTACAGTACCACAAGGTTCTAAGCTTCAACTAACATCATCAATCATACATGAATTTTCTTGAAAAATTCGAAGCAGCCGCACGCAAAAATCCACGCAGAAAAATTAAAAAATGACTTTTTGCCAGTCGAAACCGGAGGCAAACACGATTCTTTAAAAGTTTCGACACCGATCGCTGCTTATCCCGGGAATCGGCAAACTTTAACGAGGGTAATACTTGTTTGTGTACTCGTTCGCATAGCGCGCCGTTTTCAAGATCGCGCAAGAGCAGGTGTTGCGAATGGGCCATTAGAAACGGGGCCGCCGAAAAACTTCTTCCCCCTTTTTCTTCCGAAAATTCCGCCAGATGCGCTAACGGGTCTTAACTATCTTAACACTTCCGCGACTGATTCGATATTTTACGGCCGTTTGCCAGAACTGGTTGGGTGGAAACTTACGGCAATAGATTCACCCCCCCCCCCTCTACTTGTCGTGGAAATGTTAATATTTACAACATTCTTTGTAGAGCTTGATTAAAATTCGAGATTTTTGCAAATGTAAACTTGCTAAAAATAATTTATTATAAACATGAAAATGTCCCTTTGCTAATTAAAATAACGTTCAACGATTTACAGTTGTACGTTGCAAACTAAAAAGCTTTTATCATGATTAATAAAAATGTAAATTAAACAAGAAGAACTAATTAAAAGCCTCCTTTCCTAAATCCTAAATGTTTCTCATCCCGTCGTCCAATATAAAGCGGGACAATAAAAATTATTGTTTACCTTAAAAAATGAAAATTCGAGGATTAAACGGCCCGAAGTACCTCGGAGGAGGAGGGGGGCAGAAAACGGGGAGCCAACGAAGAAAAGTTGGTGTATAAACAGAAGTTGCCTAAGTACATTACAAACTGTAATGGCGAATCGGGGCTCTCTCTCTCTCTTGTCTCCTCCGCTCATTCCCCGACATTTATTATGCTATATTGTTACAAGGAAATTGCGTTTTTCTAAGTGGCGCCTTTCTCTCCCGGGTGCCTCGCGGCCAATGCCAATTTCCCGGGGAGAAGAGCCGGGAGAAAAGGGGTTGCGAGCCGAGGCATTATCGAGGTGGCCCTCCTTACTTCTTTCGCGACAAGGACGATAATTTCATCCCCTCCGAGGAGCCCGACTTTATTTTGACGCGATATTGACTCTTGGCTATTCTGTTCTTACCTTTTCTTCGAAAGATAATCAGAGGAGATGCTTGTTTATTGCGCCATTGTGGAGATAAGTGTTGGCAGATGTTTTCTGTCAGATGGATAAGGATATAAAAAGGTGGGAGTAATTCAGAAGTTGGAAAACAATCAAGTATAGAAGCTAGAAATCGCTGACTAATGTTACAAACACTGTTTTTACTAGATATTCTAGTTTTACTTCATATTGTCGCAAAATTTATTTTTGCTGAATATTGAAAATGAAAATCCTTGTTTAAAAACTATCAAAAATACATCGAACAGATTATTAAATACTAAAGAAAATATTTTTAAAACACTTTTTCAAATGGTATCGATATCTAAAACTGTACAAATATCAATATCAATCAATATCATACGTAGAATATCAATAATAGAAATTCATTTATTGACATAACCTCTTTCCCACCAAATCCTCAGATTTTCTAAGAAAAAGAATATTTTTCGACAGAACCACGTGCATCCCTCCTCCCTGCGCCGCAGCCTACCCTTGAAACGAAAAAAAAAAACAAGTCAACATTATTGCCGCGCAGTTTTAATAAATTCGCCCGGGCCGAAAGAAAAGAAAAAATTTTTTAATTTCCCCATACACTCAAATCTCCCGAGAGTCCTATAGACCGTGCGACAGGTTGCGCGATCGTAAACAGCTTTTCTCGCGACTTTTGTTCCCCGCGTATATACGCGCATATACACTCAGGTATACGCCCCCCTTCGAGCGAGGCTTTTCAATTAGCTGAATCGATTGCGTAATGGGAACGATAAAAATACACTCTCTCTCTCTCCCTCTCTCTCGCCGTTCGTAAGCGTTGTAAACAATAATTTTCTGAGCGCTTTTTAAGTCTATAGCAAATTAAAAGTTCACCGGGTATGAGAAGTTGCTGGTTTTGTAATTGTGAAGCTTTACCATTTGGCTCTCACTGTACAAGACAATCTTATATTCTAAACGCACTGGAGTTGAAGTATATTCTTTTATATTTATTGAACATCCTATTATCAGATTTGAACCCTAATGAAGTCATTTAACTTTAAGTCGATGTAATCGACATATTCCTTCATCATCACGGTATTCTTCGCAAATAAAAACAGTTAAGGAATTAAAACAATAAATGATGTTTATTATTTATTATTGGGCATTACGTATATCGATAACAATCCTATAGATTATTCGCGCACATAAGAATTGTATTACACATTTTAATTACACCCTTTTTTATTATATACACATTTAACGTCAAAAGCAAGCACCTAATCAATTGAACGATCCCGTCACTCCCTTATTTAATAAACTAATTACTCCATAACAGCCGAAGCTAAAAAATAATGAATTTTTTACGGTCCATTAAAGTACGCACCTCATATAAATCACATAACCGTAAAAATAATTTTACAAGCTCGAGAAGTACGCAGCCCCGACGAATATCCCTTTCTCTCTCGACGGCCTTTAAAAAGCGCGGTAGCGACGATTAAGAAGAGTCCCGGCGAAAAGCCGCCCGGACAATAACAATAATAACAATAATTCCATTAATTCAGGGCCCCCCCCCCTGACGGAGGAGGAAAACGGCCGAGAGTCCGGATGAAGACTTCGACTGCTTCGGCAATTGTGGCGAAAAAAGGCCGGTTTTAAAAAAGCCGCGGACGGCCAGCTCTAAAGTTCAGCCGGCTGGTTCATTAAGGGGGGGAACGGTGGAAAGGAGCGCGAGCGGGGCGGATTGGGGGAGCGCCGCTGCTCGGCTTCCGAAATCCCAAGGGGTTGTAATTGGCCTCGGGGATGTGCGCGAGTGTGTGGCCGGCGCGCGGAATAAGTTTCGCGAGTATTTTGCGAGCCCCGAAGAATGGAAAAAAAAAACAAAAAAAACGGGGTCGAAGTGTATTGTATTCTGGTCTTGAGGCAATGGCGAATAGGCCTGACCAAATGACAATCTGATCACTGAACTTTACTTTATTAAATGTAACCCATATTATAGTTAATAATTCACGCGGAGAAACTGCTTTCCAAAATAATTGATACCCCGCGCAAATCGGATCCCCCGGCCACCCTCCGAGATCCGCTCTCTAAATGAATAAACACTCTCGTACACAATCTCCTCCGCGATCCTCGTCGCGAAAATTCATCGAAGACACTACCTCCTCCGGTCGGTAATTTTTAAAGCGATCGAATTAAAGCCTCTCGCGCTCTCGCTCTTCCAGGCTCCTGCATTAAACATGCCTAGACGCGAGCTCGCGCGCTCGCATTAGATTTGATTGGGAGAGAGCCGCGCGCAACGGAGAGAAAGAGAGGAGGAAGCGGCTGCAGCGTTGGTTAAATAATATCCGAGCCTCCGACCGTAATTATCTCGCTCCCGGATTCTCCGCGCGCCGCCTCGGGGCCCACGCGGATCATTCCGAGGCAAGACGGAGAGAGCGAGAAGGGGGCGGGCTTTTGACGGGGAGAGAGAGAGACAAAGCAAAAACGCCGCTCGACCCGCCGAGGCGTTATCACGCGGAGATGAGCGCGAGCGGCTTCTTTATCGAAGACTTCGGGGGCTTGAAAAATTTAGAGGCGACGCAGTCTGGTTCGGAGTTTCAATTATTTGGCCGGGAGGAGTCGATGCTGTATTGTACTTTTTTTTTTATCTCGAGAAATATTTGGTGATTCTACAATTTGTCAGTATTTCTAGAATTTGGGCTATTCACTATTTTCCGGGAGCTTAATGTCCTAAAAAGACTATCTAACCAAGTTTAGTAATTATTTCTAATAGATGCACATAATCCTAATCCGCGCAAAATAATAAGCTTAGCAAAAAAAATTCTCAGTAATTATTTTTGTTCAGAAATCTCGATTTACGAAACTTTCCAACTTCAAGATTTTACGATCATGATGGATACCTTCCGCATGCACATTCGAGAGAGAGAAAAATCTGCCTAATAATGTACATTCACGGTTTGACGGATGAGGATAATACGCTTAATATTGAGGGCCCCGGGAGAGGAAAAATTATTTGGTGATAAACATAACTCAGTAAGTTTCGCGATATCATCGTTTTACGCGATTGCATTCTTGGATTTATCGGCGTCGTAAAAGCCCTGGAAAGAGAGAGAGAGAGAGAGAGAGAGAGAGAGAGAGAGAGCGAGGAGGAAAAGTCGAAAGAGCCCCGCGGAGGAGGGAGGAAAGGAAGTTGGGAAACGAATGACGGGAGAAAGAAACAACCCTTCCGGGCATTATAAGCCGAAAGCTCGGCGTACTCTTAATTGCAAATTGGCGAAATAATTGAAGCGACACTCGTAAAAATAGTTTTCAAACTCGTAATTCGCTCGTAAAAACTTGCCGCCGCGGCCGCGGCAATGCATATTCGGACGCGGTAAACATTATTCATTAACAGAATTTACAATGCTAACGAATCGAGACTTACTTTTTCCATTAATTACATCGATTCTTTTTTACCTCCTTGGCTGCCACCCGCTTTTTTTTACGCGAAAGAGCCTCTCTGACTTTTTCAGCTTTCCTCGATCCGCGACTGAAATACGAGTTGTGCAAAGGCAATAAGAACGTTATTGTGCTTGTTTTTCGCGTATAAGCTCGTACTTTTACGCCGCTATTATCCTTAGCAAATGAATATCCTAAACTGTATATATTGTTCGAATAATAACAAAAATCAATTTTCCCAATCCCAAAGTCAAGATTAAGCGAGATATTTATATTAATTACATCAATATTTCATCTAAAATTTTGAACGAACGATTTGATAAAACTTACGTTAACGCATCGCCGAGCGATAAACGGGGAACGCAGAATGTAGAACATGCACGCTGCGGAAGGAGATCCAGACACGGGTTGATGACAAAATAGCGTGATTACGGACTATTAAGTAAACAGCGCAACCTCTAGACGTCATTCTGCACCATTGCTCTGCTCTCTCGCTCGACTAGGCCGAGCCTTTTAGACGCTCTCAATACTAACTGATTCTGATCTCCCAAAGGCCTCGTTGCTAATTGAGATTCAGATTTTCGGAAATCGTAGCCGCGAATAAAACCAAATAATAGTTACGCGTTTAAAAAATCGGAAGGTACTCTTGAACTTTCAATAATTAACGAAACAGCTGGCGGAGAATCCGGCTAAACTCCGAGCTCCGTTCTTTCAGTGTGCAGAGGTTGTCTCTTGCGGCGGAGCGAGAGCTGCGCCGCCGAGTATATTATTTACCCGAAACACAATTCACAATGAGAATATTCGTGAAACTAAACAAGAAACAAAGCCGTCCGCGCGCTCGTTCCCGTAACTGCTGCTTACAAACAGAGTCTCTCTCTCTCTCTCTCTCTCTCTCTCTCTCTCTCTCTCTCGCGGCAAACATTTGCCCAAGAGCGCGCGAGTTAAGCGGCTAATTAGAGGAACCGGGACTTGCGCGGGGCGACGCGCGAATATAAAGAGAGGAGGATCGCGGCCCGATGACAAACGCAAGAGAGCAATGCAAACACAAGGAAATATACAACAAAAATACACGTATACTACCCGGCTTTCGAGGTCAGCCTGCGTCGCGGCGGCGGAGGATGCATGAATAAATAATGCGATAATTGCGGTTGCCGATGATAAACAATGCAGACTTATGGCTTTGCGGATAGTGCTGTTTGTTGTGAAATATTTAAGGGGATAATTTGTTTTGTTATTACGGAAGCCTGAGCAATAATAGTACGCGTTCCTTTTCTAGCTTAACCTTAGTAAAACAAAAAAAATAAATTTTATTCGTGAATTAGTGCGTAACTTGATGGGTTAGTAGTGGCAAAGATGTGCTTATAAAATGCATTAAATATTTATAACTAAAAACTGTATGAAAATCGACAGTCCGCTGAATTTTCAAAACTGCATATTTAAAGAGAAAATGTAAAAAATATGGAACTGCTGTATTTCAGAACGATTCAAATTAGCTAAGTAGCATTAATATTATTCGACAAAATTACATCAATTCTAACAAAGTTACGTTTTCACGAAACTATTTAATAATCCTCTTCTCATCAAAGTATTTCGCAAAATTTCCCATGCACGAATCTCCTTTATTAACTCCGCTTCGTCAAACAAAACTATTTTCCGAAGTCTCCCATCAAAATTTTTACACCCACAAGCCGAAATCTGCAAAAAAAAAACTCAGCGACAGCTGTGTCCCTAGCAAAACTGCACAACAGCCCATCGCGAAGAAAGAAAAGCAGCCGAGGGGGTCTGCCGCCAAATACACCTATAATTAAGCCCGCGACTCGTGAGCTCTCGCGGGACCGCATCCTTTTATTATTCCACGCTCGGCTGCTCGCAAGACCGAAAGTCGGACGACTCTCCCGCGAGGCCTCCGGTCTCTCTGTTGTGCCCGCGGCTCCGACGCTGCAAAACAGAAAGAGAGCCCCCCGGAAAACAAGGGGCGTGGAGAGCTCACCCCGGCTACGTTGGACTTTTGTATTGCTTATTAGAGTTTGACGGACGAGTGTCGCCGTGGGAATTGGGTTCCGGTATTCTTCCTTAATTAGGAAATGTACGATTAAAAAATGTCATTTAAACTTCTCTCGGCAAAGTACAATTGCACGTACCTCCCGAAATTTGCAAATCCAGCCAATCCGAAATCCAGTTTAAAGCAGCAGCGGCAGTAGCGGTATATAGTTCCACTCGCGCAACAAACACCGGCCATAAATCCGGGGAAAGAGAGCCGCGTCTAATTACGCATACAAATCTCGCGGGCGCGCGCGCGCCGAAAAACCGGCCGCGCTCGAAGGTGAGCACCGAGGGCGCGCGGGGCACGCGAGAGAGGCGCGGTAAATAATTTAGGCGAAAGGCCCTAATTACAGGGTAGCCGCGCACGCGCGGCCTCTTATAAGAGTCGCTAAAAGGAGATTCGGCCAACAATAAATATGCACCGCTCGGCGCGCGCGCGCCGCCCGCCGACGGGGGGTGGAGGCCGCCTCGGTATTTGCCGATGATTCACCGGTCGCCGCGCCACCGCAGTGCCCGTTATTACCCGATGCTTTCTCTCTCTCTCTCTCTCTCTCTACCGCGCCTGCGAGCTCCGGTTTGGCGATGCCTAATTTTAGCTTCGCCTGCTGTGTGTTTTTCGTCATTGCAGGTGTGCTGCTAAGAGGTAATGCTGGTGGTTGCTGCTGCGTTCGATCCTTCGATTTTGCGAATTTTTGAGTAAATTTAAGTGAGAGGTTTAAAATTTCACTGGGCTAAAATTGCTCGAGTCTTTGTTACGTGAAAAGCAATTGTACATTGAATAAGCCTCGATATTTTTTTAACGAAAATATATGAAAGGATGTAATCTTTACTAACATAAACGCAAAAGCTTTTTTGTTGACTTTCTTATCCCTCCACCTACCATTGCATCCATTCGAATTTCTTTGTTTTTAACTATAGAATAACGCAAAGATTTTCATATTTTGCTCAAGCTTTTGATAACGACCGATGCCGCTACATACGGAGGGATGCGTGGTTACTTAATAATTAGCCTACACATATCTTTCTGTTTTTAATGTCTTGCTGTAAAAAATCTAACCGACACCTTTATTAAAAGTTACAAAGTCTTCAATCGGCTATTTACTGCTGCACTATAATTTCACCGGAAAAATCATTCCTTCAATCAGCCGTTAAACAGAACAAAAAGAATTCTCAGCCTCGATTCCGATCAGTTTAATTTTCCCGCGAAATTAATCGAGCGAAGATCGATGCAATTTTTAAACTCCAACTTTTAAATCGCCCCGACTCATCCGCCCGCCGAGCAATACCTTTTTATATCTCCGAAGCGCATCGATAAATAACGAGATCGCCGAGCTCAGGAAACTAATTTAAGGCAACTCGGCATCCAAGACACAGCGCACTCTTAACTATGCAAGTGCACGAATGATGTCGCGTGCAAGTTGCCTGATCGAAGAAGCGAGGCGGCGGCGGCGGCAGCGTCGGCGGCGCAATATTGTTCGGCGCAAAAACGAAGGAGAGAAAAAGCGGGCGCAAAACTTGCGCTCAAGTCCGTGCCCCTCATTACGATCTCTCCGCCCTTCTTCTTCTGCCGCTTCTTCTCCTCCTCCTCCTCCTACTTCGTTCGCCCGGTGCTTTTTAATGAAAAACTCGGCACTCGGGAGAGAGAGAGAGAGAGAGAGAGCTCGTTTAAAGGGCGCGATACGAATCGAGGCGCATGCGAGCGTTACGGGAAGAGCGACTGATGCCTACCGAGTGTTTGGACGAGACGAGTCCAAGTTCCGCGGCCCGTCCAAGTTTCAGCGCCGTCGAGTAGCGCAAGTTCGCGCCCCTTAATAGCCTTGCTGAGCTTTCAATCGGCCTTTTCGTTCTTTGATTTTCGGTTTTAAACGAAAAATTAAATAAATTTACTGTGCAAATCTAACAAAATTCGCAAAAAACTATGATAATTTTCATAGACTTTTACAGCCTGCTATTAATTGTAATTTAAACAAAAAAAAATCAGACCTTTCCCATATCTGAAAAACCTCATACAGACGCAAAACAGTACAAACGACAAAAAATCCCCCACGCCAGAAGTAAGAATCCTCCGCGAGGTAAGAGCCTGTTCGACACAAGATCGGAGGGGTCGCCCCGGCACTCGAGCGCTCGCTCAAGAGGTGAGGCACACGTAATCCGGCTCGCATACACGCTCCTCCTCGGCTTTTCCCTGCCTCGCGCTTCCTCGGGCTGATCTCCCGGCCGGCCGCCGCGGCGAATAGGGGCTTTGAACAAAGTTCCGCCGCTGTAATTATTATGGCCCCGAATTATGCCCGCCGAGCTGAGGGCCAAATGATGCGAGCCGATGAGCATTCGATTTAAGGGGCCGGCGAATCTTTGATGTAATTACAAGCTTCATGTTTATCGGCCGGGGAATTTTCCCTGAAATGCGAGGAAAAATTAACAATTTTACTGTTACGGTCAATTTAGGAGGGATTCTGTTTAAATCGAGGGGAAGCTTCGTACAGACAGGTACCGAATATTACAGCAATTGTTACATATCAGGAATATGCTTAATAATTTAAATAATGTTTATCATATATATAAATCCATAATGTGCAAAAAAAATTATAGAAATTTCAAATAAACTTACTTTAGAAGCTCACAATGCAGCTCATTTCATTTAGTTACAAGTCCGCACGCTTCGTACGATATATCATTGTTACCCAAGCACTCAGGTATAATTCACCGTATAATTCACTGCTTCAAGAGCGATCATAACACGCGGCCGATCTTTAATCCATCATACGCTTTTAGCAGACGTCGCGAGAGCTCGCCTCCGAGTCGGCCGTTCGCGACGTTCGCCATCGTCGAGCCATAAATTGAGCCCGTGCAGCGAAAAGTGCAATAAAGCGCGCGGAGCGGCATCACAATAGATCCGAATTAGCGAGCGTCATAATTCCGTTGTCGCGCCGTTGCGAATATCTCGTAAGTGCGAGACAAACGTTGCGTTTGGGGACCGAGAATATAATAACGCTCTCTCTCTCTCTCTCTCTCGTCCAGACGTAAATAACCGGCGTTCGTTTGGCGTATTTTCGTCTCTTATTGTTAATTTTATTAAGGTTATAAATAATGCGAGCCTTGGGGCTATGTATTAATAGGGCGCGGGTTGCTTTATTTATAAATGATTTTCCGAGACATTGATTTTAGGACGATTTACCGTAGGTTAATTATGAAGCAGGGATTGTTATACGTGAATGCGTTAATATTGATTGGGCTCGTTAATAATCTGAGTAATATTTTTTATTAGTCCTCTCTTCGTTGATTTAATAAAACGCGTGTCTGAAAGTAGCTCTATTAATGAGCCGCTAACAAATTTTTTATGCCTTTATTTTTTAACTATAATAATTTTGCTCTATACCAATATTAATTACATTATTTTTCAATGAATCAAGTATATTCAATCTAAATTTAAATTTTGTTACAAAATTGCAACAAATGTTTTTTACCTTAATTTTTGAACTGCAAATTTATTACATTATTTTCTGATGAATCAAGTACTTGATTTAAATTCAAGTTTTGTTACAAATTTGCATTAGTTTCATTGAAGAAGGTATTTTTACCTTAATTTTTGAACTGTGCATTAATTACATTATTTTTCAATGAAGTACTCGTTCTAAGCTTAAGTTTTGTTACAAAGTTGCGTTAGTTTCAGTTGATAAATTATCTTTATTTAAATTAATAATTTATTAATTATTTTACTGAATCTTTTACTATATATTTAAAGATATAATATTTAAAGATAAAATTATGAAACAAGTGTTAGTTCTTTCAGAAAAGAAATTAAGAATTATAATGCTTAATTATAAATTGAATAAATATTATTTTTAGATTTCTTGCAGATTGTTTTGGCAAAACCAAAAATGTTAAAAATATACTTACCCAGAAAATAAAGAAACTCTTTAATCTTCACCATTAACCAAATATTAAATCAAGCGTGAAAAAGTACTTCTGCAAAAATATAAATTAAATGAAATTGCTGTGTCGCAGGTACGATCTGGCAAGTGTAACTCAGATACTCACAAAATGTCACCTTCTGCTTTCCTCGTAATCACTTGTTAATCAATGCTTAAATATAATTCAAATAAATATTATTTTTAAATTTCTTGCAAATTGTTTTAACGAAGCCAAAAATGTTAAAAATCTACTTACCCAGTAAATAAAGATACTCTTCAATCTTCGCCACTAACCAAATATTAAATCAAGAATGACAAAGTATTTCTTCAAAAATAAATTAAAAGAAAATCGCTGCGTAGCAGACACGATCTGACAGTTAACTCAGCTGCTCAATTATATTTCATTCGTCCAGTGATGGCACGAGGAGGAGGCAAACCGGCCCCCAATGCCTAACTTCAGAGCGCGTCAGAAGAGAACGCGAAAACA
>JAWWEO010000036.1:11780161-11839613 GCA_035582975.1 Ormyrus labotus
TGTAATCTCTTCGAACGAGACTCTTCATATAATTGCGATCGAACTTCACTTACAGGTAAGTTCGTTTGATCGTTCAAAAATGTCGGCCTCCTGCTTTCTTCGTAATCACTTTTATTGTTATTTTCTAAAAATCATAATATTGAAACTATTATTTGATGCAACATGTTATAGAACAAATATAATCAAACGTCTAATGCAATTAAATTAAGCTTTCGTAAATACAAAAATATTCTATTCAGTTTGAAGTATACGATTTAAATTAATGGTATGCATTCGAACCTTTTTTTAAACGAAAATCTGCTTACTCAAAAAATAAGAAAAACTTCAATCGTCACCACTCACCCAATATTAAATCAAGTATGAAATAGTATTTCTCTAAAAAATAAATTAAAAGCTAATCGCTGCGTAGCAGGTACGACGATCTGGCAGGTAACTTGCAGCTACTCAACAAATGTCTGCTTTCCTCGTCATCACTTCTCCTAATTTCTAAAAGCACAATATAATTGAAACTATTATTTGATGCAACGTCTAATGTTACTAAATTAGGCTTACGCAAATGCAAAAATATTCTATTCAGTTTGAAAAGAATTCAGTTGTTAACGTATATTCGATTTAAATTAGCTGAATGCTGTTTTTTTGCAACCTTTCTTTAAACGAAAATTATTTGATGCAACGTGTTATAGAATAAGTATAAACAAGCCTCTAATGCAACTAAATTAGGCTTACGTAAATGCAAAAATCTTTTATTCAGTTTGAAAAGAATTCAGTTGTTAACGTACATTTGACGATTTGAATTAACCGAATTCAGGCGAACCTTTTTTTAAACGAAAATCAACTTACCATCAATAAAGTCTTACAAAATAGACAAACTTGAAATTCAGGTAGCCCTTCAAATAAATAAATGAAAATGAAGTCTCCTCGCAGCAAAGTCACGATCCGGCAGTTGGCTCTCCATTCGAAGAATGTCGCCCTCCGTGCATTTGGCGCCACGGCATTCGCAGGAACCGTGAAATTTACGGCGCGAAACCGCACTCGGGGTTTACTGTTTTACTTATTCGAAGTGGCCGGGGGTCAAAAGACCGGCCGAAGCCGAAGATACTTTGTATATAAATTTTGGTTAGCGGTGTGGTTGCGGATCGCCTCCCCTTCCGGCTGCGACTGCCCGCGGCTGCGCGGGAGAGAACGCTCGCGTCTTTGGCGGGAGGCCGGAACTTCCTGGAACTGCGACAAGACAGCGCGCCTCGCTGACTCGTGCGGCGCGATGCGAGAACAATGCAAAGAACTCCGACTGCCATGGATGTTACGTGGAGGGCAAGCAAGATATTTCCAGTACTTCGCTTTATTTATAAGTACATATTCGCATTTGCAAGGCTTATGAAAGCTGAAACTTGACAACCATGTAAGTGAGATTTTATTGTGTGTGGGTTTTTTTTTATTATTTACAGAGGTTCAAAAAGTTAGAATTAAATATTTTCAAGAAGAAAAATAATAAATAAAAATAAGATAGATGAAAGATTTACAAAATTATTTTTATATAAAAAAACTTTTTTTTGATAATAATTATTTCAAAAATGGTTGGAAGAATGACGATTTTTATTTTAAATATTTTTATTCTTCTATTAATAATCTTTTCTAAATACCTAAGTTATTTGTTATAATTATCTGAATTTATTTAGTTTGTATGCGAAATGTGCATACAAAGTGATTTTAATTTCAAATTTTATTATAACATAATTTTAGTTTATTGTTACCACTTTGAATACTAGTTTTTTTAATATGAAATTTTATTAGAAAAATAGTTTGACGAATTTTCTACTTTTAGTTTGAATCACTGATTCTAACAGCGAAAAATCTATTAAAAGCCTTGAAGTGAAATGTTGCATGCAACCAGATTTAATAAAGGAAATGCAAAGGTGCGGCGCCAAATGTATCAAATGTGGCTATTATGAACTACTATATTTTCTTGTTCTTACTGGACTATAGCTACATTAGGCTTTTTTTCTACCTCTTAAATGCTTAAATTTGACAATAGAATAATCAAAGTAACATATTCCTGTACGGTTTCAAAGAACAAACTCAAACAACACCCTCGCCCCCCTTTCTGTTAAATACATCACTCAAGGAATCGAATCGCGATTCTCGCATAAAGCTTTAATCTGTGCAATCAGTCAGACGAACAAGATA
Organism: Ormyrus labotus; assembly: GCA_035582975.1. Lineage (NCBI taxonomy): Eukaryota > Metazoa > Arthropoda > Insecta > Hymenoptera > Ormyridae > Ormyrus > Ormyrus labotus. The sequence continues at coordinate 11,782,346 of JAWWEO010000036.1, forward strand.
ATTTGCAAGCCGAAGATAAAGCACATCTAAATAAAAGCTGAAAAAACGAGTGCTTCATTAATCACGCTGACGACAAGAAGCCATTTGCCTGGCGAAAAAAGAAGTACCACACCGAATAACCGGCTTACGCGATTATTTATTGTGTGTTGCGCAGCGGCGCGGCGCATTAGCATTTTTCCGTTGTTTAAAAATGAAATATTCGCGATGCCGCCAAGTGCGCCCCGCTCTGATCTCCAAATAAGTGAGTCCGCGCCGTTGTGAATACTAAAAGGACGCTGCTCTCTCTCTCTCGAGTCCGCCGCGATACAACTTCACCCCTGGCTGATGGCTGATGCTCGATTTAAGGCGCTCTTAAATTCCGCTGCTCGCTGAATTTGAAAGAGCGAGATGGTTATGTAGGTCGAAGCTGGTGCTTTTGCTGCTTGATTGAGCTTTATGCGCTGAATTTAGTTGATGGATTATGAGGTGAAAGCAATTTGAGAAAAGAGTTCACTTTAAGTTTGGAAAATTAAATAATGATAAATTTATAAACTAGCTTTCTCATATTGTTATTTATTTATAAAATGACATGGAAATATTTTAGAAAACGTACAGAAATAAGAATAAAAATTTAGAAATTCTATTATAGATGTATTCATTGACTGAACATAGAATAATTCTTAATTTGATTCCAATAATACTTTCTTCAAATCTTATATGGATATATCGTTAAATAAAATATGGTTCAAAGTCGAAGTCACACAAAATTTAGTGTTAAAGTTATTAATATAACAATCACTTTTTAATTCCTATTTTTAACTGTACTATATAAAAATTAACAGTACAAATATTCAGGCACACTTTGCGTACGTTTTTAACTTCTTCTCATATCAATTGGAATTTAGCTTAAATTCTAATCAATTGGCTCAGTGATTCATTACCAATATTCGAAATTTCAACTAACAATTTGAATTTCAAATACCGAGACCTCGTCACATGCCTGAGTTCTTTGATTCTTTTTACTGGCTCTCGTCGTGCCTTCGCCCATATACATACGAAAAATCAAGGAGCGCTCGTGCGAAAGAATTGCTCGAAACGTCGTAAAAAAGGGGGAAAACTCAGTGTCCGGGCGGTCAATCACTGCGAAAAGTTTCCAACGAAAATCCGCACCCAAGTCCCGCATCGATTGCCAATAGGTATATCTTTTGAGTCTTTTTTTAGACTGAAGGGGAATTCGATGGGAGAGTTTTATTAGCTGATCTTTAGAGACTACAAATTAATACTTTTATAAACAATTTTTTCAAAAGTTAAGCTTAAATTAAATTCGTGATTATAAGATTTGGAAACTTTAATAAAAATGTACAAGATCAAAAGATTAAAAGAATTGCTAGCTTACAGTACTTCATAATTTAATTTACACCTAGTATAGTTTCGTTTAATTTAATTGAAAACGTAAAGGAGAAATTCAGTATACAACTAGGCATGAATAAACTCGAGCCGCATCGTCTCCTCGGTATACAATCCGCTAATCTCACTGTTAATCTTGATTTAATCCTTGACAAGCTCTTAAGGAGACGTTAAATTGCCGTTTGCGTAACGGCTTTATATGCGCATCCACCTAGAAAACAGGAGGTCTATTCGGAGACCTCTAGGGTTCAGTTGCTAACACCTTAAGGGCTCAAACGGGATAATCGTTTTCAGTTTATCACTTAAACGTGACTCTACTATTGAATTTAGTAGTTATTGCAATGTCAATCTTTTTTAACCGAAAAAATGTTAAAATAGCATTGTTTTAAATAGAAAAAAAATTATGATACTGTTACATTAAATCTTTTCTGTTTAAGAACTTATTCCCTATAAATCTTACAATATTGTTAGTATTAATCTCTGCTTTATTAAGAGTTTAGAGTGCCGGCATTTAATTAATAACTTTTAACTCATTTACTTTATTTCAACTCATTACTTTTAATGCATATAGCCAGAAAAAATTATGAAAATTATGATAGTTTTTACCCCTTGTTGGGGGTTCATCTTGATACTATTAAAAGAAAACTTGATTTTATTTTCTATAATCCAAGAAATACTGTTAATAATGATAGTATCTCACTAAAAGATTTTTTGAAAATGTTAACATTGTACCATACCGTAGCGTGCCGGTATGACGTCTATAGACGTTATGTACTGACTCGCCAATATTCAACTATGATTGTGTTCTAAGTAGGGGACTTCATAATTCATTTCATTGTAAATAATAAGGGTTAAACTAAGTTTATTTTTTAGTAATACTACACCTGCTAAACTTTATATACAGAAGATAACATTTAGGTGGAGTTTAGCGTGTTTCAAAGTATGTATACTGAAATTAGGTACAGATCATTAAACTTGTTATCGTCTATTCAGACACAATATCAATATTTCACCATGGCCAAGTTTATGTCAACATATTACCTTTTCAAGCTCTAATTAATTTAATAAAATTTTAAATCTCGAAAGGCGGTGTCAGCAAATACAACTTGTTCGTATTTCTAGCATCATTTTTCCAATAATTAGTTCCACCAAATTATGAAACACACCTTCCCTGCGATTTCTTATCAAAATTAATTAAAAATTTTTAAATTAAAAGCCCTCCTAGTTTTCAGCCAAGTTAAGAACACCATTTTTTACCGTCAACCACCCATATCCAAAGAAGAACGTGCACTCGAGAGAAAATAAGTAAGGTCATAAGACGCTGCGAGGTCCCATAGTTCTCGGCGAAGAAAAGCACTCGTTATTTATGCCCTGACTAGAAGGAGAGGGCGAAATATCATATTTAATTTTTATTACATCAGGAGCCGTGTATATGCACATCGCCTGGCCGCGGGGGAGGCTGGCTGTATGTAAATATGCCGTGATACATTGGATACTCGCTTATAAACACCCCATTTTTATTCGGCTAGCGTCTTACAAGCATCTACGGCACACGATGCTACCCCTACCGTCGTCTCCCAAACTTCTTCGACCTTTCCTCTCCAGTTTTTTCGAACCGTCCCTTATTTTAGTGTGCATATTTTGTGATCTATACAAGTGCTTCCTTACATAGACTGATAAATTCTTTTTTTATTGCTTAAGAATCAAAATAATAGAAAAATAACGTTTAAACTAGTAATACATTTTTTTATTTATGGACTAGAAAGCTGAATAAACGCTAGTTTGAAAAAGACTCTTGTTAATGATATCCTGAGCTTAAAACGTATTTTAAACGTAATTTGGTAAAAGCCTTTTTCTTCAAAAAAATAAATACAAAAGAATCGGACATTTAAAATGAAGGCTTGGTATAAAAAAATTATAAACTGAAATTTTACATGCTATACCTACATTTATATTAAATTTATAAGCACATAAAAATGTTTACGTTATACAGCTTCACGTCTATCCATCACCAACTTTAAATTCTCTCTTGCTTTTATACGCACAAACTCACGTATTTCAAATCTCTCTGACCCCTCTTGAAATGAGGTTAGGCAGGAACTGGGGGGAGGCCATTATTTTTGCGTTCCTATACGGGATCACGTGCACCGAGATCGTTCCAAAGCGACACACCTTGCCAACTTGAGCAAACTGTCGCTCCACTAAAGAACGATACATGTATACAAGCTGGTGTCGATAGTTCCGGTTATTTTCCCCTTTTCCCCGACACGCTTTTTTTTATGGGCACGCGTCGCGCGTATTTATTATCCAAGTTTTGCGCCGCGATGCCGATGTTTCTTTTCTCCTCTTCTTTTTTCATTTTCTCTCATCCTGAAGGCATACTGTATAATTTTATGGCTCGCTCCTTTTAGAGCAGAATGTTGCAAGGATGTGCTCGCGCCACTTTTTATTATGATGTATTTGCGGCTTCGTAATTTTAAGGACGCTATGTTATTGCTGCGAGTGCAGTTGAATGATGATACGTTTTATTGTCCATAAGTCTGTATTTCATAATTATTCAAAAGACATGGAATATATTTTTCATCTAAGGCGAGTATATTTATTGTGAATGATCCAATCTACAACGTAAAGATAATTCAATTACAACGCCTTATTTAAAATATTCAGAACTTCCTGTGTACTTTTTCAAATATTATGCATTAATTCGATTCATGTTTCAGTTAACCACATTAATCACATTACGTCACAGTTTTATTTTACAATATGCACATTTTTACATTGATATGATTTAAAAAAATCCTTATTCATTTGTGCTTATCTTAACAAGTTGCAAGTGATAATTGCGTTAATAACGTAATTATATACCTGGTTCGATAAACTTGTCTCTTTATACAGATGCGCGTAAGCAAAACTTTCCATCAACCAGTTTTGGCATCGTTTGTCCTATGAGTGGTACACTTATTATTGAATCTCAAATAATTTGACTGTTCACGCGATGACTTTTGTTGAAAGATTACGATTTTTACAAAAGGATCACGTGCTAACTAATCAATAATACTAAAAAGTTAAACACATTTTTTATTAATCTATTGACTCAACTGAGTATATTCATCGACACCCCTTCACAAATCACAAATAAATACTGAAAAGGTAAATACTGAAAATTTCTAATTTCAGCAAACTATTTGTCCTTTATCGAACTTAAGTATGGGATGCTTTGAATGCATAATATAATTAATAAGTCACAATTCGTTATCTATATCTATCTTCCTTAAAATAAAGCAAAAATTATAGTCGTTAAATACATTATTGAAAGTGGAATATTTTAGTTTATGCATAAATATTTATAATTTTTTCTATAATTTTCATTTACTTTTAACAATTGATGCTATTTAAATAAATAATTATTTTAAATAAAAACTTTCCATCTTTCAAGTTTGTGAATCCATAATTAATATGGTATAAAATTAGAATTAAGTAAATCACTAATTTCTTCCAAGTTTTATTTGACAAATATAAATATTCTATTTTTTCACACGTGCTACATAAAAGAGAGTGATTAGATAAAGTGCAAAAATTAATCGGGCTGAGTGCAAAGCTAGTTCAATTCCATATTTTTAGTATATTTTTAAGTTTTATAAATTCAGGTTTCCTACTAGATCCATAAAAAAATATACGTATTATGTACTATAAAATTTGGTGAAGAAACTATGTTTAAAATAGTTACTAAAGAACAGCATCATTTACACGATGTTATTCAATTTTTTCGATTGTAAGAAAACTTTCACATATATGTAGTTTTGTTTACTTTCATCTTTTCAAATGTTAATAAACAGTATCTATATGTGCACGGGAATTTCTAAAAACGTACTTCCTTATATATTATCAAAGGAAAAAAAATGCGTAAACTGCGTAGCATTTTGATAAATAAATCAATGTTATGCAGGAAATAAATAGTTAAAAGAAATATCTACTTCAGTTTTTAGTTTTAGCCAATGCTTTACTCTGTTAACTAATAAATCGAAAAAATTGACTTATTAAAAAGCAATTTTCTTTTGTAAAAAGGGTCTCCTTATTTCTAATATTAATACAAATATTCCCATCGTGCTAATTAAAATGATTAAGTTTATTTCTTTGATTATCTATTAATAGTTCGTTTTCCGAGAAGGAACTGTTTGAATCCGATAAAGGGTAAAAAGCTGGTGTATACACCGGATAAAAACACGGTTATGTACACGTCGTCATAAGGTTTACGTGCCTATTTTCACGCACGTTCAATGGTATTTACTAGGAACGAAGACCAAGAAATTCCAATCGAGAGCACAGCTGCATTTATGTTTTCCAACATTCTACACATGTTAAATTTGAATACAAATTGAAAACAAAATAATATTGAAATAGGGTCAAATTAAGGTCTGCATTCTGTTCTAATATATATTATGTATTATAATTTTATATTGCACATAATAACGGAGTAACATGCAACAGATAAACGATCTATTTAACAATTGCTATAATTATTGCATGATTGATAATATTTTCTATTTTGAATGATGAAAGCAAGGTGTTAAAACACTTGAAAACGTGAATTACTGAGAAAGTAGCGTATACGATTCCTTAATAAAGGAATCCGTCAATTTGAATTTGAAAGGCAGCACATACACTTGAATCTCATATCATCCATTCAAAGAATAACGCAATTCTCCGAATCTTTATCATAGTGGAATATAATGAATGGCATTAGCCTTTCATTCAGGTAAATTAAAACTGCAGCTAGAACCAAATCGATCTATCTCTTTCTGCCAACATCAGTACAGAAAGTAAACACTATAACTAAATTCACTCCCACACCCACAATATTTACAAAGATAGAACAGCAGCAGCCTAAAATTCAATAATCTCCAAAAGACAGTAAAAAAAACTGGAAAGCAATATCGAGTCCAATAAAAATTTTAGTCCGCGCGTGCAAATGCGCGAGAACTGGCTCGGGAGTGAAGGGAGGGGGGGGGAACGACGCGGTGGGTTGGGGGGGGGGAGGAGCGGGTTCACGTGTACTCGGCGCAGCTCCAGCGAAACTTAACAAAACAATTTGTTCCAAAGCAAACAACGGCATCCGGTTTACTTGTGAATAAACAACATATTTATTTTTAGAGGCACAGCGGCTCTCGCCGCGCTCGCAGGCCTCGACTTGCCTGCCTCGTGTACTCGACCCACGCTTTTCGTTCGCCGTACGGCTGTCTCGCTCGCACGCCCCGAGGAGCCTCTTGACTGCTCGTGCCCGAACGTGAATTCATCTTTGCTTCCTCGCGATGCTCGAATATAAATTCTACATCGTTCGGGAGAGCGCGATGTGCAAGTGTTTTTTAACCCGTTCAATTGCGTTGCTTTTAACTCTAAAAACGGGCGTTGATCTCGCATTGATCTATTAAAAAAATGGACATGTAAATTTCGATGGAAGGAACAACGGATCGACGAGAAAAAGGTTTTCGAGATAGGCGATTGGTTTTGCAAACGAAAAGCCAATATTGCAATTTTTCAGATGGTCCTGCGAATGTGCGCAAATAATGCACGCGGGAAAGACAAACAACGTAAAACAATCCGCGAAGCTCTTTTTTGCGTGTGCGTGTGTACATATGTTTCACTGTTTAGTCGGGATTCATCAGCATCCCGAGTTGAGAAAAATAGTTGCCCGCTTGTAGCTGATACATTCCTGGCCATTTTCTGCGGAAAATTTTTCCAGGTATCAGTTTTTGACTGTTTTATTAAATGTCTACTTCAATCGTCTAATTAATCGATTTTATTATAATTCTATAATCGGATAAAAAATGAATCGAAGTTAATATACTTAATTTTTATAATCAACTAATAAAACTGATAAAGTATCGATATAGAAGTAATTCAATTATTTTTTGACGCGCTCTTCAAGGTAACGTGCACAATTAAATTCTTAGCTCTTCTAAAATCTGTTCGGCAAGATCTTTTATCCGTTTACTGCACATAGCAATCACTACTTAAAATAGTACTTACGTCGGTTATTTAACGATAGAAAAAAAATCGCAATACTCAATTACAGAAGCTTACAAGATTCCGCATTGCGTAAAAAAGGCAAAGAACAGCAGATTTCTCTGGAGCTCTGCATCGAAGCACGCGAGGAGGAAAGAAGCGCGGCGACGAGAAAAGAGTATTAGTGGCCGATGACGTCACCGCCGAAGCGCGAACACGTGTACCGCGCGGGTTAATTGTTCACGACTGCCTGCGCGCGTGGAAGTTGATTGTTTACCGAGCCGTTTACGCTTCGCCCACTTTTATCTGGGAATACGTAAACGCGCGCGACTCTCTCTCTCTCTCTCTCTCTCTTTCGTCAAATACAGCACGCCAGCATCACGATCTGCTGTGTGTGTACAAGCAATGCTGGAGGTTTCGACATCGGTTTTCTGTCTAGGATTCTTTTGCGTGAGTTGGGGAAAATTGTTATTTGAAACAGGTTTGGGGAACGACTGTTAAACAGTAGAAGTTAGTCCTTGATTTTACATGCAATTGTTTCTGTTATCTATAATAGTTTTAAAGAATCTGATAAATAATGGGATTGTAATAAATGAAACAAATTTCAATCTAAATCACCTTTTGTATAAAAAACTAGATCGACAGTGTTACAAATTGGCATTATTTTCGAAGAAATTGATTAGTGGTATGAGACACGCTGAATGACATATTGACTTAGATACCCAGAATGTTCTGGCCTGTAAATGCAAGTTCCAGAAAAGAACATAAATATATCGTAAGTTTAATAATTAATCAAACGAACATATCTTCATTTTACTGTCAAATCATTTCCAGAATGTAATTCATGAAAGTAGCTACTTAATATTTTAGATAATATGGTGATTCGAATAACAAAAGATGTTCGCATATCATTACTCACTTCCACCGTATATAAAGTCAAGCGTGACTCTTAAAAAAGTTTTGAGCTCTTCCTTAAAAAATGTTATAACAAATTTTTGCAGAAAATGAAATCATCATTAATTGACGCAAAGAATAAAATTTTTACACCTCCAACTTTGAAGACGCGCTTTATTGAAGTAACATAAAGTGTGCGAATCATCGATTTAGAATGAATCTAAAATGCACTGACTCGCAAGGATTCTTACCGATAAGCTTTATTCTACCAATAAAACATAAATTGGAATTTGCGCGATCAATTTGACGCATTCATTGAATCATTAAAAATCTCGAAATAATTTTAGTCTCGTATCAAAATCAGTCTCAAATCATCTAAGAATCCAAAATATGCACCTCCTCAAAAAGACCAAGTAAACGCAATGAACCATAAAAATCCCTCGAAAAACCCGACCAAAACGAAGGAAGCAGTCCCCGATCTCAAAAAAGAAGCTTCCCCACCGGCGAGCCTCCAACATAACTCTCGGAAAATCCGACACACACCTCCGGCAGCTCCGTCGAGGGAAATGAACTCGGGCTGCAGCTCGCGCGGGGCGCATTATCGCGGCACGCGTGTACTCTCTCGACTGTGCTCGCGCTCTCTCTCTCTCTCTCGCTCGCTCGCGAGCAACCTAATTCGAGAGATAAGATAAGCTCGTAAAATGCATGGTGCGCCCAGGCGGCCGCGATACTACTTCGGTGTTTTATTGCTGTGTATCTCTCTATCTGCCTCCGCTCCCGCCTCGTCTTCTTGAGGGGGATTGCCGCCAAGAGCCCCGAGAGATTTATTTGAAAATTCGATAGACCCGCGGCCAATTACTACTCTTTTCCGGGGGGCGGCGCTGCGACGACGCTCCTTCGATTCGGGGATGACTTTGAACGCGAGCTCCGGAGTGGCTTACCTTTTTCGCGGGGATAAAAATGTTTAAAAACTATCGTTTGATCATAAGCGAATAAAAGCTCCCGGTACAAATCAACGACGAATCAAGCGGCAAATAAGGACGAGCCGCAGATACGCGGCGTTATTTCACTCCTTCATTCCCGCGCGTTCCACTTCCTCTTCGTCTTCCCCTCCCTCTTCCCCTCCCTCTGCCTCGCTCGCCGGAAGAATTTTAAATACAGTCACACGGGCCCCGGGTGTACAGCCGCGAGGCACCACCGCGCGCGAAAAACGACGTACGGGTATTCCGCTCGCGCCCCGCTCGACTCTCGTAAATTCGATCGCAATCGCTGCCTTTTCGGGCTTTAAACGGCCCTCAGGAGCTTCCCTTCCCCCGCGTTGTCAAGCGCCTTATTGGCGATTTGTCGATCGAGCGAGCGATGTTTACGGCGCCGATGATGAGGACTCTTGCGGGGATGGTGGGTAATTTTGGATTTAAATTGAGTTCTATTGAGCTTTGGTGATATTTAATTTAACTTAATTTTCCATTCGATAATTTAAGAAGTAATTGAAAACGTATTTTTAAAACACGCGAATATCGTCAATTTTAAGTGTATTAATTCATTAAAATTTCAGCGCATTAATTACATTAAAATTAAAATATTGAAATTAAAAGCTCTGCGTGTCGATAATAAGAGAAATTCGCACGTCCTCCTCTTCGACATTAATTCATTAAGTTATGAATTAAAAATTTATTTTCAGAATGAATTTTACCGATTTTTTTTTTTTTAGAAAAAGAAAACCCAATAAATCAATATCGAATCACTCAACAAAGCCAACACGAAAATGAAGCCATTACGCGAGCCAAAAGCACGATCGACTCCACCGACGCAAAACAGCCTCCAGAAGCTTGAGCAACATCGCCCAATCATCGAATAATAATTCGATCGCAGCATCCGACATTGTAAATTCGGCGAAAGGCTAACGAGCGTTACTTATTTCGAACACAGCCGCGGAGCGCTCAAAGGGTCTCTCGGAAAATACGCATCGCGATTGCGTCACGTTTCAAAGCCGGCGAAATTTTCCGTGAATAGCGTGGGCGTTACTTTCGGGTCAGAACTCGTCGTCGCTCCCGTTCCTCTCTCTCTCTCTCTCTCTCTTTTCCTCCGGGGCGTTCGTTTGATTCACGAGTCGCAATTTTATCGCTTAATGTACGGAATTTACGCGGAACTTTCGGCCCCGGCGGCCCGCAAGCTTTTTCATGTTAATTAAAAAATTTTTCGGATATTCGCTCCGCGCGCGCGCCGGACGACGCGGAAGAGAGCGACTTTCTCTCTTTTTCGATCGCGGCTCCTATCTCTCGAGTTGTGGAGAGGGCAATTTATACATCGGCGAATATGTGCGTAGAGTAATCAAATGCCGGATTGAAAATTAAAATTAAGTGCGTTCGGAGAAAATAATCTTCTAAATGGGATGAAATTTTCCGTCTCTGCTTTTACAGGATTTTTTGTAGTTTTCTTTTTCGATTCATTTCCGAGTCGTTCATTGTGACATTGCGTACTAAAAGTAATTAATTGAACGATTCCTCTACAGTATATTTTGTATATCCAAAAGAAAACAAAATATTTAAACACATTTAACATTAATTATTAGGATTTTTTATCGCGTACTTAATGACAAAAAACGGTAATAATTCAATCCTAAAAAATATGATGGAATTAATAAAGCGCACTCAGTTTATAAACCGCTACTTGAAACATCTAAAAGCTGGGAAGAAGAAACAGCCGAGTGCGCATTCATAAATCCACTCCGAAGCCTTTTCATTTACGCACCAAAACGAATTTTCCCCTCCCTCGCCGAAGTCACCGACCGAAAAAAATCGCAAAATCGCGAAAAAATAAAAAGCCGCCGCGGCGCCGTAATACACCTCCGCGCCCCGTAATGGTATACGGCTTTAGCCCCGAAGTGCACGCGGGAAAAATATAGGAGGCCTCCTCGCCGAGAGAGAAGACGGACGCTTTCTCATTACGTCCCGGTGATTTACGCGCTGAAGATTTTTCGCCGGCCCAAAGTTAAAAGAAAAATAAGGCTTATGGGGTGTAAAGTCGAGGGGAGGAAGAAGCTCGGCTGGAGGGAGAAATATATATATATATATCTGGAGGAGCTTTCGCGCACGGGACATCGACTGTGAAATTTTGTGTATTATTACTTTGGGCTTTATTATGCGATCAAATCTCCGCGTTTCGGGGAGAAGTTTCAGGCGCCTTAAGTGGCTTAATTTCCCAATGAATAATCCGAATTATCTTTTAAGAAATTCATTCGTTGTATTTTTTATTAAAAAAATATTCGACGCTCTCGAATAAAGGTATCTTTTCGAGTTCCCGCCAAAGATTTATTTCACTCCATAAAGAAACTCGGCCCCGAAGCGGGGCGCTCGGCGGCCCTTCAAAAAATCACGAGTACCGCGTAATCCTCAATAGAAGAACGAGCGATAAAAGCCTCATATGAAACAAACCCATACAGACCGCAGCGGTCCGTAAAGAAAAACTAACGCTCGGCGGCGGTGCATCTCGTCTAGACCTTTTTTTTTTCGAAAAAAAAAGAGGAGAGAAAAAAAGAACGCGGCCGAAAAAGCCGATCTCAGGCGAAGCTCTCGCCCGCGTCCACTTAAAAACGTTCAAACGAAACGGCGGAGGAAGCGTACATGAAAAAGCGTTTAGCTGTGCACATACGGGCCACACTAATGCCAGACAAAAAATTTTCTCTCCCCCCGCGGGGGCGGGGGGGACGGAGTGAAAATTCAGGGGAATATGACCAATAGAGATGGCAGAAAATAAAGCGGAGGAAAAGCGAATAATTGCGAGAGAGTCGAGTGGCGGCGGCGCTCTTTTGTGACTTTCGAATTCGCGCGGGAGGGGCTTAATTTTTCAGCAAACAAACAGCGACTTGTAGTGTTTGACGGGAGGAAAGGAGCCGCGTGCGCCGGGGCCTTTGTTTCGCTCTCTTTTTCGGCGCTCCGCGGCTTTGATTAAGCACGGTGTAAGCGCCGTCGAGTGCCGTCGGTGCCTGGCCGTGTTTGGCTATACTTGCGCGCGCGATTTTCGGTGCCGCGCTTCGAGATTCGCGCGCTTTGGCTCGAGCTCCTTCCGCGTTGTAATTGACCTCTTGAAAAATAAAATGTTGGAGTACCGGGAATTTTTCGGAATTTTATGGTTTATTTTACATAAATTTTCATTCTGTGTTAACATTCTATTTATATAAAATTGTGTGATGATTGTGTTTAACAATCAAGAGGGTTATTGTACAAGTATGTCCCCTTAAAATTACCTATAAACCACAAAATTATATATTAACCATACTTTTTGATATTACAATTATACTAAGCCATTGAATTTTGAATAAAATGAGCTAAACCAAAACTCGTTTGATCCTTTCAATATCCGAGAGACCCCAAAACGAATTTATTACATTTCAAAATAATCTAATTAAATAATTAGAAAATTTAATCGGCGAAGCAATTATTCGGAAGCTAATTAGCGAAATTTATTGATTACAGGGGCATATTGGCGAGAGTCCATTCGACAACGGCTCCTGGGGGAAGGATCACTTCCAGCCAACGGCAGTTCCCTGGCAGGCGAATCCACGCGGCCACGGCCGAACAAACGTGAGTATACATATATATACTCGCCCGATTCTTTGACCTCTCGAATTATTACCCCAAAATAACTCCTCGCCCGCAATTGCCGAACAAAACAATTAGCCGCGGCGAGCCGACAATCGCTTATCTGCCCGAGAAGCTCGGCGAAAGAAAAGGAGAGAGAGAGCCTTCGTACCTGGAAAGCTCCGGGGCAATAATTCAGGCGCGCGATCCCTCGGCGAAAGGAGCGGCTTTTCCCTCCGCTTCTTTCCAGGGCGCGCAGATGCGGCTCGTCCTTTAGCCGATAAAGAGCCCGCGTGCGGTCATTCGAGCCGGAGGGGCATTTAATCCCGTTTAATAGACTGTAAACGCAGCGCCGGCAGTTTCGGCCTCCTCCTCCTCCACCTCCTCCGCCGCCGCCGCCGCCGCCGCTGCCTCGGCGTTTAATGGACAACCGATGCTAATCCCCCGGTACACTTAAACCGCTGCACGGACGGCTAATCGCGAGATCGCGAGCTCGTTATCGATGGGTTTATAGTTTTGGCGGGAAACGTGACGATTGACCCCCGCGGGTATCGGACGAGGAAGATGCTGAGGTCTTCCGGTGGCGGGAGATTTTCAATGAAAGTTCGGTAAAAGTCGGGCTGATGCTTTGATTTGATGAGAATTATTGAGCCAATCTTTAAGCTAAAAATTAATTTTTATTATATCTGTTGAATTCGTTCAAAGACATTTTCTTGGGAAAAACAAATTTTAGTTGAATTATTTGAGCGATAAAAACACTTGATTGTCACAAACTGGAAGTCGCAATTTTTGCAAGTTTCGAGTGCCTGTTAAAACTTTCCATCTTTTCACGTAAAGAAAACACTATAATTTCAAAGGACTAATAATTAATCCTCCAAATCCATTAAAACAAATCATCACCTTTGAACGAAAAGAGAAAATCAGTCAGAACCTCGGAACGAATGACGGAAATTTCCCCCTAAATCTCGCAAATTCCAATAACTACAATCCATCCGAACTTTCAAAGCAGAGTAAAACCGAGCGAACGAGATGAACACTAATTATCGCAAGGGTCATCATCGCGCCAAAGAGCGCGCGGCTCGTTCTGTCCCGCGTTCGGCCATTTTTCTCCAGAGGAGCTTCCTCGTCTCCCTCATCCAGAGCCTCTAAATCACGGGTAACAATAAAAGCGGCTATCGCGAATGAAACGAATAAGAATGGCCGCGCAGGAGAACGAAATTTGTAATCCTGGTCTTAGAAGGAACGTAAGGATGTAATAAAGAAAATTTGCAGTCGTAGAATTAAGAGGGACGATGTTACTTTGCGAGATTAGAATTTTTTTGGAGTTTTTTTATTTAAAATTAGGAGTGTTTGAACAATAGTGATTTAAGAATTGAAGAGGTACAACTAAACTAAGGCTGATAATATCCACTTTTTTGTTCAAATATCAAAAGAAGCTACTTTTCAAAGGTTAATCAAAGTCTAAAATTATGCTAATCAATCCTCCAATTTGCAATAATCGATCTGAGTAAAAATGTTTAGCGATGAAAATAAATTCTGATACTATTTGTAAATGATATTTTAAATAAAATAACTATCACAACATTAAATTCTATTGTTTAACAGTTAACAATAAAGTTAACAGTTTTACAATACAGCGTAAGTACGAATTTTTTAAAAAACTTTAGGTTAATTAATCTCAAAATTTCCATGGACTTTTACTCAAGGCAATGGTCATATCATAAATTAGATAAAATTCATTACACTAATTCCAATCCAAGTTTTAAACCAAATAAGGAAAAAATGTTCGATTCATTCAAATATTCGGTTTGATGTAATAAAATGCGTAACTTGTTTTTTGAACTGATATAATCGAAGATTCTCAAAGAAAAATGTAATCAATTGGAATCAGATTTGATTCTAAAAATATACTGACGACTTATATGCGCAAAAATCTTGAGAAATACGTTGAACAACGTTTTTAATGCTAATTTTAATTGTTTAAAATATCTTTTATTAGATTCAGCGACAAATACACAATTTTAACTACGTATTATTAGACTTCAAATCGGAAACTGTACCTAAAAATTAAATTCGTTTTCTTATTCAAAATTCATAAGATTTGCTTTGCTCCTCTCTATTTGATAATTTTACTTAAGAAAAAAAGTAAGACTATTTTATTATATTATTACATAAGTTTCTCTTCTAATTTACATACTGTTTTTATTCTGATTTCCTTATAGTCCCGACAGCAATTTACTTAATATTTTGCTGCTCCGCTGTGATAATAACTTTACTCTCATTGTTTTAATTCAAATTTGTGTAAATATTTTGAAATGCTGGACATTCTTTAACTTTTAAATTTCAAGTTTTCGATCTAAAACTTGTGATAATTTTTTGACGAAATACTTCATGGTGTGATAAGATCTTTCTGTAAATATCATATTTAAATAAAATAATACGTGACATGTATAAAATAACAATAATCTTATTATTTAAGAAAAAAAATACTGAAGGATCAATAACGATCGGTTGTTATTAATAATCAGCACGTAAAAAAATTAAAAGAGAAATCAATATTTGATTAATCGATCACGAATGCAGAGAGTCTTGGATTGAATCCTTAAAAACTTATGATTTAAAGTCAAAGTAATGCGATATAAAGGCATTTATATATCTCAAGATTAAGCATGCGTTTATTAAAATTGAATAAAATGCTTGTTTTTTTGTGCACGTTCAGATTCAATTATTTGCAATTAAGTTTTGCATTCGATCAATACGAAAGTAATTGAAAACAATAACAATTTCTTATCAACTTCATGAAAATATGTAAGTAATATTATAATTCTTATAATGCGCTTCTCAATCAATCAAGATCTAAACGTCCAAAAATCGTACCCCGAAAACTGTCTGCACTCCTAGCAATCGTCGAAAACCAAAGCCAATAAACGCATCACCCGCGAATCCAATGACCCAGAAAACCCGAAGCCTCTCGAATCGGGCGCTTGATATCGGCGGCGACGGCGGCGCGGATAAACCGGTGCCGCCTGCATCGTCTTCGGCCATCGGCGCTCACGTTTCCGCGCGAGCTGGCTCTGTTTATTAACAAGGCAATACCGCGTACGTGCGCGCGATAATATTAGTCAAAGAGCCGAGGAGACAGAAGGCAATGCCTTTATCGCGCGCTGAAACGCTGAGCTATCGTCGAGAGCGCGCGTGCGTGATTCCTCTCTCTCTCTCTCTCTCTCCTCGGATCTCTGCTGGCTGAGTGTTTCCTGGATTTTTCAGGAAAGCATCCTGCTTCGCGAGAGGGAAATAAGAGTCGGTGAAGAAAGCAGATATTGGCGTGTTGGCCTGATGGTTGGTCGTAATTAGATTTTTTTTTGTCGTTTGCTTACCAGAAAAATTTGGTTGAAACTATAATGCGATAGGTCTGCTTAACCTTGAAATCGTTTCTTGTCTAGGATAATATTGTTTTCATAGGAAAAATTATGATTGCGGTGAGTTTATTTTTAAAACGATTGAACCATATTTCGTTCATTCTCATTTTAGCTAGTAATACAAAAAGATTTTTCTATTCTAAATTTATGCTTTTTTTAAAAAAAAAAAAGAACGACTTCTCAAGATCTCTGATTAATTAACAAATTATTTCCACTTGGATGATTGATGGAATCCAATAATATTCTATACGAAAAGAGCCGTTTTTTCCACAATCCGCCAAAATACACTCGTCTATGTTTCAAAAATATCGTTTCCACTTTCCTATTTATGCTCGCAAATTGTGGAGAAGAAAAGAAAAGAAAAAATTAAGGCAACATATTTTTCTCGTTTCGCCGATCTCTGTTTTATAAATATGTACACACAGATTACGACACGTGCGAGAGCCTACATACATATAATATATGAGGTCATCGGTTTCTCGCTCACGCTCGATTCATCGCTGACGTTCGCCGGCAGGCATTTTTCCTCTCGATAGAAACGAGCCGACCGCGAGATGTAGCGCAATGTGCGGCGCGAGAGGGTTTATTTCGAACAGACGAGACGTGTTCTTGCAAAAGTTACCAGTGACTAATGGTTTCTTTTTTTCTGGGGAGGAATTTCCGGTATTGGAGTAAATAAAACTTTATATAACGTTGCGTAAATTCCGCGAAAAGTTCGCCCGTTAAACCGACTACTTCCAAAATTACCAAAATTTTTAAAATGTGCGCTCGACGCGATAACCTCCGAGAAAAACGCGGGGCAGCAAATCTCTCGATGTCCTTCCACGTTCCGCGGCGCGAGAGTCGAGGCACGGCCGCCTTAATGCGGCGACTAATGTAACGTCCGCGGCGGCAAAGTCGCGCGCAAAGGCGACTGCCGCGAAGGGAGTAAGAGATCCTCTCGACTCCGGCTCTTGATTACGGAACTTTTTATCTAATTGTGTAACGCCGTTACCCATTTACAAAGTCTCGGAAAAGAGAGAACGAGCGAGACTCGACTGTTAATTGGAGCCCTACGATTATCTCTCTCTCTCTCTCTCGACGAAGTAGGAATATAAGTTGGCCGGCAGTCCGATCAATATTGCGTCCTCTGCGCGACGACGAGGACTAGTCGGTAATAATCTCGGGGAGTGAAAGGCAGCGACGCGGCTTCGGGGAATCATCGACTTGACAGACAGTAATTTTCAATTTCGCGTTTAATGGCGCGAGAGGGAGAGAGAGAGAGAGAGAGAGAGAGAGAGCGAGTTTAATTCTCGCGAGCTTTTTTGTCTTAATAACGCCCGATTGGACGAAGCTGCGCTCTCTTTTTTTGCCAGCTGGAGCGACGAGTGAATGACGTTCTTGGTTTATTGAATTTTCAGATTGGGATGTTTTAAAAGGCTGTTAGCTCTCGGATGATGTATTTATAATGAGAGAGCCTGGAAGTTTCTGGTTATGAGCTGCATTACGGGCGATATGCTGTTGGATTCTGGATAAAAAGATAGTTTTTAAAAGGAGAGTCGTACGTAGAAAATTCAATTATCTTGCAAAATGATGTGATCAAACGCCACTTTGGAAACACGTCAAGGCAATATACCCAGCATCTTTCATTATTCCAATTTCATATTTAAGAGTAAAATTCGTCGATAATTTCTAAAGAAGCAATCCTGAAATACAAAATATTTTGTATCAATATTAGGCAACCAAGAGAATGAAAGAAGACTCTCAGCCCAACTTCATCACTTCACAGGCAGAGAGAAGAAGAAAAGGAGAAAAGTCGACAGTGCAACAATATTCCTAATACACAAGACGGTATTATTTGCGGAAGAGCTTGAATAAATTGAATCCCCGAGGCTTATCGGAAACCCCCGCCGACGTAGCAAGACATTAAGACGTCTGGGCTTCGACCTCCGCCTTTCTCTCTCTCTCTTTCTCTCCTCTTCTTTGCGTATGCGCGACTACACAAAATCTGCAGGATCCTTTCCCCCGTCGCAGAATTTCTCTCATTCCCGGCGCGCGACTTACGTGACTCTACGTATCTCCGCTTTATTATTTTGTAATTAAGGCGGGCCGTCGCGTCTAAGCGTCAGACGCCCGCGTGGATTAATTTTTGAGAGAGAGAAAGAGAGACTCTAATGCGTTCTCAGACGGATTTTATCAATTCTTTAAGGGCTGGGATTTTTACGCGTCGCGCCTGAAATCTTCAGGCGCCGTGAGTGGATTCCCGCTTCGGTTTGAGATTTCGAAAGCTATTTTCGAAGCGAAGCGAAGGGGAGTGATGGTTTTTTGGGGAAAATCATTTTTTCATGCGGCTTCATTTGCGGCTCTAACCAGCGGCTATTATAGAATTGAGGTTGGAGCTTAATTATTTCAAGTATCTTTATTACGGACTAAGAAAATGACTTTGAAATTATTGAAGACGTTTTAAGTAATTCTAGTTTCACGAATAGCAGCACTCACGCATAACAAAACGTCGTTTAGCCGAGGAACATTTTCACTTTATTATCGCGAAAAACCAGTTCCAGGGTTTAAAATGCCGAAAATAGCCCGTACATAAAACATTTCCCGCCATAAACATTCCCACCGGCAAAGACGACAAATAAACATTCAATGAAACTCCGACGAACTACAAAGGAGCAATCAAGAAAAGAAGGCAGAAAAAGGCGCCATCTCGAGGGCAAATAACCAAAGGAAAGGCCGCGGAGGCCGTAGCCCACTTGGTAT
The DNA here is from genome assembly GCA_035582975.1 of Ormyrus labotus. Taxonomy (NCBI): domain Eukaryota; kingdom Metazoa; phylum Arthropoda; class Insecta; order Hymenoptera; family Ormyridae; genus Ormyrus; species Ormyrus labotus. Next base: position 11,801,370 of record JAWWEO010000036.1, read on the forward strand.
GCAAGGAGACCAGCCATTCATCTCGCGATCTCCGGCAGCTCCCGGATATAAATTAGCTTTTGTTTAGCATTCAATGCTAGCCGGGCTCCGCAATTCCGCAGTCGCGAGTAGGAGGAAGGAAGGAGCAATCCGGTGCAATTAATGCGGCCGCGCGCTGCAGAGCCAATTAAACATTAGCGATTCGGCCGGGAGACCGAAGGAGAGAGAGCCCGAGAGAGGGAACGAAAATTTCAAGGCACCGCCAATATACTGGGGAACGATCGATCGGCAGGCACACCGAAGAAGAATAGCCCGGAAGTTTTCTGCGCGCTCTTTGTAGTTTCGACTTTAAGAGGTCTGTTATGAAAATTTTCTTTTCCTTCTCGCCGCGCGGCTGTTATCCAAGTTTTTCAGCCCGGAGTTCGAGTTAATTACGCCAACTTTTCGTGCTTCGGAACTAACGATTAAGGAGTTTACAAATAGAGCGCGAGGAGTAGCGAAATGGAAATACTCATATTTCAGAATTTTGATTAATGCAAGAAGTACAGAAGTTGAAATGGAGATTTGTTAAGATGATTAATTTTGATTGACCCTCGCTTTCAAAATTATTACTTGACGTAATTCAATTACAATTTCGACTTATTCTTATTTGGCAAAAATAAGTTATAGAACCAAACGATTTAATAAGTAATCGCATTCAAAGAGTCCTAATCTCAAGTAATTCCTACATTTTAAACGAAGGAATTACACTAATCTCAACGGAGAAAGTAGGTCCCGCGCACCTTCGGAGGGCTGTACTCAAAACGACCCACTAGTGTACATTTTCCTTGGGAGAGCCGTGGGGTGACCACCCTTGAAACGGCCAAGTTTTACATTCGACGTACAGCCGCGATACGGCCAAAAGCAGCAATCATCCATCCCCTTCAAGGACTGGGCTTTCAACTTTCGACTGACTGTTCTCTTGTTCGTGCGCGAGTCTAGTCGTTCCTTATCTCGGAAGGTAAAGAGTTCAATTTCGAGTGGAATTTGTTGGAGTGCACTGCGAGGGGAACTGGAATTGTTTGGTAAAAAAGGATTATGCGCTGGAATGTCTTCATTTTAAGAACTGAATTGTTTATTATCTAAAGTGTGGAAGAAAATGTTGAAGGAGATTAGATTTATCGGGTGAACATCTGTATATACCCATAGACAGTGGAATATTTTATCAGACGTGCTACTGAAAATACTTAGATAAGTCGATAAATATTCATTTATTCTGTGCAATACAATGAATGAGCGGAAATCATAATTATCACGGATCAGTTGCTTCTACACATTATGCACGATTCTTCTAGTTGAAAAATACACGACTAAAAATGTTCTCTATTAAACCGCTCATAATTATTCTTCAAGCTTTTCGCCAACCGACAAGCAGCTAACAATCAAACCGAAGTCTACATCATCACCCACCCTCATCTCCCTGCTCAATTCCACCACTCAAATTTCCAAAACCCCAAATAACTAGCCCCTCAATCGCCCTGCATCCAGGTACCCGTCCAAACCCTGCATCCCCGCTCGCGAGACAGCGTCAGCGGCAACAGCCAGGAGCCGCATCATCGTCTAGCCGGCGTTGAACTTTCCCCGATATATACACAAGCACACAACACAACACTGTAAAGCACAACAAGTGGGAGAGGCAGTCGTGCCTCCCCCCCACCAGGGCAGAGAGCCCCCCCTCGATACGACAGGAGAGCAGTCAGCTGCGCGCCCCCCCAGCAGCGCCGCGCCGGCGAGCACGTGCCGGCTTCTCGCTCTCTCTCTCTCTTTCTCCTGGCGCACCCCTCCTGACGCCTGGACGTCGAGCGTCTCTCTCTAAACAAGCCCCCCCGACCGCTGCTGCTGTGTATAAACCGCCGTGTTGCAACCCCCCCACGCCGCCGTACCCGCCCGCGAGCATTCCTGTTGCTTCTCCGCGCTCGTTCACGTGGCTCCTCGCGGGACGCGAGAGCGGATTCGCGGGATGTATGGGATATGTTTCGGAGGTGTTTTTTCGATGGGGGGACTTTTGGATTTTTAATCGGTTTTTTAATCGTTGGTAGTATTGGTTTACATTGATAGCTCAGATTGGCGCTTTGGTAAACCAATAATCAATAGATATTCCCATAAAAAATGTAAAATTTGAGTATACGGAGAATCAGTGCAGTTATGAAAAGAATGGCAATCGCATAAAGCTCCAAAGTCCACAAATTTTTCCGCGCATACTAGATACTTTGATAATAACTAAAATTCTTCAAATTCTGGGTGGTCCGACTGTCGCGTCACGCCATTCCAAATTCACGGCATATTTCCCCTGAAAACTTGAATATCCTCTCGAAATCCGGCGAGATAAATAGTTCCCTCTCCTGCCCATTTTTCCCGGGCACTCCGCTGCAATCGACGCTCCGACGAGGCAGGAGAGACGAAAAAAAAAAACAGACAGTCAACAGCCTTGAATAGTCAACAGTATCTCGGCACTCCTCCAATACAATAGCGCTGTTTGCCGACTTCGAGGCGAACTAAGAACTCGCTCTCTCTCTCTCTCTCGGCCAAGTTACATACGAGGATCTCCTCCTCGTATCTCTCTAATCCCCGCGCCGCTTCTCGGCTTGTAAATAGGATGTCGGAAACTTATATGTGCACACTGCACTCCGGCATCTTATCGATGCCGCTCTGCCGGCGCGCGCGATAATTAGTTAACCTCGCGGGTCAACATAATTTCCGCGCTCTCAGCGTATATATGCGCCGCTTGTGTTTCCCTCGTTAGCGCCGAGGAGACGACGAGGAGGCGCGCGTGTAATTCGCGGAGCTGCCTCCGCGCCGTTACGAGCCTACCGCGGGAACGTCTGCTTGTTCGAGATGTTATATACCTTGATGAATATGCATATCGAGGGTAAATTGGCAACTATTTATGGTTTTGAGGCTCCGAAAGGAAGCTGGCATAATAACGATCGTATACTGTAATCTGTCTCCCTTGGCGTTGGATGTATCTGGTGTGTTTTAAAAGGAACAAAGGAAATCAATGAAATTGGGTGAATAATGGTTTAAAAGGACAGAATTGCCGAGAGGACAGGTTATAGTTGAAACTGAAATAATAGCTTTATTGACTTTTGGAATCGATACCTTTGTTAAACTGCTTTTATTTTTAATTATACTTTATTTAAACTGCTAGTTTCAGGATGTAATAGAACGATTTTTCTTTGCCTCTGCAGGCGGCGTGCAGGTAAGTCGAAAATATTGCACGGGGAACGAGTAAAATTTATAAGTGAAGTATTCCTGAAATATTGCTGTCACGGTGACAAATCTTACACGACGTCAACTGTTTTAAGCAGAAGTTATAAGGTGATTTAAACTTTTTATGTGATTTAAACCAACAAGTCTTTTCTGGTAAATTTAAAGACTATATAGTCTGTCGATCTAACGATTATCAATTTAACAATCGTTTTGCAATCAAGTCTAATCGATTCTATGAAAATGTTCAATAATATCTGATTGCATCTTGGGAGCTTCTTTCAGCTTCAATACTTGATAAGTTCTGATCGCCATGAATTAGTTACCAGCTTCGAACGTCGATACTTTCCTCCTTCATTTGATCCTCACTGTCAAAACAGGCATATTTTTTAACAAAATTTGAACGGTATTCCTAGCATTCCTCTTTTCCCGAAGCCGGCGCACATCTGATATATCCCTCCGAGTTTCCGGCTGGCTCGTGAAATAATATCCAGGCAGAGTCGTGCCATCCGTGTATACATAGTCATACTATACCTGGAAGCAGAAACAAAGTCGCATGCTTTCTCTCGGGAGAGAGAAGCTCGCATTTCCCCGAACGACGAGAGCAGAGAGCTCCGTAGTCCTCTCCGGACTCGGACGCATTTATAAAGGCTCCGGCCACTAAAAATCCTTGACGAGAGCCATAAATTCCCTTTCACGATGTAAGATCCTCTCTACGGCCACTTTCCTCCTCCTCCAGAAGGAGCGAGTCTTCTTGCCTCCCCCCAGGAGAAAGGACGCCTGTACAGCATCTGGGAGGAGGTAGTAGTAGAGAGAGAGAGGGCCAAAGACAAAGGCCAAGATAAAGGAGAGAAATATGGGTAAAGCCGTCGGGGGGGAGGCGGAGGAGATAGACGGAGGAAGGAGAGGGCATAAAAGCCGAGGCACTTGCACATTCCCATCTCGTGCAACTGCACGAATAAACGCGCGGGAGGAGAGAGAGAGGAGAGAGGGCAAGGGATGCTGGTCACGTGAGTGTGTAAGGGACACGTCGTATAAAGTGGGCGGACGATGGTCCTGGGGATGACGCGGGGGAAGTAGGGAGGGAAAGGACTCCTTGCAGCCTGGCGATCCTCCTCTCCCACTACCGCGCTCCCTACTTGCCTCCCACCAGGAGGCCCGGAGGCTACACCTCCTCCGCCTACCTCCTCCGCAGGCGTGGGTGTGCGTGCAGCGGCAGCCACCGCGTCTATTTCTATTTCTCCGTCTTTCTCGGGGCAGCTTTTAGTGCCCGGCATTACCGACACTCGGCCAGACTTTTCCTGCCCCTTTTCTCTCGGCTCCCTTTTGACCTTTCTCTCCTTTTTACTCCGCCGACGAAATAGCCCCGGCTTCGCCCGGAGGAAAATGCTTCACGCGAGGATGGGATTGTAAATTGTTTTATTTGCCAAAGTTCTGATGAATATTTAGGGGCTACGGAGGGATTAATTCCGGGTTTTCGGGGCGGAATCTCGAAAACATTGTGGAAATTTCAAAATTCGGTCTTTCGGGTTTGAAACCAACATCGGAGTATGAAAATTTAACGAACGCGATAAATTCTGATGAATCATCGACGAACTATCTACAAGATTGTCGAAGTCTCTTTTGATTATGATCGATTAAAGTATTCATTTTCAGTATTAAAATTTCTGCCTTCTTGCCTTTTACGCCAACAATCTCAAAGTTATATCCAAAACTTTGTACTACGCCGCTCTTCTCAAATAATTACGAAACACGTAAAAAGTAAACTCCCGCATTGAGGCCGAAATACGGGGCTCATCTTCATCACCATCATCCCGCGAAGAAAGCCCCGGCTGGAACGTTTGCTCCCCGGCACACATATCCTCATAACCCATCTCTCTACCTCCTCGGTCTCATGCAAAAACAAGCGCAGCGTTTTAACTAATGTATCAACAGTCACGTCTAGCGGCTCCCTCTTATACGCAGCGCCCATAAAAAATTCCCTCAGTGGAGCGCAACGACTACAGAGAGCGGTGGCGGTGGTGGCACATCGCCTCGCCGGAGAGAAGCCCAAGAAGAAGACGACTTTGGAGGAAAGCGGAGGGAGAGAGAGAGTGAGAGAGGAAAAGAGAGAGAGAGAGGAGCGTAGGCGGACCTCCTCCTTCAGCGAGTGGCGCCGCGGCGGTAGGCGTGTCTTCGTACAGCTGGCAGGTGCGAAGGTGCGCGCCGCGGCCACGCCTTTCCTCTCTCTCTCTCTCTCTTTCTCTCTCCTCCGACACTGCAAGACGTCGTCTCTCGGTGTCAACGTCCTCTCCTTGGATGCAGCTCTCGTCTGCTGCCGCTGCAGCAGCGGGTTGGTCCGCTCCCGGCCGGCTCCGGGCCTCGGTTGGCTGGCCGCAGCCTCCACCTTCTCCTACGGCGCTGCTTGACGCGGCGCGCGGAATGCGGGACGACGCCGTGTATTCGCCATCACGTACACGAGGCGCTCCCGCATAGCTTATGCGTCCTACCGCGCGTGTATATATTACGGAGGCGTTATATATTATATAACCGGCGGTGGTGGTGCCGCCGCCGCCGCCGCCGCCGCCGCCGTCGCTGCTGCTGCTGCTGCTGTCGTTGTCGTTGGGAATGAATTAGCGGCCTTCCTCCAGGAGGAGCGGCGTCAGCCATCGTTGTCATCCTGGGGATGAGGGAGGCTGCTACTGCCGCTGTCTTCGTTTTCCTCTCCTTTCTTTCTTGCTTCCGACCTTTCTCTCTCTCTCCTTTTTTCTACTTTGACGGCGGGAGAAAGAGAGAGAGGATGCTGCGCTATGCGGAATACGGGATTATTGATTTTGTTTAATTAGTGCAGCGCCACGCGGAATTGCTCCCGGGCTTGAATAGTTGGGCTTTTACTATTTTCTGGGGGGAGCTGCGTCATTAATTCATAGAGGGCCTGATATTGAATTATAAAGATGCATTGTTAGTAGGTCTTGGGAATTTGAATTGAAATTTTTGGCTATTTTTGAACGTCTTTCTGGAGATGAAATTGAAATGTAAATTGATACTGAAATAATAAATGTATATGAGACAAAACTAACCTCACGCTTTATTTAAATGATACTTTAAACAATTCACAATATGAAAAGGTTTATATTTTCTTATATTTACTACTTAGTCTACTACTCTTGGATGTAAAATTATTTAATTACATTTTATTCGCGTTCACTCACGTGATTATTAACATTAATTTAATTTTAAGTACACCATTTTTCGCTCAGTTTCATTCTCAAAAGACAAGTTTCTAAGAATCAGTCTCGAGAAACGATTCGTCTTTAAAACAATTCCAACCCCGCCAAAAAGCCAGCCATGGCGATCAGCTCCGCATTCATCACTCGACGAGCAACTCATTACCGCGTCACGGCTCTCACCTAGAATAATTCGCGGTCTGCGAAATGAACACTCGGCATACACACGTCCTCCTCGGCAACCGAGAGGCAGATTCCATTTCCGGCTTGTTGAGCCCGGAGACGCTGGCAGCTATTACGAACCCGAGCGTCCTAAGCTATTACGACATCTGCACGAGCGGGAGGAGGAGGGGGCGGAGGGCGTTAGGTGAGGTGATGTATTGAGATCCCATTGTATCCGCGGAATCCCCCAAGATTGCCAAACGACGCCCCCCTCCTACCCGCCGTATAATACGTCGACGGCGGCGCCCTTCCTTCTTTTCTTTCGCGGGCCTCGGCTTTTGTTTTTTTCGACTCCGGGCCCTTAGCTCCCGCGTCTGTCTTCCTGATAATTTATTCGGATATTGCTTCCGCCGTGGCTTCTCTATTGTGCGCCGCTTCGACGGAAATTCTGACTTGGCAGTTTCCCTTCACACCGCGCGCGCGCGCGCGCGAGAGAGAGAGAGCTTTCGGACGGGAGACTGCCAGCGGAGAATCGGTAATTTGGGATTTCGAGGTGCGAGACGCTCCTGATCCTTCGTCGATCGTGAGTGAAGCTTCATTTGTTTGGCTTTTAATAGTGCGCCGTTGCGAAAGAGTTTTTAAAGTTTTTTAATTTCAGGTTTAAATACTTTAAGTAGAACTAATCCGTTTTTTACTCAGATACTGGTTTCTTTAACTAAGAATTACTTATTTACTTGAATACCTCATATCGAAAAATGAAAATTTCATTATTATACATTACAGGAAGTTGAGTTAAACATGCATACAGTAATGCTGTTTTATTTCTAATAATATTATTAATAAATCCTGTATAGAAACAGCTGTTGAATAGTTTAAGAATCATCAAACAATTTTACAACATTACAATATATTAGATCGATTATTTTCAAAAATAATTATCAGACTAAAGTCATAATTCATTATCTTGTTAATTCAGTCCAAAGTTTTAGTAGATCTTGACTCTTTTATTGCGTTAATCCGGTGTTCCGATGCAAATCCAGTATTCAACATTTAATATATCAGTAACTCAGTTTCCTAATCGCATCACAGCTCAGCGAAGCCTCAATTATTCCCAGCTTATCTTCTATACAGTATAGAAACAAATCGAGTTTCCCATTAGAATCGCTTATTCATCCCCGAAGAATTAACCGGCAGCGATAACTTTAATAAACCTCCCAATACAATCTCACCTACCTGGCACTAATAAAAAAAAAGAAGTCAGCAAAGAAGGGAAGCGAAGGAGGAATCGCGAAGAAAAAATTTCACGCCAGATAACTCAGTGTCCTTCTTTTACTTTATTATCTTTTTATCTCCGTGTCTTTTACACTTTCCTGACCCCTCGGCGAGAGAGCGAATACAGCCCGGCCTCCTTTTTTTTTTGCAAGCGTATGCAAATCCCGCGCGGCGGCAAATATTCCTCGGAGGAGGGAGGGAGGGGGACGAGGGGGCGAGAAATATGCCCCGGTGGCGGCCCTGGGATGGATGGAGGAGAAAACGGTATCGGCGTCTTCTGGCCACTGACTTTTATATGGAAAACTGCGCGCCGGCCGCTCGTCACGACCTGGAATAACAGGCAATAACCGACTGACTCCCCGAGCTGCCGACGTCATGTGTGCGCGGGAAATATTCATTTTGGGCGACAAAATTTTTAACGATTTTTTGACCCTGCTCCCTTTTTTTTTTTCTTTAGTTTCAATGCGTATAAAATTGAATATCCGAGGCTTTGGTCGATGTATACCGCCTGGGGTTATAGAAAATCAATAATGCCGCTGAATTTTAATGGCAATATTATAGTACCCATTTTAAATTAGTGCAGTAGCAATTTACACTCGCCCCGAAGAGTGAACCGGTTGGGCTCGTCGGTGAAGATTTTCAATACATTTCTACGAAACAAACTAAAAAGCATCCTCGAATCAATCTCGCAACTCGTCCGAAAACGTCTTTCTTCTCGATTATTCACGAGCACCCAAAAAAAAAGTTCTCTCTCCCATTCGCGATCGTCCCTCTAAACACTCACGCGCACAATGCCTGCAGCTCGCATTGAAAAACTGCCAAGAATACATCGAAATAAAAGGAGGCCGCGAGAGCACCACCGGCGCGAAATCATGCGGGCATCATCGCACACACACATACACTCATGCGCGCGCGCACACAGAGACCCGCGGCGGTGCAAATATTTGTCGTGGCTCTCTGCGTGGAGCGCGAGAACGACATTTATACATGTGTGAATACGCGCGTGTATCAGGCCGGGGTTATTTGTGCTTATTATACTTGCGCCTCGGTTTAGCGAGGATATACACTGGCGGCCTGCCAATTAAAATCCGCGCGCGAGAGAGAGAGCGCCGCCGATTCTGCCCCCGGATGTAGGTGTGCAAGCCCGCCGCGAGCACCCCGAGGCGGATTTTCGCGCCCGTTATTGCATATTAAATTCGATGACACCGCCTGGGATGATGCGTGCATTATGCGCAGATTCGGGTGTATTGTTGCGCGTACGATTGGATGGATTTGGGGATGGGTTTCCTTTGCTTTTTTTGGCTGTGGGAGCTGGATTTTTAGGATTAATAAGGAGAAGTTATATATTATATGTTTATAACGTCACTGAATATTTGGGTAAAAATTGATAATTGATGTTTAAGTTTATGAAAATTGAAGCATAATTGGCATTAATTATGCCAAAATCTAGTGATAATTTATTGAAACATAAAAGGTTTATTAAAGTAAAGTGGAATAATTCTGGAATAATTCTTGGAAACTGTTTGAACAAATTTTCAGTATAAAAATTAAACTTTCATTAACTGATAAAAATAAGAAAACAATATAAATTTGCAACCAAAAGCATCAATAATAATTGAGAAAGCATCCAATTTAAACTTGGAATAAGTAGATGACGAAAACACTACCGAAACTGTTGTTATTCAATAATAAAACTGCGTTTGAAAAAAAAACTAGACGCACCCGCTGAAAAAAGACGATCGACGCAGATGAGGTGAGGGAAGGAGTAAAAATTCAACAAGCAAGTTCCCTCTCTCTCTCATCCAAGACACTCGCTCGCTCGGGCGTCTCCGAAAGAGCCAATGAAAAAACTTGGAACAAAGGCCCCCGCTCGGAGGGGGAGGCTTTAAGGCGGCTGAAAAAGAAGGGTAAAACTTGGGCTTTGAATTTTCGCCCGGACGAGTATCTCGGCGGGGATGTGGAAGTCACGTGTGTGCCCGAACGAAGAAAAAAAAAAAAGACGGAGGTGGTAGATCGGAAGCGAGAGGCCCCCCGACGTTTATTACGACTTTCGCCGGACTTTCTTGTTTATTCAGCGACTGTTGCTCTCGCGTATAAAGTGCGAGATGGGGGGGATTCCCCCGGATTTTCGGAGATTCTCGCTCTCTCTCTCTTTCTCTCTCGGATTCTTGGGACGCGCCGTAACCCATTTTTCATTAGACCGAAACTTATCAAATATCTGTCTTTGGGATTTGCGAATGGCAATTACTTTGCTTCTGATTTCTGTACGGAAAACTTTTACCCGAGATGCGGAAGAAACTTAATAGATATCCTTTGAAAATTGAACGAAGTATACATTTCAATAAATATGTACATTAATCGCAACCCATAAAATCTAATAAACCCCTCAGCTCGCCGGTCCACCTTCACCTCGGCCGACATTCCGTCCACCCGCGCGCGCGTCTTGCCCCCCTAAAAATCAGAAAAAGGCCCTCGCGCCTCGCCGCAATTGTATATATATATATATATATATATATATCGCCGCGTCCGCGTGAAAAATTCAAAAGGCTCGCGCGCTCTCGCGGGAGATATTCAGAAGAGGAGCCGGCGCGCCACCCCGGGAGGAGGAGGGGGAGCAGCCCCGGACCTATAAAGTGAAAGATTCCACGGGCGGCTTGACGGAGCCGCGCGCGCGCGGCTCGTTACGTGCCCGGCATGCTAGCCAGGGGATGCGAGCCTGCAAATCTGAAGGAGAGAGGCGGAGGAGGAGGGGGGTGACGAGCCGCTGTATCGGTGTCGGAGTGTTTGGCGAGTGTCCTCGAGTGACGTGGGACGATCGCTCGGTTTTATATACCGTTTTTTCGGCCGTTTTCGAGGTTTCAATTTTTTTTCTTTGAACGGAGCTTCGGATGAAATTGAAGGTTTTAAAGGACGTTTGAAGCGGAGAGCTAAGAGTAATGAGGCGGCGCGGAATGACTGGAATCGAATTTTTCGAAACTCCTTTCCGGCCGCGGAGCGCCCCTTTGAAGAATTCACAAAGATCAGAATATTAGGAATTCCCGACTCACACGCCGCGCTCTCATCGCATCGCAGAAATTATTATGCTCCTACGCGGGCTAAAATTGCCGGCGAAATTCTTCCGCATCCGCCCGGCCGCAAGAGCAGCAGCAGCTCTCTCTCTCTCTCTCTCCCTCTTCGCGTCTTAATTCTCCTCCTTCGGCAATTCCTTCCCGTGTACATATATAACCGTCAAACATTTTTCTCCTTTGTCTCTGGGCCCGGGCAAAGGTCGGAAGCAGAAAGTGCAGGCGGGCGTTTACAATTGGCACATGAAATTTAAAGAAGTCACGGCTCCCGAGCCCTTATTCTTCTCTCCTTCCTTCCAGCCCGCTGGAAATTTACTCTCCCCCGTCCCTGTTTATCCCGCTTTCTTTTAAAGAGGCAGGAAAAATCATCCGCCACCCCTGCCACCCCTCTCGAGCTTTATTTCCTCGAGCCCGCAGCCGAGGGCTGCGCCATTTAACGGCGAGGGGCGAGATTACACTTCGCTGGCCGATAATCGAAAATATGCCGGGGAATAACTCGCGGAATTATTTGTAGAGACGAGGAAAAGGGACAGTCGCGCGCGCGCGCGGGGCGAGAGAGGGAAAGAGAGGAGGAAAGTTGGCGCGAGATAAGCCATCGACGGCTGCGCCTTGAATAATGAACCGAGGGTGGCTCGTCTCTTCGTTAAGGAATTTCTCTCTTTTCTCGGCTCCGGCCGACGCTTCTTTTTAATAATTAAATATTTAGTTTTCGACGGCGCGTCGATTGCCTTCGAATTTATGTTGCTTTATCGAGTATGAATAACGAGGATGCTGATTAAAGTGGAAATTAAAGTCTCTTTTGTTCTCTTTGTTAGATAGTTGGGAGATCTCGGTTTTTCTTTGTTGCTTGTCAAATTTCTATGTCATTTACAATTATTTTACATTATTTAAAACAATTTATTACAATTATTTTTAAAATCACTTCAATACTGAAAAATTTAGAATATTATAAAAATGAAATATATTTTGAAATTTCAAGTTAAAAAATGTTATCCCAACTAAATAGTCGACTATTTATTTCGCGTTCGAAACCATTACCAAAACTCAGCCATTAAAAACATCTCAAAATTTAAGTACAACCGAAAAGAAGCAATACTGTTGTCCAGACTTTCTCCGCGCCGCTCCCCGCAGCGAATCCTTAAAACTAATCATCAAATCCCGGCAAATTCGCCCGCTCAAATATACAGTGGCCATTAAAGCTTACTGCCGGCGCCGCGTCCCGGGATGGAGTGCTCGGATTTGGGTCGAGAATCAGAAATTCATTGAACGCGTATATATACGTATACAGGCTCTCTCTCTCTCTCTCGCGTATATCCCCGATTGCGAGAATTAAGGGCCAAGGGCCCCGCCGCGAAACGAGCGAAAGGGATCAGCGTTTCGCGGCCGGGCGTAATCCGATGCCTCGGGAATCGGCGGGTAATTGACGCTATTTTTCCCCAGACGTTGGCTTCGCCAGCCCCGAGAGCCGCGCCGAGGGTGAAACGGCTCGCCGGAATTTCCCTGCCGCGCGGCTCTTCGGCGGAGTATACGTCTTTTTCTTCCTGGTCCGGACGATTTCTTATTTCGAAGCTTAAGTCTCCGTGCTGATTGTTCCTCTCTGCGGGGTCGGTGTTTCTCGTTAGCTGGAAATTCGTGGGTGTTTTTGTACTCGTTTTTTTAGATTGTTAGTGACAAATAAGCTTTCTAAATCTGAAAAAAAAATTAAATTCTTAGCTTAAGGGATTACGTAACTCTGTTTTCTGCAAGTCAATCTTTTCCCTCTAATAATTCTTCATCCCTACTCGCTTCAGTCATGCGGAAACAACCTTTTTTAATAAAGTAAGAATCCTGGATGCCGAAGGCAGGACTAAATAGAAGACTTTTTACATTTCAATAACTGCTATTCATGCGCATATAATTCTTTCTTATACTTCGCACACTTTCCCGTCACCTTTCCCACTTAATATAAAATAACAGATTTAAATACCGCGTTTTTCCATTTGTAAATCGACTTTTTCATTTACTTGCAACGCACGAATGGTATAGATAATGAGCAAGTTGTCATCTTTTGTCGCATCCAACTGCAGCGTAACGCCCCGCAAGCCAAAAATAGTTTTTCTCTCGTGCGGTAACAGGATTGTGTGTGCCGGGTACCTTCGAACCTGCAATATTCATTATTATATAGTAAGGGGGAAAGGGGTGATCGATACTTGATTTATTCATGATCCTGCCTTTGTCTCGCGTAAGAGTCGATGTTTCAATATGTGCAATGCGGTTTGATGATGCTAATATGATATTTCACATCTTTTATAAAATATGAGGGGTTCGATCATTTTAAATTAATTATACATTTCCTAAAGGAGCTTTCGGCTGTAATTTCATTATGCACGAGATATTGTATATATATTTAGAACGAAGCAATTTCAATATTTTTCCGATAAGCTTCAAGTTGAAAAATCCAAATTTTCGATTAATCTTTTGTTTAAACTGACACTCGATACGATATACTTATTCGAAGAAAAGGATAAGGATAAGATTCCACCTTAATCAAAACGTTTGACAAAAACATGTTGATTCAACAAAAGATGGCCGTTACTTCTTACTCAAAACATCCATTGCAACTGGCCAAACAGCTCCGAAAAAAGCCTCGATACGCTCCCGAAAAACCTCCGTTGCAAAATTCGCGAGTCTCCGCCGTGCATGCGATTCCTATAAAACACCATTAGCCCCGGGAAAAAGGAGACAGCTCCTTCTCGGGAGCTTCAAAAGGAGAGCCCGCGCGCGAGAGCCGGGTAATTATTTGGCTTGAAAAATTGCCGCATAATCCCGAAATCGATATCGCCGCGCGGAAAAAAAGGAGGCTCTCCCCTCTTACGCGGGGGAGATAAAGAGAGAGAGAGAGAGAGAGAGAGAGGGTTGGGTGCGAGAACGCAATGTATCGATAGCATAATAAGGGAATGATTGGACGCGTTTCAGCGAGGCTGCGCTCGGCCCATTATTCATGCCAAAGTGTGCTTGAGCCTCTGTCGAGTGCCTTCGTCTCGGGCGTCTTTTTTTTGGGGGGACGCGCCGATGCTTGTATTCGGGTTTAGATTAGTTTTCCTCTTTGCCCTAATTTCGGCTTTGAGGTCGGCTGTTTTGCAGTTTTCTATTGTTACATTTCGCAAGAGATCAACGTCGTTTTCTATTTTTCGAGAAACTCAAAACGAGGTATATCTTAAAGCATTATCATTGCAGAAAATAATATAATAAATCGACCCCGTCGCGTAATCATCTTTCAAAGCAGCTTACGCAAGATTTTCCACTCTCTTATCGCGCGCGGCGATAATTTATAAAGCGGCATTAAATTGTTCGTGCATATTTGCAAAAAAACGAACCGGCAATTCCCGCCACACAACGCCGATACATTATTCATCTTCCTCTCTGCCTCACTTGCACCCGCGCACAGAGACTCCGCCGACACTCTCCGCGTATCTCACTCACTCAGCTCTCCTTCTGGCCATAAAAGCGCGAGTAATCGCGAGGGTGGCGGAATGAATTTCGCGGGTTTTGCGCTCGAGCGCGGGGGGAGGGGGGGGGGGTGAAGAGAGAGGGGGTATATTAGCTCGACTTAAGACGAGACGACGCAATGATTCTCGCTCTCGCTCCTCTCCGCGCTCGGAGAGAGTCGCCGGCGACGAGTCTTCTCCAATGGTGTGAGTAATACGACCGAGGCAAATGTTTGCTCCGCTCTTCGGGGTGTACGTGCAGGGATATTCTTCTTCTACAATGGAGTTTGTAGTTTCGTACTTCGGGGAAAATGAACATAGTCAAAAGTATACGACCGGTGGCTTGGAGTTGTAATAAAGTATATTTGCAATGTTCTCGCGGAACAATAATGCTGGGTATTTGCAAAAAGTTTACGAGCTCTTCGATTCAAAATTTTGCACGGAAGAAAATACAAAATTTTATATTTATTAAAGTATTGTAAGCGAACTCTTTAGCTCGCTTAAATAAAACATAAAAAGGTATATACATATTCCAAACGAGTGTTTTCTTAAACATTCTCAATACTGGATGTAGGGTCGGAAAAATTGTCCACATTTAAGGCAAGACTTCGAAGCCGTACACAGACCTCGGCACTAAATTATCCGCGTGTGCGTAACGATAGAAGTTTGGCGCATATTTCGCACTACCACCGCTCTCGGCGTCCCGCACACACCCGCAATCCTCCGGCAAGTGCCGCAAGTACGTTCAACTCCCGAAGAAGGGAGGTTATAAGCAGTGAAGCGAAAGTAAGTGCGACTCTGAGCCATCGTTGATTGTCAGAGAGAGAAAGAGAGAGAGAGAGAGAGAGAGAGGGAGAGCTTTTTTACGCCGGAGAGTAATGTCCCTCGGCTTGAAACTAAGAAGGGGAGCCTCTCCTCTAAAATCGGCATCAAACGCCAGCCGGCCGGCCTGGCCCATAAATTTTTATTCATTGACACTAGCCCGAGAGACGAGAGACGAGCACCCTCTCGGAGCACCGAAAGCGGCTCTTTCTCCGCGGGCTGAGCTCGGCTCGCGTGTCGTTCTTGACTAATTGAGCTGACCCCCTTTTTTTTTTTTGCTTCTCCGCCGGTCACTGGCCACGGCGGGGGAGGCTGACGAGCGGTCGGAAAGTCATCTCGCGCGGAGAAGATTGCCGTCTGGGTGGTAACGACTGTTGGATTGGAGGAATTTGGCGATTATCGTTCGTTCGTTCTTCTCTGATTTAACAATTTTGGGAAATGAATAATTGCGCGTTCAATGACTATTTCGGTTGATGTTATAGTTGATTAGTAGTGATTGATCAAAATAAACGTATGTAGATTGCATCGAATAACTCGAAGCAATTACTACATCAACGGCAACACTCAAGGAACACCAGCGATTTCCTTAAACCGACTCCCCATAAATATAAACAAATCCCAGCCATTAAGGGCGGCATTATCGACAGTCTCCTCCGGAGTATCTGCCGCGCGCATTAACTCGTCGGGGAGGCAGGGGAAAAACGAGGAAAGTTCCTCTCTCTCTATCTCGAGGCTCGTAGGCTCGAAGGCAAGAGAGAGAAAGAGAGAACATCGCATCGACAATCGGCAGTCGCGGCGATAACGCTTATCCGCGCCGCTTCTTTCTGGCTCTTTTATTTTTGCGCCTTCGCCGTGTGTATATTCGCGCGATCGAAGGAAAGAGAGACTCTCCGAGACACCGGAAAAAGAAGGAGGCGGCGGCGGCGGCGGGAGAGTGAAAGTTCATAAATCACGAGGTGGGAGAAAGGTCGGAGGGGGATTTGGCGCGCGATCCGTGCGAAAATTCTCGCGTGCCTTCCTTCGGTCAGCGAATTTATAAAGTTACGAGTTTTATTAGGTTTTTTCGTCGGGAGACAATAAGTATTGGATGTATTTATTTCTAAAAGTAATATAATGCGGGTATTACGGCTAAATATTAAATTAGATTCTAAAAATATACCTATAATAAAAATGAAGAGCAGGAACCTGAGATGTAGTTAACATTACGAGTGATACTACAGGTTTTGTACTTTACAATTTAAATGTACAACTTTGATTTTAGCATGATTAATTTTGAAAAGAGCTTTCAATTTTACCGTCGTCAAGCTTATGATTAACCAACCTAATCAAACACTTTTAACCAGCCAGGGCCCGCCAGAAAACTTGAGAATCTTGCAAAATTCGTCCAAACACCCAAAAAATACCCTAAAACCTACCCCCGCGCGATATTTATGACGCTCCGCACGCGCACTCAGCGATACTTTATTCACTACAGCCGCCGGGGGTGGGACAGGAAAAAGGCGAAGGAGCTTCGCACAGCCGGCCGGCCGGCCGGGCTGACCGTTCTCACAGTAAATACGTGGAGTGATTTGCAACTCTCCGGGAGCGAGAATTTCGGGGGGGGTGGCGAGTGTATGTACAAGGCCTGATTCACGATCGCGCGGTAAATTTTTACGGAATTTACAGGCGGACGTATAGTCCATTCTTAAGAGGCGAGAGAATGCGACGCGGGAGGGAGCCGCGCGAGCCCGGAATGCTTCTCTCTCTCGCTCTCTTTTGTGCGTGCGGAAAAGTGCCGCGGGAGAGAGAGCTGATTGTCCGGTTATTTATGGTGATTAGATGAATAAGCGGAACGATTCGGATGTGTTTATTTGCCGCGAGCTTTCGACGATTTTTCGAGGCGATCGGTTAATCGAGGGAAGTTTTTATTCGGGGAAAGTACTTTCAGGGATTTCTAATTTAACACTGGTGACACTAATATTAAAATAGTAGCTAAGAATATCGGTTGAAAATAATTATTACATCATTAAAATATTATATATTCATGTGCTTAAAAGAGAATTATATTAGATATCATTTATAGAAATGCATTAAATAGTTATTTCCAAACGAATTTCTCTTCCTAATATTAATCGCGATTTAAAACGATCTACTAATTACATAACAGAGTTTAAAAACTCATGAGTTCATCGACCCGCTTTTTGTACAAACTGAAATATAAATCCCGCTTGAATTAATATTATACCCGTCAATCTCACCTTATTTAAAAGCAAAGCCATCGAAACTGTCGATCAGCTTCCACAAAAATTAGCAAAAAAATCCAGTGCATATTAAGCAATCCCCCTCCCCCTCCTTCTCTCCCTCTTCCGGAAAAAAGGAACCCGCGGAAAAGCACTCGATTGCGACGCTCGATCATTTGCCATATAAAGAATATTTTTAGGATCCCGGAGGGTTGAAGAACTGGTCAAGCCAGTGACGGCCAGTCGTTCATCATATTCGGGATTTAGAAGCGTTCTCGCGGTTATATCCCTCGGACGTTTATGGACTTCAATCCGTAATAAATTCCTCGGCCCGGGGCCGTAAAAAAGAAACTCGAAACGTACAAATTTCTGCCGGTCGTCACCCCATTAATAATTGATATTCTTATGGGGATGCGTTATAGGCGAAATCAGATTAGGTTTTATGCGGGTCGAATCTATAAAAGAATTGTTAAATATTTATCGGGAGGAAAACAAGCGATTAAATTACCCTTTTTTTTTTAAAAAGATTTTTATCGCCCCTCTCGTTATTTTTATTCAAGTTTTACGGCCTTTTTATTCAAAAGCTTTTCATTTAATGCTTTATGGGGATTGTATAACTGTGACGTATAGTCATTACATAAAAACCTGTTTACTATATACGCCTAAATAGTTTTTAACTTTTATATTATTGCCATAGCGAGTCGTTCCTAAAATTGTACAAAATTCTCTCCTCACCGACTCGCGACCCTCCAAGAATACTCGCAAGTCATAATTGCGAGCTTCCGCGCGGCCATATCGTATAGGACATTCGGAGAAACAAGAAAGGACCAGTCGCGCGAGAGGTCCGGACACAGCGTTCGGCGCATGAAAGTCAACGACGTTTCGGCGCTGGCAATAACGAGCTAATGCAGATAATAGGATTAGAGCGTAAGAGGAGGGGAGGGGGGCGGGGGGAGATGGCGAGAATCTCCTTGTAATTGGCCGCTGAAAAGGTGAGCTCGGTTTTGCTAATGCCGCGCCTTCCTATATAAAGGTAACTTGCGCCCCCGGACGCGCTTTATCGTTAAGCTTAAGAGGTTTATATGGAGCTTTGCCCAGGTCCCGAGGATACATAAGCGACGCGCGACCGGCTTTCTTTTCTTCTCTCCGCGACCGGAGAGCAGAATTTTTCCTTTTTTCGAACCGCCGTTCTGGATTTCCTTGCGACGACTTCCGCCGACGACGGAGTTCGGGGAATATTCCCACCTCGAATAGTAAAGCAGCTCCTCTCGCTTTTAATTAAAAGAATCGAGTTCCCAATGTAAATATCCATCAACAACGCGGTGCGGTGCCGCTCTCCGAGCCGGGGGATATCCTCTTCTCGCGCGACAATTCCACCTTCTTATCCGACTCTTTTCGCGTCGAGTCAGAGATTTTATTAAGATCGGAGAGGACCTTAGGCTATAAATGCTCGGTGCTTTCCTCTGTAAATGCCTCCCTTCCCACCTCCTCTTCTCTCCGGGTTGCGCCCCCAGAGAGAGAGACTCTGCAGCAGTTCCGAGTCGATCGCCGATGTCCAGGCCGCGCGGTTGTCAGCTGTATAAGCCCTGGGAGCCATTGCCGGCAACGACTCTGTCCTCCGATCGTAACCGGACGAGCTGCGAAAACGCCGGACCGGCCAATCGGACCGAAACCCATAAGGATAAGAAAATATTATTGCGAGCTGTAGCTCTGTTTAGGGATCATCGCTATTTACGGGCTGGTCTGCAGATTTTACCGGCGAATTCGGCCCGGATTTCTGTATGGTTTTTTTTTTTCTTTACGCTGATATTTGAAAAAGTTCTAATTGAACAAAAAATGCAAGCGACGATTGCGAGGTCGGAAAATCGAATACAATAGACGAGCCAATCGGCAAAACAAGATCGAACTCCGGTCCGCGGGTACAAAATTAATGTCCCTCCGCGCCGAGAAAGCAACACCGTTGGCGAGAAGAAAGAAACAAACGTATTAGCCCGGAGCGTCTTCGGCTATCGTCGCCCTGTCAACAGCCCCGCCGCGCGCGCCAAGATCCTTTCGCTCCCTCGGAACGGCCCTCGGCTATATCGGCGGGGGGTGGCTAACGGTGGCAATCCGGCCAAATCTCTTCCACTATAAACGGCTAAACAAAGAGGTCCATTCTTTACGGGGTCGCTCCGCTCGACACTGACCGACGCTTAGTCCACCCTCCCCCGAGCCGTAGACGGCCTTATCGCCCGTTGTCCACTGCTCCGGCATCATCCATCTAATTCGAGGCGTTACCGCCCTTCCCCCCCCCCTCCCGCCGCCGGAGGCTCTTTTCGAGGATTCAGGAGTTTTTTGCGCGACTCCCCCCGCGCCTTGCTTGCAGCTTTCCGCTTCCCGATACAAAGCCCCGACGATTTTTTACAGCCAGAGGTAAGGGATACGCGCTGCTGCTGTGCGACATTGCGTCCTTTTCGTGATTATTGCCTTTTTTTCCTGACGTTTGAAGCGGATACACAGGAGGATTGTTACAAAACGTCTTTAACGTCATAATTTAATTCGATCGAGAAACGCGCCAATCGACGAGTACGTTAAGTACCCGGGAAAAGAAGCCATAGAAACGGAGGAAGGAAGGAAGGAAAAGGAAGAAAGAAAGGTGGCAGCGGCAGTTGACGAGTTAATCGAGGGTCGCCTCTCCTGTTGATAATATCGAATCGGAGAGCGAAGGAGGGCGAGAAAGAGGAGGAGGGCCGCCGATTGGCTCGCTGGCTATTGTCAGCGACGTAATGCTGATTGGATTCGAGACAGAGCCCATGAGCGCCGAGCGCGACATTAATCCAGCGCGTGCCTTTTATTATGGCCGCGCGTTCCTTTTTTCTCTCCTTTTCTCCTTCCGCCGCCTCGGTCGAGAGGGAAGGAGGAGTCCTGCCGAAGCAGGGAAATGTTAGACTGCCGTGTCTGCTTGTACACACCGAAGGAGAGAGAGAGAAAGAGAGTATCGATGAAGCTGCTGCTGCCGCTGCTGCTCCCCTCGGGCTTTTTTTTTTTTGTTTAAAACTGATTAGGAGAGCCTGGATTGAATTAAACACTGAAAGTTTTATTGAGACCGATGCTATCGCGGCTGCTGCCTTATTTATTGCGCTCGGGGAAAACCGTCGATGCGCGCGCGCTCATTCTCGTCGAAACGGGCGACATCACAGCCGATCGTCGTAAAAACGACGACGTCCCGCACCGAATTCCCGGGGAGGGGAGGAAAGATTTAATTCTCCGGATCTTGTTATTTTTTCCACATCCTCGGCACTGCCGCTCCTCGTCCCGAACCCTCGCGGAGCGGAATATACACCGCAGAGCCAATCTTCATTCCGCGCGTCGGCGGATGATAAGTATGCTAACAAGGAGGACCATCCGCTCGGGGAACAACTGCCTTAAAACCGAATTAGCGCTTCGCTCTCACTTTGTTCCCCCCACTATCTCTCTCTCTCTTTCCTTTGTAGGCTTCGAAGGTAAAGCGACATCGACACTGCCTGCCGATGTTAATGACGACCGTAGACCATTAGCTCGCTGCCGCGATGCTCCTTTTCCCTCCTCCTCCTTCTGGAACCTTTTTTTTCAGAGCGACCTCAAGTGCTTATTCGCCCTTACAGTCTGATGTATAGGTATGTACTTATAAAGAGGGGCTTTTCTGCTCGATATTCACGCAATTACGCGATTAATGCAAAAAATTTATCGAGACTCGGCTGTTCGGGCTGGATTAAAATTAGCAATATTGAACCTCCAACCGCGAAATAGTATTAAAAAAAAAGGTATTTTTCTCCAAAAAACTGAAAATCCTCATTTCAAAGAGCTCGGCCAAAACTCCAAAATAAAATCATCGATAAACGCTCGAACTCGCATCAAAATTGACGGGAAAACGAGTCGCGCGCGCGTCAGAGTCTCCCTCGCGGACCATAAGCGCGGAAGGCCGGCCGCTCGCGCGTCCGACAAAGGGCCGCGCGAGTGTTTTACGAGGCCCGGAGATAATGCGATGAAAGATGCGAACGGCAGGCAGTCATGTTTAAAGGGCCCTCTCTCTCTCTCCCTCTATCTCGTTCTTTTCTTCGCCGGGCGCATAAAGGGACACACACTCTCTCTCTCTCTCTCCCCGTAATATATCAGTTCCGTATTCTAATGTCCAGGGCGGTTAATCCGAAAAGTGCCGACGCTGCTGCCGCTGCTGCTAAGCGCGGGTCCGCGGGTCGTGAACGTCAGTCGCCTCAGCGCGTTTCCCGCCCGCCCGCTTCCTCGGCTACTACGTCCGCCGGGGGAATATTTTCCGAAATTTGTGGAGAACGCCGCGGCGCGAATTTTCCGACAAAAATCTGCCTGCGGCGGCGACGGTGGACGGTGTAATTTACCTGTAACGTCCGTTACTTTTAAATTACTCTGCAGTTAAGCGTTTCTGGTAGAGCGAAATGCCTTTTTACTCGTCTTATTTTAATTCGCACGCAAATTTTCTCAAGCACGATAAACACTTGGAGCGAAATCCTGCCTCGGACCGGGGCAGACGAGCGGTTTCTCGATAATGACGTGGACAAAAGCAGGAGAGAGAGGGAAAGGGAGGGGGAGAAGTGGCTCCAGCGCCTGTATCCGTCACGTATGTACTGAGTTGCTGATACGTGCGGGATTTCGCTCGTTTCAGTCGGCGTGCGGGTCGTCCGGTCGGCAAAGATAATTGGAAGAATATGAGGGACCGGCTCGCCATTATTCTGCGGTTCGATTATCTGCCGTATTTAATCCTAGTTATGCGAGGATTGATAATGTGTGCTTTATGTTTTCCGAGAGCTCCGCGTACTTGCCGCTTTGAATCGAATGAATGCGTATGAGAGCATTGAGTGGTATTTTTATTCGGAATGTTACAATTGGATATAGTCAAAGGCTTAATATTAGAATTAAATAAAATTCGAAGTAATACATTTTAAAGAATTTTTAAAATCGTTTTTACAAACGAGAGTAAAGCGTTCTAAATATACGTATATAAACCGAGCTCGCGTCAATCCGGGTTCCAATAAATCAATCATCGAAAATAACATTGTCCCGAAGTCAGAAAATAATATTTTCAAAGCAACCGGCTCCTCGTCAGATAAAAAGTCGCGGTTGATACAAGTTTATCAATTTGAAGAAAGGCAGCTCCGCACATTCGTCACGCCGCGTTATAAATAGGAACACGCGTATATTTGAGCCCGTTTTCTCTGTTATATAAATAGTAAATGTATGCATATATGATGGGTACACGATGTAGTTTAATATATCTCGCCCCGGCCGGTGTCGTCTTCGGTGCTTTGCTGAACGAAATCCGAATAAAGTGCTATTTCCTTTAACGCGATTGTGTATTCGATGAAAATCACGTCAGCTTTCGAAACGAGCGCGTGAATTTCGAAAATATTTTTTTTTGCGCTCTATCAAACAAAAAGCCTGCGGACTAGAATATTTTCCAATCCACGACCGAGTTCTGCGTCTTAATTTTGTCCTTCGTCAGTGCTGGAAAGATTGGAGAAGGAATGAAAACAAGATTGTTTAAAAGAACTTGGATTTTATTTCAAAAAATAGATATTTAAAAGAAAAATTATATAATTAATTCATGATAAAATAATCATACCTATTAAAATTAATATATTCACAATTTCCACGCAGCAAGCAATTTTTCGCGTTCCGCGAAAATCCGAAGGAATTCGCAATAGCCGAGGAAAAAGAGCGAAGAGACAAGAAACCCGAGAGTAAGAAAAAATCGTACATAACCCGAAGCGGGGAAAAAGAGCGGAAGAGCAGCAGCGCGGCAGGCAGGAAGTAAACGAGAAGTTGCGGCGGCAGCGAGTCCGGCCTCTTTAGCCTCCTCCTCCTCCTCCTCCCGGTTCCCGCGTAATTTAGCGTCGCTGAAAATTCGAGTCGACGCGCCTTTTTTTTTAAATAGTTCTCTCTCTCCTCGCAGTCGACGGGCGTTTAAAGGCTAAGCGGCCCCCGGGCCGGCCGGCTTTTCCTCGCCTCTTTGGACTGCTCTCTCTCTCTCCCCCCCTTTTCCGGAGTGTTGCAATAACAAGCGAACGTACGACGGCTAAAAGCGTTACCGCGCGGCGGGTTGTCTTTGGGAGCGCGGGACGCGAATTGAGCAAGTGCCGATTCGACGCTTAATTGTGATTTCTTCGCCTGTTTTTTCGACGCGCCGAGGGTCCTCTCCCCCGCGGCTACTGATGCGTTTTCAGCTGCGGGAGGCTAGAGTGCCGCCCGATAATTATTGCCCTTCTATCGGCTGTTTCTCGAATATCTTCATCGCTTTTTTCAGAGTTATTTACGATTGTTTTACAATCACTTCGAACGAATTCAATTTAGTCCGTCGCGGAAATGCTAACCGATTAATCTAAAACGCGCAGCCTCGTTAAAAAAAAAGAAAAGGCTCCGGTTCTCAAAGTCTCCCCCTGCCGCTTGTCGCCAGCTCTCACACCCTCGAATTACCGGGGCAACGAGCCACTTCTCTCGCGTTTTCCTCTTTAGGCCGTCGGCCTCTCTCTCTCTCGGGTTCTCAGATAAAAAATTAGCCCGAGAACTCGCGCGCTTCCACCTTAAATCATATATTTATCGCGACATTAATTCAACCCTTTTAGGGGGAAGGCAGCGCGGCGTGCCCCTTTTTTCCGCGCCCGCTTCCGAGTATTCCTCCTAATTTCTCAGATTCACAAGTATTTTTACGCTTGTATACGTGTACGTACGACGACGGGCTTAAATCCTCTCGTTTATTATTTAGAGGGGTCTCTCTCTCCCCCCACCCCCGTCCGCGAGCAAGACGAGGAGAACCGCTGATATTATAAAGAGCCAGGAGGGCCGGGGGGGTCACCCTTTTCACGTGACACGCGGTATTATCTCTTCTTACTTTCTCTCTCTCGAGGTTCCCGGCGAAACCCTTTTTTTTATCCTTACCCCCTTGTTTCTCTACCCTCTCTCTCTCTCTCTCACTCTCTTCGTTAAATCGCATGTACACGCAAATACACGCACCCTCTCCTCGCGCGATTTATCTCGCCTCTCGCTCGTTTGCACTATCGTTTCCTCGCTGTCTTAGTTGCCGGCGCCGTTTTCACACTCGGTAAATTAGTCCCCACGGGCCTGGGCTGCGTGACGTCCTGCTCTCTCTCCCCCCCCCCCTCTCTCTCACTCTCTGCGTGCGCAAAGCAGCCTTTTCCTTTTTCTCGCACCCCACGTATACGCGATTTCGTTTGTCGCCGCGGAACGTTAATGCGTCAGCGTGTACGTGCGACTTGATAATCGAAGGGACGAGTGCTCGTAGCTCGGAGTCGAGGTCTATGCGGGTATTCGTCTGGAAGGGATTCGAATGCGGTCATTGCTGGAATGATTAGGTTTCGAATTTCGGTGGCTGTTGTTCGCGAGAGTGTCTGAAAATATGTGCAGTTTCATAAGTAGTTATTAATGAGGCTGTTAAAAAGGGAAAAGCAAATTATTCATAGTAACAATATTTATATATAACAAGGCATTTCTCTATTACTCGAGATTTAATATCGACCTTTTCTTCATATAAAGCACTTTCTAATACCCAATTAAATTACGAAAATCGACGTCAAAAGGAAACCAGAAACCGGCGACGGAACGCATTCTCATTGCATATTTTCATCATTCCCCCTGTCCAGCTCACCGCATCCCGATTAGCGGCGCGTACACATAGAACCGGGAACTCGCGTCACCGGGGAGTCTTTGTGTGCGTTATACACTAAGTTGTTACGCACTTTCTTTCCCCGTGCACGCATGAGAACACATCGCGCAGAGGGTCAAGGCGCGCACGGTTCGCGCTCCACTTCTATTTGTGAAAAACGACGAGCGTCAAGTCGATGATGGGCGTTTCTTTGTAACTAATTGTTGCCGCTCGGCGCTAAGCGCCTTAACGCGCGATTTAACCTCCGCCGAGGCTGGAGGATTTTTCCTTCCCTCGACTCTTTGCTCTCTCGGGCAGCGCGCTTTTTTTTTCGTCCGAAATCGTTCTGAAAATGTTAAATATCGATGTATTACATTTCATTTTTAAATAATTTTCGCGTTTTCTTAAAATTTAAAGGTAAATTAAACAGCTAATTAAAAAACGCTTATTTTTTAAAACACATTTAATCAGTACCACACATAAATAACGAACCCACCACGGCCCGCAGGCAAATGAAATTTAAAACGCCCATTCTCCGAATTCAAAAGCGGCTCCTCGTCGCCGAGAAATTGGGAAAAAAGACACAGGCACGGCGAAAGAGCGAGTTAGATCACACAGAGAAAGAGCAGAGGGGATCCGGCGGAGAGAGACAAAGGCAGCGGCTCGCGTCGGTTCTTTGACGGCGGGCGCTCTCTCGCGTTGTTTGTTTAATAAATACATATTTAGTACATATGCGTGAGCCGGGCGCGAGAGAGCGAGGGCCGGCTGCGCCCATTTTTGCCGGGGCCGCCTTCCTCGCAGCTCTCTTGTTGTCATAGGACCGACGAGCCGCCGCGTTAGGTTGCTTCTTACCCTCCTCTCTCTCTCTCTCTCTCTCTATACATAGTATGTAACGAAAAGGCCGGAGAGAAAGAGAATATTACGCCGCGCCGCCGCCGCCGCTCTCTCGGCAAACGTTCTCCGGCCTCTTTATTTGCCGCTGATCTCTTCACGAGAGGAGAGAGAGGGAGAGAGAGGAGTTTGGAACGTAGTGGCTGCGCCGGCTTTTTGTTTCCTATGGGGTCAGAGGATTTAACTGAAAAAACCATTTCTCTTTAATGGATTTACTTCGCGGGCTTGGTAATGTACCTCGTGTAAATTATAATTTATTTTCGCTGTCGGCTTTGCGAGTGTTAGATGTTACGAAGTGGGTCTTGGACAATGTTAATAAAGAAATATATATATAACATATTTTAATTAAAATAACGTATTATGAAATAACACATGACGCATTTTTGCCAATAATTTTCGCTTTAAAATAAATGCGATATATGAAGAAGTAACAAATTTTCGCCAAATTCCGTCCAAAATCCAAACGCTCATTAATCAAGCCACTTTGAAATAGACAAGCCACCGTGTAAATCAGCAATAACGAAGCGCAACTAAAAACTTCAAGCGAATAATTCGAAAATAACTAATTGCCTTAACGAAGCAATATCGACCAATTAGCAATGTTTCGCGTCTCTCTTTCTCTCTCTCTCTCTCGCACTCGGCTGAAAATAATGCAACAGGCCGGGGCCTCCCCGTCGCCGCCTATAAATAACCTGTTTCGTGAATAAACAGCTGCGGATGCATTCCGCGCATTAGAAAATAACGAGACTCCCTGTCCGAGCGTTCCCAGAACCTTTTCTCTCGCTCGGGGATCGTCTCGAAAAATTTCCGCTTTTTTGTCCGCCTGGACCGCCGCGCATCCCCGGTGACGGTGCCTGCTCAGTCTCAGTCGCTTGTCGGCCAGGCCGTCAAGTGCCGCGAGATGCTTGCCTGCATTGTAAGCGAACGAGGTGGGGAGATGTAGCTTAGGTAATAAAGGTATTGATTGTTCTTGTGCTTTTATTTGGAGCTTTTTGTTTGTAAGAATCATATGGGTAACGAATGGTTTGGTAATAAGGTAATACTTTAAGTTATAATAATTTTGTAAATTATTCTGAAAATTATAAATGTATTTCTTTATAAAAATTTACGGAAAAAAATATTATAACTAAAATTATGCACCAATATAATGAACCCGTAACAGAAAATTATTGTAAGTAGAAACTTTTTGAAAAGAACAATTCAAGTAAAAATCCCAACTTTAATGATATCGCGCACTAGAATGTGTCCCCCTTTTTTTCGTGTGTAAACACCGGCTCACATCTGCCGTCTTACAGCCGATCAGCTGTCCCGTTATACAAATCAACGAACACGAATATAGTCATAAGTGTACATAGAATAAGCATTACACGGAAGAAAAAAAAAATGAATTAACCGGGAGTTGGTACTGGTATTAAATTCATTTATACATTGTACTACCACAATGTAATTTCTTAATTTCTTATTGGTAAGCCAGAACAAACATGTTCTCTTTGGTAGCGTACCTTTTCCGTATCTATTTTTACTTCGCGGAAACAAATATTTAATGAACCTCGTAATGAACGCTTATACAAGTCGGAAAAAGCAATATTCTCCGCGCTGAAATAATTTTTTTTTTAAATTATCAACGCTATCGTTCCGTAATTGCAATTAAAACACTGCCTCCCGAAATCACCGGCAGCGATCACCTCGAGGTATCCAATTCAGCAACAACTGCAAACTGCATTATTTTGCAACGCGCCGAGAAGGCCGCACGCGCTCTCGAAAAAAACGCCTTACTCATTAATTTGCATTAAAAAAAAAACACGCGCACACACACAAAGTCGCAGCGCGCGTTTATACACATATACCTCCTCCGGACTCGGGCGCTCAAAGGGTTCCTTCGGCCTTCCATCGGCGACAAAGGGAGGAGATGAAAAAACAGGAGGCCCCCGAGATGGCGCAATTCTTCGTCCCCGAGAGGTGTATACAAGCATCTAGCTCGGCATAGTCATTGACGAGCCTCTAAAGAGCATAAAAAAAAAAGAGAAGAACGTAAGACGGCGACGAGGAGAAGAACGGACGGCTCACGTACGCGAGGAGCGGCCCCGGCCTCGGTGTTGGTGCGCCACTGTGTACATAAGCACTCGTTGGAAAGGAACGAAGAAGGGGCGCGAGAGCGCGGCGGCGATATATAGAAAGAGAGAGAGAGAGAGAGAGAGAGAGAGAGGGAGGGGGGCAGCAAAGGGGGGAAGGCTAAAAGCAGGCCTGTTGGTTGGTTTCAACGATATTTGTTTATATTTACACAATAAGCAACACATCCCCACCGTCCCGGCCGTCGTCTCGCTCACGCACACTCGTTCTCCCTCTTTCTCTCTCTCTCTCTCTCGGTCTCTCGTGTGTGCGGCTGCGAGGCGAAGCAAGGCTGGAAGCGCGGCCGCTTTTAGTTGCCTTAGTCCTCGGTACTCCGCCGCCGCGTTCACGTGTATATTCACTTGGCCTATAACAGCCGCGTGGGGCCTTCCGTAGAGTCTCTTCTCCGCGGGAGGAAGAAAATAAGGGCGCGGACTCCGGAGAGGGAGAGAGGAGAGAGCGCGAGTCGTGAACGCGCCTTTACGCGGGCACGTCACGTGACGACAGGTGCAGCGCCTCCGGTTGGGTTCAATTTTTCGCGGGCGCCGGGAAAAGTGGGGGTTTCGGCCCTTTACTTTTCGAGGGAAATATTCGAGTGAAGTGAAAACCGGGAGATGCTGCCGTGACTTGTTCAGATTGTTGTCAGTGTTCAAGAAACTGGAGTTTTGTGTTCGTAGCTGCGTTCCTTTTTTGTTGCGCGGAGTTGTACACTTTGTGTGACCGGAAAAGTGGATAGCAAAAGATTGAGAGTGTTAAAGTGCAGTTCTTCTGAACATTAATCGTCTTTAATGATTTCGTGACTTCGTCTTGTAACGTGTTTTTACATGCTGTTCCAACTCCCAATTATCAATTATGTACGTAATGATGCCTTATCAGGATTTCAAAAGATCGATAACAAAGAATCAAGTCTCGACTTATTAGATTTCTAGCTGTCCCTAATAGCTCAAATTTTTCATTTCAATAGTTACTTATTACAAATACTCAATAGTAACAAAATTTTTTATATACAATAGCAACATAATATGGACCACATTTTTTTATCGTTATTCATTCTTTTTCGTACATTAATGTTTTTGAATTAAATATTCAAATACAATTCCATCTAATATATTGCATTATATTGCACAATCAGTGCACGATACATCCTCCGTCAATTATTACTTACAATATCCACATTATGATTAAATCATTAAAGACTCGCAATAACATTGAAAACCGCTGCGCACGTTTACCAAAACTTTTCTCACCGCCAGATGTTAATCGAACGAAAATAATCGCGTATTTAAATTTCCGCGTCGAATGTTTTTGCTATACATAAACTACACAGCCACGTCAGAAATGTGCGAGCCACGTGCAACCAAAGCCTCTGAAAATAAACGCTGAAAATCCATGGTTCGGTAAAGCCACCTCCTTCGTAAACTGCCCCGAGAGCGACTGCCATCGAGAGACCCAAACTTCCGTCGGACGTACGAAAAAGCCAATCGGTCCGTTGCCTCTTCCTCCGTCGATTTTCCCGATACCCGCGAAGTACACGGCGGCGCGTGTACGAAGAGGCCCGAGCGAGTATAAAAATGGCGACCGATTTTTTCCAGGATGATGGCATAATGGATCATGACACGGACGGAGACGGCGCGATCAACTTGTCAACGTCCCAGCGACCCTCCGCCTCGACGACCCCGAATGGCGACACTCCCACCTACGGCCAGGATCAGCAGGAAAACGATCAGGTGAGGATTCCTCTTTGGCCTTCTTTTTCTGACTTCTGGCTTTTTTTTCGCCTTTGTTCCTCGATATTTCGAGAATATATTGCGCGCGTCATCGTTACGGTTTATGTTTAGAGAGGATGATTGACGCGGTGGTTTCTAACAATAAACATGTTTCAATCTCGAGTGTAAAGAAGCGACTCGGAAAGTTTCTCGATCGATTAAATTATTTATTTTTTTTTTTTTTGTAGAGGATTCAGTAAATAAAAAATCTAGATTAATCTTTATATTTTCCAATAACTTGTATGTGTTTTTATAAAACTAAATTTTAAAAATTGCCCTGTAAAATCTTGAAATATATCATAAATTTATAATCGGCTTCTTTTTATTTGGATCTTTGATCTATAGTGTAATTTGATTATGATTGCAGCTAATACCGGTTATCCAAATGAACTTTTATTTTCAATAAAATATCGTGTAATCTCACTAGTCTAGTTGGGTGGCAATTTCATTTTCACTACAAACCATGTAATTTCATTATAATTATCGGGATATACGTCGCGTGAATGTGAAATTAAGAAAATCAAATGCGATAAGATTTATTGAGAAAACTCGGTAAGTATCTGAACGCCATTGATTCTATTTTATCAATAATAGCAATGATCGCATTGCAATAGATTTTCTTATTAATCTGGCGCATCATCTCTTTTTCTGTGCAAACTAATTTATTACCTTTGAAATATAGTTATGAAATGCAAGTAAGAAAAAAGATTTACCTTTACGATATCTCGTTTATACAGCAATCAGGTGCTCCACCTCTTTAAGCAGGCCTTACTTTTTCCATATTACATTTGCCCCGCGCTATATCACCAAAAATTATTCATGCACAAGCAGTAAAAAACAAATACTCCGTAAACGGATCTTACTCTCCCGAAACGCTCGGCAGAAGGCGCGCGAAAAAGGGTCATTCAGTCGAAATCCATAAAAACGGGCGGGGCGGCGCGGCCCGTTCAAATGAAATCTCGTCATATGGGCCGAAAATAAAGGATGTGTCGCGCGAGATAATATACCTCAACATATTACGACGATTTCACGGGCGCGGCGCTGCATTCGCGCATAAACGCCGCCGGCGGCGGGCGCGAAAAAAGGTCGGCGCGGCGCTTTAGGGGCTCGTAAAACATTTGTTTCCGCCTCCGTCTAGCTTCCTTTTTTTTTTGCTCCGCAGGCCGCACTTGAGGCGCGCGCGCGCTCGCGGGTTATATTGCGTTTTCTCGCGCGGGATTTTGAATTGAATTCGAAATCGCGGGGCTCGATTTTACGGCGCGAAACTGCCGCCGCCGCCGCCGAGCTCCGTATATATGTATATATATGTATATATAGCCTAAGCCGCGGAATCGAGAAAGAGGGATGGAAAGGTAGGACGAGGGGAAAGGTCGATTATCGATTTACGGCCGGCTTTTTCGTTTTGCGATACTCGAGGGGTGCATTAGTGGGAGGACCGTTTTCGGGGTGGAATTCGCGCGAGATGATTACCTGGGTTTTGTTTGTTTCAAGAGTTCCAGCGCTTTTCGAGGGAACTGAAATATCTATGTAAGCAGTTGTGATACTTAAAAAAATTGAGTTACTTCTTGTACTATTCCTATTTTATAATTTAAATTAATGCTAATACTAAATTATTTCTAATACTTTGGCAGTTTCCCGATATAATTAAATAAATGCAGTTGCTTCAGAAACAAAAAAAAAAAATTTCTCAGCAGCATTTTTCAACAATTTCAACCGATAAATAAATAAAAGAAGCTTTCATCAATCTCTCATTAGCACCGAAAAAGGCTCGCTCGAACAATGCAGCGAAAACTAGAACCCGACTCCCGACGCGCCGCGCTGATATATATCTGTACCTTCGAGATGTACTCGGGGCTGAAAGTCGACTCCGGCCACGTGCGCTCTTATCGGTTAAAAATAGCCGACACAGAGGAGTCGTACACGCAGTTTATCAGCGCGGTGTGTGCGCGCGGCGCGTCCCGCCCGAAGAGGAGAGCCGCGCGCGGATACGCGTGTTTTACGCCGGTTAGATAATCCGCACACTCCGCGGGCGCGCGTATGTGCGTGTCTCTCCCGTCCTCGCTGACACAATATCGTCAGCTGATCGTACTCGGAACTCGGAGAGATTCGCCGCCGAGAGCCGGCCGATGTATATCTGTTTCCCCGCGTCGAGCTCGCGTTGTTTATGCCTGAATGTTGGTCTATCCGCTTTCCTTTCGGGAACTGCGACGCGCTTTTCTGAGTGTGCAATTAGGACGGATTGACGAGGAATGCGCGACTGGCGGGAGGAGTAATTTTATAAGATTGAATTAATCGCGCGGGGTGTATCGTTTTCAAGTTCAGGCTACTTCTTGTAACGAGATATATAGTAATTAGTTACTAGCAATTGATGCACGAAACCTACTCGATTTCAGAATGCACCTATACTTTAATTTCTTTAATCGCCATCAAGATTAAACCTCATTTTTACAATAAATAATATTGTTCAAACGATGATTAGTTAGGTCACTTACCTCCCAGCCCGAAGCGCGACTCGCAAGACTGTCGAACGGAGAGCGAGAGAGAGAGAGAGAGAAAGCGGTCCCGCAGCGGTGCTCGGCTGACACTGTTTATAATTTAAAGGGGGGAGGTCGAGAGGGGGCGAATCTCGAAAGTCGAGGGTGGCCAAGTCGAGGGTAAGACGCCGTCGCCGCCGCTGCCGCGGCTTTCGGGGGTTGAGCGACGTTCAACTTTGGGGCTTGCTTTCCTCCGTCTCGGTGTCGCGGGAGAGCGAGGCTATACAAGCCACTTACGATACTCGACCCAGACACGTTCCCGTACATAATAGCTGCGCTCTCTCTCTCTCTCTCTCTTTCGCTCTCTTTGTGCGCCTTTTGGGGATGGCTTTGTCGACGGTTTTCTTTGGGTGACGGCCACGTGACCCGCGACCTTGAGGCTAGAAACGCTTAGTACTTGATTTTACGGGGAGTTATTTTATTGGGGCGATGCATTTGTGCAGACTTTTTACACGTTTCCGACGATTTTCCGTTATTGGTATACCGAAAAATTTGAAAAAAATTCTCTGCCGATTAAAACAGGGAGAGAGGCAACAAAAAAGGTAAGTCCGACCCGTTCATCCCTTTTAAAGAACGTAAGCAAAACGACGCAGAAACCCGCCTCGGGGGCTTTGCATGTAATACGGGGCTCCGCTGCCATGTACACTCGTTTATTGTATAAACTGAATAGGGATTATTTTTAGAGACAAAAACATGTTTTCACCGAAATAACTTTGCGAGGTGAAGCAATCGAAAATAAAACCAAACATACAATTTAATAAACTTTATTTACAGGCTCCTTTACAAATATTGGACAGCCGGAGATAAAGATTATTTATTTTAAATAACATTTTATGACCAGGGAAAGCGTTTTGCTTTGACAATATATCTGTAATTTAATTTTAGCGAATAACGCTTAATTCTTTAAAAAATACGCATAAAAAAGTATTGACTGCATTTTTTTATACTATCAAAGAAAATATTTGTTGGAATTCCATCAATGTAAATTAAGTTTAACAATTCGATATAAAATTTTAATAATTTAAAAAGCTCGACACAGCACAGAATTTCGCCTTACTTTTCATCCCTCAAAACTCGCGTCAATTAAGAAAATTACAGAACAAAAAAGTGCCGCGGTACGCCGAGATCTCCCTCCAATAACGAATGACGCCTCGGAAAAATTCGAGCGGCGAAATCCGCCGTCATTAGCAACAAGCCCTGGCCTCGGCCGTAAATGCCGAACGGAATCTCTCCGCCAGCGGAGAAAGAGAGAGGAGAGCCGTAACGAAAATTTCCCCCCCGCGTCGTAATTGAAAAAATTTCGTCGCTCTCGCGACGAACGCCGAGGAGAGAAAGACAGCAGCTGGCCGAGGCATAAAAATCGTAATCTGCCACTCTTCGTAATCAAGCGGATATACATTCGCGAGGCGAGTTCTCCCGATGCTCGTTTTGCCGTCGACGTTTGTGTGTACGTCGAGGAGACGCTCTGCGGATTCTCTCGTTCGATTCGTGTTTTTTAAATTCGGTATTTGCTTATGAGGGCTGCTGATGGCGGTACAGTTTATGAGTGCTGATCAGATGTGTTTGGAGGATACGCTGTACATTCATTACAAAAGTTTTACGTTTTGCCTGGATGTAAAGTAAATAGAATTTATTCAACTTGGGAATTAAACTTATTAAAAGTTGATCTGATATGTTTGATTAAATTTTCGTTTTAATCTTTGTAACCGACATTTCTACGACAATGAATGATAAACAGTAATTGTAATTACTCCAATTACCTCTCCAACTGTTTTAAATAATTCAATCCCGCGAAGAATAATTCTCAGATTTAAAAAAAAAATTCTAAATCATTCATTCAAAAATCCCGCAAAAGATTTACAATCTCAAAAAAATCAATGCCAACATCCGAAAATTACGAACGCTTTCCCGGAGAGCCTCCCAAAATTAGCACCCAAAACCAGGCGCCTTAAAAGGATGTACCGTTCGGAGGCAAGTGTTTATGCCCTTGGAGCTGCCGGGTTGACGAAGTTAGCGTGCCTGAATAATGGAGGCTAATCGCCGGGCGCTTTGCCTGCGTCGAGCCGGGCTGCGAGTCCGAGGTATCAGTTTTGGGGGGTACAGCCCGGCTGAGACGCGTCGCAAATCCAATTTGCGAGCTTCGCTGCCGTGAGAGATTTCCCTGATTCAATAATGTATATGCGGGGAAGGCGGGCTGTAATGCAATCCGTACCTCCTCTTCCGGTATTTTTTCCTGTCAATTTTCGTTTCCAGGGACGCAAAAACTTGTGCTTTTTTCTTTTATTTTTTCCCGGACGATCTGTTCCGCCAAAAAAAGCTAACGGACAATAATTGTCGCGAAAACCAGTCAGAAAATCCGTGCGGAGATCTCCCCTCCCCGAACAGCCACCTGAAACAACTGCGCGGAGGAAGGCGCGTGTCTGCTCTGGCAAGCATTACGTCGCCACCGGCGGCGGCGCGAAATCTCGCCTAATCCCCGATATTGTGCGCGTGCGCGAACACCTGGAACAACTCTCGCGGCACATGTCGATCAAGAAACCGTCGCCACCGCCGCTGCCGCCTCGATCGATCGACGCGTCGATCGCCAGGCACGTAAGGCGATATCGGCCGATTGTTTAATACGCCGGAGGTGGAAATATTTTCGGAGCAAGGCGGAGAGGAGCGTCGGTTATTTTTGAGTAATTTGATTACGCGCCGAGCGTGTTTTTGCTTCTTTTAGAAGCGGCATCGAGGGAAAAAAGTTAAATAAATGTCATCCGGACGAGGAGAGAACGGATTTAGTTCGATGACGGGGCCTTTCAATTATTCGGGAAGTTGATCCTGCGATTTTTGTGTATGGATTTATTTAACAAAAAAATGATCAAAGATAAATAACCGACCTAAAACCCCGAGCAGCGTACAGTTAAAGACCGAGTTCTTAATTCGCCGTAGCAGCGCCTCTCGATCCCCCGGTGCTTTCAGACTAATTACCGCTTTGCGCTCTATGTACTTACTCGCGCTGTTTACAGCTCCGGCTCGAGCGCGCGCGCGCGATCTCGTAAATTCCGCGGCGTAATCGTCGCACGTGTACATCGGCGCATAATGAATTGCGCCCGCCGCGTATATTAGTCGCTGCACCTTCTGTGTCGCGAGAGAGAGGCCTTATCGCCTCTCGTTATCTCCCGCCGCGCGGTGTGCGCGACGCGCCGCGTTTGTATGTGTGATATTGGTGCGCGTTTTTTTTGGAACGGTTGTTGAATTTGGTTTTCGAGGCTTTGCATTCTGTTGTGGTTTTGGGGAGATTTTTTTATTTTGGAAATATCGTCGTACGAAGGAATTTTTTTTATTTGTATAAATTAATGAAATAACTATTATTCGATTAATTACTGTTATGAAGTTAGAGGGACTGAAATGACGGATCAAATTAAATTGCAACTCGATAAATCGAGTTAGAAATGGAATGATCGTTAGCTAGAAATAATTGGTCGATTGAATGCGCTTAGCTCAATCTTTTTATACAACTCGTACTTTTCAACTTTGCGGTTTAAGTACTTTTTACATTTAGCCAACATCTCCACACCGCCTCGCATCTCCTTTTTAAACAAAGCGCTCGCCTTCCGCCTACCAACAAAAAGGGCCACTCTCCCAAATGAATTACATCGCGCAGAGAGCCTGCGAAAGAAATCCGAAAAGCAGAGAGAGAGAGCCCGTTCCTCCCAAATCCGTCGCGCCATCTAATTTACTCGACAAACGTATTTCACTGCAAATCCTCGAGGAGAAATTCCGCGACCGTCTTTCCGCGCTGCAGCGACGACGTGCCCTTGCACACCGATCTCCCGGAGCGCGAAGCGAATAAAGGGCGCGCGGAGGCGCGGCGTTTCGCGGATTAGAAGAAAAGGAGAGGCGGAGGGCCTCGCAGAGACGCGCACCCGGGGAACTTAATTAAAAGCACGCGGGATGATTATTTGCAGAGCCGCCCGGCGACGAGCGGCCGTTTATTTTGGAAATTGCGTCGTCCTCGTCCTCGGCCGATGCGACGGTGCTACCGGAAGGACGAGGCGGATATACGGGCGGAGAGAGGCCTTGTTTTCTCGCGCGAGGCGACGGCGGCGTGGTTTTTTCGGAATTAAAATACTATACTGTTTTCTGGAGGTTCTCTCGGCGGGCTTGGATTAACAATGCGGAGGAATTTGAATCGAGAGTCGACGGGGAAAGAGAACCGTCAAAGGAACAATGATTAAGCAAAAATTGGAGGTAGAATTTTCGACTCCCACATTTCTCGAAAAGCGCTTCGAGATTAACTCGAGATAACTGCAATTAAGGCATCTCTCGCCTTTTCCTCCTACGATCGATACGATCTGGCGATCGTGG
The DNA here is from genome assembly GCA_035582975.1 of Ormyrus labotus. Lineage (NCBI taxonomy): Eukaryota > Metazoa > Arthropoda > Insecta > Hymenoptera > Ormyridae > Ormyrus > Ormyrus labotus. The sequence goes on from JAWWEO010000036.1 coordinate 11,838,109, forward strand.
CCCTTTGTCGGATATACTCGACAAATAGCCCCTCGTCGCGCCTCCTATTTTCTTTTCACCCGCGGCATTCCGAGCCATTATTTAAAAAAAAAAGGCTGAATAATCTTGGGAGAACCCTTCCTTGGCGCGCCTTTTTTTTCGTATTCACGTCCAGGCCACTTGCGCGCGATAAAATAACAATAAGGAGAAGAAGGTGGAAAGCTTTTCCAGCGCTGTTTATACTGCGAGAGAGCGAGAAATAACAGTTATTGGTTTTCGAACGTATGCAGCTGTTGCTTGCTTTTCGTAGCTTCTTCGCGCATCCGGTTGTTTTTTTCCCACCAGAAAATCCGATATTTTTTTCGACTTTACCAAGTCTAAAGTTTCTTTCCGTTTGCAGCGGCTATATACGATTACACTAGAATTTTTTGAGAAGAGTAAAAATTCTATTCCTGGAAATGGTAATTTTTCGAACAGCCAACCGATATATATTTTAAATCTTTTTCTATCTGTTACTTCCACGCATCTGCGATCGCGGAACGATAATCCATCGTTTTTTAATCGCGCCGGGGCAGTTATTTAAAATGTCGAGACAAACGGATACGGTCCGACTCTCGAGAACGAAAATTCGTAGCGTTCAAGGAATCCGAAAGGAAAACAAGCGCGAGAGTTGACGCGCTCCCGTCAAAATCGTAAAACCGCCTTTCCCCCGACGAGTCGCCGTGCAGCTGCTCGACAACAGGTTCGGATCCGAGCCCGCGAGGAGATAAGCCTCGCGAGCGGAGATAGGTGACTCTCTCTCTGCGCGTACGGCGACAGTTGCACCGTTGGATATTGCGCTGCTCGTTCGAGGTGTTGGTTTGATTGTTCGGAGCGGTATCGTATATGTTTTTTGAAATTATGATGGTGTTGCCGAGATAAGATAGTAGTTTGGGGGAATAATGGAAAACGAAGTATTCTTTAGTATCTCGAGAGGTACTGGGATGCACTCGGAAAAAAATATTGTTGAAACAACTGCATTTGCTGTGTTAATTATATATTCATCAGAATTTTCGGTTAATACGACAGAGTTTCTGTTAAGTCAATATAAAAATTTTGTCAAATCAATCGAAAATTCTATTGATTATATTTAACGGACCATGCGGTTGCTTCAACTACATTTTTTTCTCAGTGTGTACAAACATGAATTTACCCGTAAAGGTAACAATTTCGATAATTTCAAAAAACGGAGATCGCAAAATTTGACGCCCGCTAAAACCGAGTCTAAACAAGCTGGAATAAGAATGTCTCGAAATTGAAAAAGTTCGAGGCAAGCGGAGGCTCGCCAGCTCTCGTCGTCGAACAAAGGCTCCTCCGCGGAATCCGCGCTCGACGCGGGTGGCGCTTATAAAAGACTCTCCTCTCTCCTCTCTCGCGGCAAAAGACACACAGCCGCAGCATCAAAAGTTCGAAGGCCGCTCGGCTCGACTCGGGGGAGGAAGTCGCTCGTCCGGGCGAGGAGAGAGCGCGGGGGCGGGGGGGGGGAG
>JAWWEO010000036.1:11839623-11953761 GCA_035582975.1 Ormyrus labotus
CCCCCCCCCCCCCCCCCCCCCCCCCCCCCCGCCTCGCGCGCTCGGCTAGAATAAACACATAGATGTTTTCTTTGTTCCTCTAAACTAAACAACTCCGCCGCGAGGAATCTAAACAGCCGGGCGAGCACCTAAATTCAATTTGCCCCTCTCTCTCTCTCTCTCTCTATCTCTCTTTCTCTCTCGGCGTACGCGAAAAGCTTTTAAGGAGTGGCGCGGAGCCCAATATTTACCGCTGCAGCCGAAAGTGCAGCTTGCGGTCATCGGCGCAACTTTATGATGGTGGGCCAATATTTGACGGGCGATCTTCGCCTCTTTTTTCCGGTCCCAGAGCGCGCTTTTTTCGAGTCTTGCATGGGAGGGGGGAGAGGGGGCTTCTTTCGGCCTCCGCGCGCTCTGGGAAATGCGAGTTTTCGGCTGTTTGCCGCGGATAGATGAATTTGTTTAGGTGGGGCGGTGAGTCCGCCGTGCGCTCGAGTTTTATGGCTGTAACGTCGATGGGAAAGGGTCTGGGTATAAAGGAGGTAATTGCCTTTACGACTCGACTTTCGTTCGATGCTTTTTTTTTTTTGTGTTTCACGTTTATTGCTTGCTTGCGACACGCCGAAAAATAAGATTTCACGCCGATATCGCGTCACGATATATTTTATTAAAAAATTCACAATTAATACCGGGAAGAGCGAAAGCATATAAGCATATACAGCGCGTTAAGGAAAACAAGCAGAAAATATAGTCCGCGCTGGGAAGAATAAACAACCGGTCGAGCCGAATTCGCGAGCTCTCCGCGCCGTACGAAATCTGCGCTTGTCCGAAAGGCAGATATATTATATAATTTTTTCGAGCCTCCGCGGCAATATAAGAAAAGGGGTAGGCATCGAAACAAAACCACCCGACATAAGGGGATCGGGGGAGCGATTGCCGTAATACATTAGCGTTCTTTTTTTCTCCTTCGTCCTCCACAATATATATATAAGCGAGAGGCAAATAATGCGCTCCTCTCGCTCAATACGCGCCTCTGGCTCTGTACACAAGTTCGATGCTTTTATTCTCGGCCCGAGAGCCGATGGAGAGAGAGAGAGCGGAGGTAGGGGGAGGAGAGGAAGCGGTCCCGCGATGTACGTATTCGTCAGAGAGAGAGAGAGAGAGAGAGAGCTACGCGCGGCAGTTAAACCTTTCCTACTTAGGTGAAATTAAATACTCAAATTGCTCGTTTTTTATTATCGGCCGCTGCCCGCTGCTGCAGTGCGTGTATACATATTTTATGAAACGCGTGAAAAAGTACTTTGGGATATGAGTGCATTACGATATTAACAACGTTCGGAAAAAATAGCCGGAAGATTGTACGAGAATGTGCAAGCAATTATAAATATTGAAAGAATTCTTACGGAAAATATCTTAGAAGGCTTGGAAGAATCAATGAAAACTTATTCATTGTTTCTTTGGCGTTTTAATTTCCTCAATAAAACAAGAAAAAATGTTTCTCGTCCAAAAATTAATTAACTGCCTTTAAATTTTATAAAATAAATAAAATTACTATTCCATCCCAAACCGTACAATTAATAAAATTCAAGAAAAAAAACGAACCCCCGCTCCCGCAAATAAAATAAAAAAATTTCCAAACAACGTTATATCGGCGAGCAAACAAGTTTCTTACCGAGCACAAACAGAGTCTCTCGAAATCTAAAAAAGGTAACCCTTTAAAAAACGCTGCCCGCGCGCCGCTCCTCGGCGGTCTCGAGCAGCGCTCCTCGCATGATCTCATCATTAAAGTGTTTGTTTGCTCGAAAATAAATACACAGCCGCCTCTCTCTCTCTCTCTCTCTCTCTCTCTCGCGTATACACGCACGCCTCGCTTTCGCCATCTGCCGACTAGCCGCGCCGCGAGGAGGGAAAGGGGCAGGGGGGCCGGAGAGGAGACGATGGTTATACTCTTGTTTGCCAGGCCCCGAGAGAGAGAGAGAGACGCGCACTGTGTGTAATATTTTTACAGGCCGCCTCTCTTTCTCTCTCTCTCTCTTTCTCGCGCGCCGATGCCGAACGTTTATTAACGGCCGTCTGCTTACGGATTCTCGAAAGCTTCGCCGGCAGTTTTTGGGTATATTTAGGCGCGTCGACCGGCTCGAGATATGGTGGGGATGCATTGTCAAGGATGCAGGCGGGATTGAATAAAACGCGCTGGAAAGCCGAGGAACGCGGTTTTTGAATTTCAAAATGCGCCTCGTTAATGCTTCGCGGAATACTGAGAAAATTAGCCTTGAGAGCCGATTAAGACCGTCCGACGTAAATTAGAGAAAGCAAAGACGATATTTGTGCAACTATTATTTTTTTTTTTGTTTTCGTAGAAATGATTTTGCCCAGTTATGGGAATAAAAAAAGTCGCGAGTCGTTAATTAATCATGCAGAAAATACTTTAATTAAAAAAGAGCTAAACAATCCGCACAACGTAAGACAAACACACTAAGCACCTCACAAAAAGGCGAACGAAAAAAAAAAAAAAATGCTCCATCCGAACGACGGTGGGCTCGAAGAGCCCCGCCGGAAATACAACGTAAGAGGGACACACATCGCGCAGGCGGCAGTCCGCGGAACAGATTAACCGGCAGCGGATTATCGCGTATATACGTATACGGCGCGTGTATCCGGACGTATTTGTTCTCCCTCTTGATTTTTCCTTGCCTCGCGATGTCTCTCTCTCTCGACTCGTTTTTCGCGGAATTTTTATATATTACACGGCTCGCTCTCTCGGCTGGCTTTACAAGTGTTCCCGACAGCGGAAGGCAGTTCAGGGAAAGGACTGCGATGAGCTGGATCTTGTAATGGGTTGAAGTCTGCAGACTTCAGGCTTTTTGTTTCTAGAAAAGATCTTTTTTTGCGGAGTTTTTTGAGAGTCGACGGTGAGTCGAAAGTTCGTCGTTTCTAGCGAGTTTGTTATTAAGTTAATTAACAATTTATTAATAATTCGTTCCAATGAAACAAAGCCGGAAAGGCAAGGTGAAAAACTTGATTAAACAAGAGAATTTCACAAAAAGTTTCTTCTCCAAGTTGCTTATCGAGGAATAAAAAAAAAAGGTTACAGGTAATACGCTGTAATTCAAATGTTCAATCCAATAATATTATTTACAAATTAATAATAATCATCCAGGGCAAATTAAAGAACCTTCAGCCCGGTGCTTTCCGACAAGCCGGGCATCTACATTAAACCGTACTTAAACACGTGCGCAGAGCAAATAGACGTACATAAATATTAATTAATTCCTTGAATACTGAATTTAGAACTCGTTCGATATGAATTGATTCGAGTGGAAGCAGCGGCGATGATGTTAGTCTAAAAGTTCTAATAACAAAAGATGCTTTTAATAAAGAATTCAAAGCTGTATTACAAACACGATTTGATTAATTGCTCGGCGGCTGATAAAAATTTTTAGAATGCAAGTAGGCGATTGATTTGGTATTCATATAATCGCTTCGTTCAGTCTTGCGGAAAATTAAATTTATTTTTCTTGTCTGATTTTGAGAATTAATCATCTATTTTTCGTTAAATCTGGGTACCGTGATTAAAATTTTTGCACAAACAAGAGCGATTATTCAATCGAAGAAATAACAATTTAGCTTTGCTGATTATTAACACGCCATTTCAAAGAAAAAGTATCCTTTTAACAACGTAACAAAACAATCTTTCAATTCGACTATACAAGATTTTCAAAATATCACAATCCTTTCGCAGAACAGCGATTTCATTCCCCCCAAAAATTTTCCCTCAAAACCCCCCAAAAAAAAAAAAGAATAATTGAATGCGTAACCTTCCTCGAAATACTCTCCTCTCCCCGTTCCCGCCGCTCTCAATCCCCCATCCGCCGAGCTGTTAATTCGGTTTACGAGCGGCCATCAAGAATAAGCGACACCTGCGCGAAAAAAGCGAAGATCGGCCCCCGTCGCCGTCGCCGTTGCAGAGTCGAAACGACCTCCTCTCTTTCGCACACACACACATCTGGCGCATCGACTCGCACTCGCGACGTCGAACGTCGGAGGATTGGCGCGGAGGCAGGAAGGAATTCATTTAATCCGGCCGGGCCTTTTACGCGTTTAGCCCCGGCGGGTTTATGTGCCCCCTTTTTTGAAGAATTGTATAAATTTTTTCGAGGGCGCGCTTACGTTTATTCCCCGGCGTTGCGGAGTTTTGCGGCGGTAAGTGGACGACTCTCCTTGTGATACGTCCGATGCCGCCGCGGTGGACTGAAAGGAGCTTTTGCGGATGAAAATGTGAGGAAAGAGCTCGGCATTCAGAGGTGAATTATCCCGGCGTATTGCCGGGATATACTCTTTTCGTTTTGCACGATTTTTCGGGGAAGAAACGAGTGGGGTTGTAATTTTGTACGCTTGTTCGTTAAGGAATATTCTGACATTACAGATGTAAGTGGACGAATAAAAAAGTCTGCATACATGAAGCTTTCCAAAGATAAGTATGCTAGAGCGCTTTTTATACTTGAAAATCCCCTCGTCGCGTTACAATTCGTTTGCCCAACCGAGACATTTCGACTTCCGATCTTGCAAAATCTTCCGAAAATCGGCAAGAACCAGCCACCGGTTACTTCTCCCAAAAGCCTCGCGCACTCGACGTCCGACCTCCCGGGAATTTCCGAATGGCCGCGGCGCGAAGCCACCTCAGCGCGCAACCCGAGGCTTCTCCGCGTCATTGGCCGGCTCTTTCTCTCTCTCTCTCGGCGCAGGTAACAGAACGCCGCTGACGATTGCGCCGATGGCGGCTCTCACGGGATCGACGGACGGCTTCTCCGATACCGAGAAACAGCGGCGTCGCGAGAGAGCCTTATTTTCGCGAGTTTCGCAATCGGCTTCTTGCTTACCGAGACTTGAGAATAGACGCGACGACTGCGGCGCGTTGGCTTTTTTGAGTGACTTAAGCAAGATGGATGGTTTACGGAGGTAGGCGGGGAAATTGTTTGCTTACGGTTGACCGAAGAGGAGTATTGTGCGCGGTTTTGTTTTCATTTCTGTTAATTAAATTTAGGGAATTATTGTGATTTGTTTGAAATATTAGAGATAAATTTAAATATTGTATCTGAACGATTGTAATGTTAAAAAATGACTGCTCTCATAAATAAGCGAAAATAACTCTCTAAAAATGAATGAGTGAAATTAGTCCATATGCACTTATTCTATGTTATAAGTCGTTTACTTTTGTGAATAAGTAAACGACTTTTAACGTAGAATAAGTGCACGTGGACTAATTTCACTTATTCACTTTTAGACAGAAGAGAATTTGACTTAGCAGTATAACATTCTAGACTGTAATTTTGATCTTTTCTAGTTTACTTGTAATTTAAGAACAATCGAACCGCCATCAAACGCAGCAGTAAGCATTCTCAAAACGCTTCCGAACGTCCGAGCAGCGCAAAACGAAACGCAAATTATTTCCATTTACCCGATCGCCCCGACTATTTAAATCTCCCACTGATAACCCAAGCACAATTACTCACTAATCCCAAGCAATCTCCTCCCCGCTGACCCACTTCTCAGCTCCCGGCTCTCGCGGGCAGCAAAAACAGAGGCCGCGACCGGACGTTCTCCAGCTCGCCGCGCGATTTATTCTTGGGTATAGCATGTTTCTCGTCCAGCCGCGAGCGTAAATATTATACAAACGGGTGACGACTCGCGCGCGCGGCCGCTTTCCAGGAGCTGCGAGGAGGATGTCACGCCCCAGAGTTGCGTTACCGAGTCCCGCAGACGTGCCTAATCAGCGCAGCACCGCCGGCTCTGTGTACGTTTTCTTGTTTCGCGTTTGGAAAAAGGCTGACACGTAGGCATAATAGTTCGCGAAAGAGGCCTTTGTCGAGCGTGATTGGGGTTGCCGCAGTTTTTTTTATAGTTTTCATTTTGTTCTATTAATTGCGGTGTTTGTGATTGAGAGGAAAATGAGTTTAGAAAATAAAGTTGTGCTATAAAGTGAAATAAAATGGTGGTTTTCTTTTCTGAAATTCAATAGGTTACTTTTTTATATCGTACGATTTATTTCAGTTAAAAAAAAATTGATAGAAATAAACATTCAAAACTAATTTTTAAACATTTTTCTATAATTCTCTATTTAGCAGTAGTAATGTTTTTGCGCTTTTCGAATAACTTGAATTAACAATCGCAATACTCCCAAAAAGAAGAAAAAGCACTCGACAACAAACCCGCGCATCAACTTATCCCCGAAACCCCTTCTTTAACCTTCTAATAAGCAATGCTTATTCATTCAAAATTAACTCAATAATGGGCACAAGCTCGCGCGTCTGGCCATAAAGCCGGCGAAAGCTCGCCTGCGCCCCGCGAAGCGTTAGGAAAAAAGGGCTCGTGGCGTCGCCGCGAAACGACGCTATCCATTATTGTGCTAAATTAGGAAAAGTTTTTCCGGAGGGGAGGCGAGCCTCGCCCGGATCTTAAATTCATTTTACTTCCGGCCGAGCGATCACCGTGAAAAGAGAGCGAGCCCGGGCTATCTATCATCGGCGTCTCTCTCGGTGCCTCGGTCAGGAATCTTCTTATTTTTTAGCCGGGAGCTCCGCCTACCGCCGAGAGCTTCTCCCGGTTCTCTTCTGACGCGCGCGCGGGAGCTTTTGTTTTTCTCGGTACTCGATTAAGTGCAGCTGTTTGCCGAGATTATTTTTTTTTTCTCTTTTTTCGATTCGATCACGCTCCGGGGAATCTTTTCAGATTTAGGCGCTGGAAAATGTTGATTAATTTTTGATAAAAGTTTGGAAGTGTTTGAAGGAAGGTATACTTTTATATTACAGATTTATTATTTTTCGATTACTTGAAAATCTTGTAATAAACTTTAGCAGATAAAATGATTATATAATCGTACGTAAATGTTAAAGTATACATGAAAAAATCTTTTTTATCAATATACTTAGTAGCCGGTAATAGTCAATTAGCGATAAAAAATTTACTTGTGGTTTCTTACGTTCTCGTAGTATAATACAAGATTTCCATTCATAATCCCTAACAAAAGAAATAACAACCCCATACCAACCCCTTGCCTATCCTTGCCCACTTAACCCCAAGAAAGCAGCAAAGCTCCATAAAAATCAGTCCCGGGATCTCTCGAGAGCTTTCCTAATTGAGCAATAACACCACCTCCTCCTCTATTTATACACAGCCGAACCTCGAGCCCGCAAAACCTCCCTCGGCGAATCGGAATCCCCGCCGACACGCGAGCTTAGAAGCTCCTCTCTCGCTTGGCTCATTACCTTCGCATTGTCATCGCATTACCTGCCTCCGGGAAAGGGGTTCTAGAGCTTGGTTTCTTCCTGAAATTATCCGCACTGCGGCGGCGGGAGACTCGGGGAAAAAGGACTCTCTCTCCTTCTCTCTCGACCCAGAGAAAAAAAGGAGCGCGCGCGTAAAATTATTCCGTGGCCTCCTTTGTGGCTAAGAGACGGGGGGAGCTGTACGAAAAAGGGGTACGAAAAGAATGCGAGTCCACGAGAGAGGCTAGACGCGGGAGCACTTAACTGCCCGCTGCCGACAATGGAGAGGAGATCTTCTCCGCATTATGACATTCAGTGTCTTGAGGCCTATTCTTGCTTCTTTCGGTCTCCATTGTCTGGTCTCCCCCCCGATCCTCCGGGGGGTTCCTTCGGGTTTGCACGATGGGAAAGAGGAGAAGGCTCTTCCTTAACCTGCAGGGAAAAACAGCCGCGGCTCTAATTAGTTCTGGGCCGTTTCAGCCGGTAAAGAGGGCATAAACAGGTTAAAGGCTATTGTGGCGACTCTTTGACGCCTCCTCGCTCTTGGGCTTTAATCCTTCTCTCGCTCTCTTACTCTCTTTGGGGGCTTTATGAGATGCCGCGCTGGGCGCCAGATATCGCGCGGAAAATGTCGCGCCGATGCTGCGGGCTGCGTCTTTTGTGCGTTTTTTTTTTTCGGAATTCAGATGGAAAAGTTTTTTTTGTCAGCTTCCTAGAGGGTTGGGGTGCTCTTTTGAATATCTCTGGGCTGTGACCTAGTTTTTATTGCGTGTTGATAGGCAAAGCTTCAAATAACGTTTATTACATCTTAAAATATTCGTAGTTTTAAAACTGTTATTTTAATAAAGAAAAGAGACGATTAATCATCAGATTGTGCAAGGCATTTTTTTTTAACGAAGGAAACTTTAATTATGAGACAGTGAAATTTCAAAGCTGTGTTATTAAAAAAAAGAAAAAACCCTCTTATTTCATTAAGCTGCCTGTCGTGATTTCAGGATCTCAAACGTCATAAATCACCCTTCGAATCCCGCGGCTCCCGATTAATAATTATTATTTAATACACAATCCAGAGAGTAACAAATTAACAGCAGCAGCCGTCGTCGGCACGGAGAAAAATCGCGCCGAGGCTCTCCTCCGCAGGAAAAAGGTAAACGACGCCGCGCGAAGTAAAAAAAAAAGGAGGGCGGCGAGGAAGGAAAGAAAAGACGAACCGCCCGTGGAAACTACTTCCACGGGCAGAGAGGAATAAAAAAAAAAGAGAGAGAGAAGGATCTCGCGCCGCAGCCGCGCGCGAGATGAAGAAAAGAAGGAAGTAAGGAGAGCGCAGCTTTCGCTTGCCTAGGGTAAAGAAGGCGGGGAGGGGATATATAGGAGCGGGCGTTGAAAAAGACAGAGCGAAAGAGTCGAAAAGCAGGACACGGCCGCTCTCCGCTCTCCGCTCTAATATAAATGACCCCGGCTCGTGAAGCGAAACGGAGACATTCGCTAATTAAAAAACTTGAAAAATTAATACACATTTCTCTCTTTCTCCGTCTCTCTCTCTCTCGGTGCCGCGACTCTGCGCCCTTAATTTCTGGTATCTGATCAGCCATCTGTTCCTCTCGGGCATCGCGAGGAGCTGGGAAAAAAAAAAAGCGGATCGCCTCGTCTTCTCCGATCGCCGTCACCCCCCCCCCTCCCCCTTCTTCATTAGTTTTCGTGCGCGCGAGATTTGAATGCAGTGACGGATTGGACCTTTTTTTTTTTGTTCGAGGGATCGATGCTAATTAGGGACGCGTTGGATGTCGAGCAGAAACGTGATTTCATTGGCATTGTTAATCAATGCAAATCGGAATTGGTATCAGAATAAGTTAGTTACGGTAACGCGTCATTTATTAATCCCAAGCCTTGCATCGGGAGAAATTTCTTTCCCCGAGAGAGAGAGAGTCTCCGCTTAAACCAACGAGGAGCACGATAAAAGACAGCCGCGAGCGAAAGCAAAGGCAGGGCTCTTTTATTTGGCGGCAAACTTGTCAAGCGCGTAATGAACAGGAAGAGGAGTGTTTGAAGTGAATCGAGATTTCGGCGCTGAGCCCAGCTCGTCGCCGATAAAGCCAACGAATTGACTCGTTCGTATTTATTGCTCGGTACTTGCGACTCTCTCTCTCCTCTCCTCATTCCTCGCCGTCTCCTCTCTTATATAACGCGGCGAGGAAGTTTCGCCTCCCCCTCCTCTCTCTCATATCGGCGAGGCGCACTCCGCCCAAACAATGGCTTCCATATAATTGCTTTTATAGCTCAGTGAACGCTAAATATTCCATACTTTTGCTCTCCCGTGCCGCTGCTGTCGCTGTCGCGATTCCGCCGCTCGATCGTCAGTCAGCCGATTGGGTAAATATTCGCGAGAGCGCACACCCCGCTTCCTCTTCCTCCTTCGCTTATATATCCCTCTTGTGTTTCGGTGGCGCTTGGGGAGGTTACTTATTTTTATGTCGAGAAGTGTCTTACATGCGAGCGATCATTAAGATGTTCTTTAAATAATTCCTGTACTATGTAATCCACCTCAAATTGTTTTTAATCGGTAGAAGTGAGGTTTGTATAATACTAAATTGCATATAAAACATAACCATAAAAGAATATTTTCCCCTACAATTACGTAAAATCTAATCCTTATTTGCGTCCTTCAACCGCATTGCATAAACGCAAAGAATCGCTGATCGATGCACTTCGTACGTCACGTGCAGTAGCGAGAAGCTTATATCGGCCATTAGCATGGACAATCGCCGGTCGTTGACCACCCAGCAGGAAGCATAAGGGGGCCATTTAATGCAGGAACCGAGTCCTTCCTTTTTTACCGTCCTCGCTCCATACATCTCGCCGTGTGACAATACTGCGGAAAGCTGACCGCATCAGATATTCCGCAGCTCCGCCGCTGTCTGTCCTTCGAGCTCGGAGTCTCGGGGGAGGAAAAAAAAACTTTTAATATAAAAAGATAAAAAGTTGCTTTATACGGCGTTTCGGCCTTTTATAGGCCAAATTCTGAATGTAATTTAAAAGGGAAGATCAATTTCGGTGCGTAGTAAAGTCTTGTCGCATTCATTAGGAATTAAAATAGGAGAACTCGTCATTTGGCCTTCTAAATCTAAATAAACGAACGTATTATCGTGTACAATTATTACTTTAATACCTCTTTCAAAAGTGACAAATGAACGATACACACTTCGCGCCGTAAATTACAAAACAAATACAAATAAAGCAGAAAAATACTATAATAAACTTCCCTCGGCCATAGAAAACAAATCATCCCCGGCCCAACGCCCATAACTCCTTTGATTCAATAACGAGAAAATCTCCGGGAGCCATAAAGCCGTGGCGCGAAAGAGCGAGACACGCCACCCCCGCCTAGCTTCCCGGCGGCCGGATAAAGACACAGAGGGAATATCCCTTCGACCGCGAGGTTCGGCTTGGCTTTCCGGTCATTCGAACATTCGGGGGGGAGTCCTGCCTCCCCCCCATCCTCCCGAGCCGCCGATACAGCCGCGATCAGCGTTAAACGCCGCAGCGAACTTTGCTCTCTCTCTCTCTCCCTTCTCCGGAGCCGCCGTAATTTTCGCGAAATCAGGCGCTTCTTTCACTTTCGGGGAAAGCCGAGGGAATCGGCGAACTTTATTGCTAAATACCGGCCGATCAGCAAATTCGCCAAGCCTGCCGACGACCCTTGGACTTTATCCCCCGGTGCCAGAGGAGCTGACGACGTCGGCCGCCGATTTCGGGGACAATTTACGTGTGAGGATTGTCGTCGGGATCTTTTTTTTTTTTACGAGGTGACGGCTGCGGGATTTGTTTTTTTATATTTTTTTTTATTCAGACCCGCGCGATGCTGAGGTTTCTGAATTCCGAGGAGGAGCAGTGATTGGTAGCTTTGAATTTGACGAATGATTGAAATGTTCTTTTTGTCTTTAAATTCATGAAATAACATTTATCTGCATCTCGATTTGAGATCGCATCCGAAATCGAGATCAAATATTTCGAGAATCGCAGAAGGCAGTTGGATAACTGAAAATAGTATCGAAATTTTCAGCCAAGTCTTGCTTATCTGATAGCTAATTCAGGGAATCGTAGAATCTTTATATACTGCTAAACGTTGTCCCAGCAGATGATATTCCACTTTTAAAGTACACCTGCCAAAATAGAGTCAAACGCTACTGTAACTCGACTTTTATCGAATAATCCGAACCGGTCCGATGCACCAGTAAACTATCAAATCGATGCTAATCCAGTCTCGCGAGTAAAAAGAATTTTATAATCTCGACGCAAAAGCTATCTCTGTGAACGCTGCATTCTTCATTGTATTTTTGGAATCCCGGGATTACGGAAGAAATCGTGGTCACCTGATTACGCCGACAGCAAAGAGCAAAATTAGAAATCCCAGAACTATTCTCATTCCTGCTTATTTAAGACCGTACACGATATATTTCGAGTAAAACAGGACATATTCCCTATCACCCAATGCACGGCACCCCGGATAATCGAGTAGACCGACCAACCAAACCGCCTTCCCACATTTTCCCGCTGACCCCCTTGCCGAGTCGAGTACACGAAAATAACCAGCTCTCCGGGCGACTCAGCGTTGGCGTCGTCGTCGTCGCCGCCGCGCGTGAATTCCCACGGGACTCCTCGCGCTGCTCGTGCGACGTGGGCACGAACGCCTCTTTCGCCGGGCTTCCTCGGCGGTGTCGGAGGTGCTCGCGCAGCAACCGCCGCCGCCGCGCGGACACCTTCCTTCCGACAATTAAGTCATGTTCACAATGGGAATTGAAAAGCCCCGGGCTGACCGCTGCTGACCGAGCCGTTTGCCCTCTCTCTCTCTCTCTCTCTCTCTCTCCTGTCCCTGCTCTCTCGTGCTCTTTCTCGCCGCGGCAAGAGGGAAAAGCCGGGGGCGGTAAGAAATTCCGGGGAGGAAAGTGCTTCGTTGTAATTTTAAGGACTTGCAAGAGTTGTTTGGGTAATGGGGGGCGAGTCTCCGTTAGGTAATTCGGCGGGGTACTGTTTGTACTTCTCTAATTCTCGATTGTGAAAATGCGCTCGAAGGAGCTGCGGCCGACCTCGAAATTCTCTCGAGTGACATATTCCATCGAGCCGGCGAAGTAAAAAATTCCACACCGCGCTCGAGCGAAATAAAGCGTACATCAGCCGATACAATCGTCATTCCTCGAAGCGCGTAAAAACGAAAGCAAAGAACGACAAGCGCCGACTTTAATCACATCTACAATTCCGCGGGGTCCGATAAATCCCTCCTCGCCCCCTCTCTCTCTCTCTCCCCCCGAGCCTGGATTTCCATTGGATCGCAAATTTTTCCGACGACTCTCTCTCTCCCCGCCGCCTCCTTCGGCCTTCGGAATATTCGGGCTTTCTTTTTCGGGCACCAGCGGCAGGGCTCGAATATCGTCAGTCTCGTGTCCTAATTAACGTCGCCTTCGCCTCTCTCTCTCTCGGCGTGAAAAGGGTGAGCGCCCCGCGCAAACCACCGAGAGCGGCGCGGGGGTGCGCGCGGGGCGATCGCTCTTCCTCTCTCGCTATTTTTCCCCTCCTCCCCCCGGCGGTCCTTTGAAAAATTTCTCCAGCAACGGCGGCGGCGGCGGCGGCGGCAGACGGCGGGACTGTTCGAGAGGGATGAAGATTAATTCGTTCCGTCTTAATCGTATCAAAGTTTGAGAGCCGACTCGGAAACGGCCGGCTGAACTCTTTCACTCGTTCCTCTTTTATTTTAGCCCGGGCGGGGCTCTCTCTCTCCACGCTGATTCTCCATCCCGTCGCGGATCCGCGCCTTCGGCAACTTTTTACTTTTCGAGCTACCCCCCTGCACCCCTGCGCCGGGAGGGAGGAGGGCAAAAGCTAAGGGGGGAGGGGGGCGGGTAATCATATTTAATAATGTCTCCGGTATTTTTGCCCAGCTGTCAAAGTTGGGCGCGAGAAGTTGAACCGCACGAGCTCGGACGGAAAAAGGCTTGCGAGCACCGAGGGGGAGAATGCAACGAAGGAATTCGAGGGATTTCTTTCTCCTGTCCCTCTCTCTCTCTCTCTCTCTCTCTCGCTCTTTTTGTCGGGCGAGAGAGAGAGAGGGCTGCCTGATCGGTTTTAGCGAAAGTTTCGCGTGTTCTTTTTTAAAGGAAAGTTCGCGCGCGCGGCCACCGCCGCCGCCTGTTTGTTTGCCGAAAATTTAGTTGGGGCGGCTATTTCGGACGCGGTTAATTAGTTTATGCCGATGGCGGTGATTTTTGAAAACTTTTTAAACTCGCGATGTAAAAATTGCAAGGGGCATTCTTTCATTTAGCTTGAATGCTATACATATTGTGGAAATTATACGTAGAGAACGGCGACTTCGCTCGAAGCTTGACACAGATAAACCACGGCAGAAATATATAAGGCAAGAGCGAAGCTTAAGCTAAGAATCTGGAGAAAAATGCGCCGAGAGCGGAGGAGGGGGCAGCTTCGGAGGCGAAAGGGAGCGAAAGTCAAGGGGGGGTCCACGAGAGGTGACAACCCTTTTTATTTAGGGGCCAAGTTCTCCGCGCTAAGCTCGACAAATCCGATATTGCACCGAAGATATTCGTCTGAAGTCGCGCGGGAATGAGATTCGCCGCGGTCCAGAGTAAACTTGGGCGCGAAGACGAGGCAACGCCTTTGACACTTTTGTTTTTTTTTTTTTCGCCGCCGCTGCGGGGATTTTATATTGGCGGGGCTTTTATTTGCAGCCACCCTTCCGTTCGGTCTTAGAAACTTTTCAATTAGCGAAGACGGGAATTAATTTGCTTGCTCGAGTGTGTGTTTCGTCAAATAGTCGTTGCGGGCGAAAGTTTTTTAATATCGATTGATATAATTAGAAAGAATTTCTAATAAGGTTATTAATTAATTTAATACACACAACAAAATATTTGTCGTCTGCAAAATCTAAAAAATATCAAGTATTTAAAAATTTATAATTCGCTTTTTTCCTTTAAATATCCGACCTTCCCAGGAAAAGCTCACCTGTCCGAAGTAATACCCCGACGCTCTTAAAAAAGTATTCTCTTTCACTTACCTTCCTTTTTTAACCGAGCACCAGAAGCAGCTTAAAAGCGAAACACCTGACCTCTTCAATTCATTACATACCCAAAAAGCGAATCTCCCGAAAAAAAAGGGACAAAGTCAGCTCTCAGACCCGTCCGCAAAAAACGTAAACTCGCGCCGACTCCTCGCGCGAAATCAGCTTAGAGCAGCTCTTCCGCTTTAAAAACGCGGAAAAATTCCGCGGCGAAGAAACAAAAGGGGGCAAATCCTTGGGCCCGGCGGCGCGTTTATTTTTCTTTGTTTCGCGATACACCGCGGCGCGGCGGGCATTGTGTTCGCCTACGCGAGAGACCGCCGCGTAAATAACGCGATCATGAGCGCGAGTCGGGAGTGAGAGCATTGTTATTTCGCGCGCCGCCGCGAAACTTCGGCCGTTGGCGAGATTTACTTAGCGAAGTGGAGCAAACAAGTGCGTAGGCCGACGAGCGATTTTTCCTTCGCCAGCGGCGGGCCTTGGTTTCGCTGCCAAACCTTTTTTTTCCTGACGATCTGTTTTGCTTTTTTTCCCGCAGTTTTCGTCAAACTTGGCTTTGTTTACTGCTGCTTTTTGTTTGGATCACCAAGTCCAGCTTTTTCAATTTCCTGTTTTACTTCGTAAATAATTAAAAAAATTTTTTTATCTTCAGTCCCAAAATTTAACAACAATTTATACCCCTCGTTCTTCTTCTACTCATTAATCAATACTAAAAAAAAAAACTCCAGAAAAAAAAGCACAACGCCCAGCACCCGAAAACTCATTACGTCAACAATAAAAAATCGCCCGGGCCACGTTGCAATGACACGCATGCAAAAAAAAAAGCACCCTTCGGGGTGTCGAAGTAAGTAGGAAATAACGCGGGCAGTATCGGCTTGTATCAAGTCCCCCTCCCCCGTGGCCGGTCCGCTTTTTTTTCTCCGTCCTGACGAATTGCGCGTTTCACGCGCCGCGGGGTGAATCATCCGGCGCGCGGCGCAATATTCCGCACGGCAAATATCAAGTCGTCCGTATAATCTGCCGTTCGAGGGAATCGCTGTTATTATTTTCCCCGCAGTCTTGGGAGATGAAAAAATTGGCGGTGAATGTAGTATTTTTGCGGCTGCATGTTGTCTATAAATAACACTGGGCTGTACGTGATGTTTAATAGAAGTGAAATGTACTTAAAATTTATAAACATAAAGTTATAGATAGAAGAAATTATTTCTTGGAGAATATCGTTTTACATATATTTATTCTTTAATAATTGCATGTATTTCATCAGTTTTTCTAGTAAAATTATAATTTTATACAATTATAATCCCTACTGCACCCCAAAAGATAACTGTAATAGATTAAATAACGAAAATAATTTGAACTCCTTGAAAATGTTCCTGCCGTGCCTCCAAACAGAAAACACAATTAAAATTCATACCATTTCCTTATATCACCAGTCTACATCTCGTTCCTTTTCCCTCGGCTCCTTAGAGAGGCGGCTTCTGAGATTCGACCTTGGCTGCGGGTAAGGGGGAGCGATCCGCCAGAAAGGCCCCGGATGTGTATTCCGCGGCGCTAAATTTTTAAGCGTTACTAATTAAAAGGCTAGTTAAACAAGGCATTCTATTGCCCGCGGCGTCCCTCTCTCGCGTTTCCGTAAAACGAGCTGCGTTCAACGAGAAAAGCTGCTCGCTCTCTCTCTCTCTCTCTCTCCTCCTCGCTTCATCTTGTTTCGCGCTGAAAGCCAGCCGCCGCGAAACAAACAGCGATCATAAAGCCCGGCTTATCGAGCCGCGTTCATCTTGGCGTCGCCTTTTTTACGAGGAAACTTAGACTTTGTCTATCCTCACAATTCTTAATTGGGCCATGGTTTTTTTAAAGGAATAAGCGTCTCCCGCTCGAAACGTCGTTTAATAAAACCTTGCGTCAATTATTATTACATTGCCAAAACCACCGATAAAACAACTCTCCCAATCGAGCCAATCGTAAAATTTCCAAACCTCCCGGCAATAAATCTCCCGGCGCGGCAAGTGTCCTCGCACTTGTCCCCCGAGCGAGCGTTTAAGCCCAGATTGGATAAGCCTTTAAAGGCGCCTCGACGCATCCTCCTTGGGGAGGCAGGAACGGACGAGGCCCAATCTTGGCTCGGGCGTCACGAGTGGCCAATAAACGGCCGGCAAGTACCCAACTCCGCACGCACTTCGCGACGACGACGACGACGGCGGCGGCGTCTTCCCTGCGCGGCGCGGACCCTTGTAAGCCCCCTTCGCGCGCGCGAGCATTTAATTAAGCTGCTCTAAGGCCAAGGGGGGACACTTGGCTTGTGTTATTAGCTTTTGATTACACGCGAGTTCGGGACTGCATCTATTCGCGCAGTTTCGCCGGGTCGAGAGAGAGAGAGAGAGAGAGAGCTGGACCGGATTGGAACGGGGGAGGCTATTGTTCCTAAATGGAGAAGGCATTTCTGAATTTTACAACCCCGCGAAAATGAAACTTATTTCCTCGACTCGCCGTAGTTCTCTAATGAAAGCAAGAAACACAGCGGGTTACACGTCGGCGTGCGCCTCTCTCCCTGCAAGAAAAGACACCATATACCGGCCGAAGCGAAGCGTGTAACGAGCGCCCCGAAGCTGCTGCGCGGGCTCTCATTAACCCGCGGGGGGAGGGGGACTCGGAAGACACCGTCTCGCCGTTAACTCCGGCTCCTCTCGGCTCTCGGCGCGCATCTAATACAGGGGCCGGCGTGTCCGCGTGTATAAGAAAGTGCCGAGCGCGGCAGCTTCTCCGCGCGCAAAATCGCAAAATCGAGAACGAGTCTGACTCACTGTCTCTCTCTCTCTCTCTCGCTGCGGAGCGGCGCGCACGGCGACGACTCTCGAGGCGGAAACTTAACCGTCACGGCACTGCAGTATGTTACTAAACGATCCTCCCCAGCCCAGCTCGGCTATTATCCCCTTAGCCCCCTCCCCGCTCTCTCTCTCTCTCTCTCTCTTAAGATTTCCATGCTCTCCGGAATACGCAATTTAATACTCAACCAATTACATGAACGAAATCTTGTTAGTCCCCGGGTTATACGGCTTTTGGGGATATGAGACTCGCACGCGCGCGAGCGCAAAAGGCCTGGGGTAGCAGCCACTGTCAGGCATTTCTTAGAAGCGTCTTCGCGAGGATAGTACCCCTTTGGGGGCGAGAGAGAGAGAGAGGCCTTATACGCCAGCCGTACAAACTTCCACGATTATGATACCCCGATTACAACTATAAAATGCGTATATTGTTACTCTCCTTCATTGCGCGGCTCTGCGCCTTCTTCTCTCTCTCTCCGGGCGCGGCTTGACGCGCGCCCCGGTGCTCAACGTCGGGAGGCGCGTCGTTACTCCGCCGCCGCCGCCGCTCGCCGAGTTGATTTACGCGGGAATTATAATTAGACACCCGGCACTTTTTGGCCGGGTTTAATCGCCGCCAGCCGAGTCGCGCCGAGTCGAGTAATATCGCGGCAAAAGTCTGTGATTCGGCTCTTGTAAAAATAGAAGAACCGACGGAAACGCCGAGGATTCGGTGGATCAAAGAAGTGATTGATAATCGAAATCGACCCGCGTCGATGGCCGGCTCGTTAATCCCAAAGCGAAACGAGGCCAAGAATCGGCGTCGATCAATGGGGAAACAGCCACCGGCCGCCTTATCGCGTCTGTTGCCGCCAGGATTTATGGCCCTCGGGTCCTATCTGTTTCTAGCTTTTAACCTTTTGTTTATGTACGCCTGGCTGCTACGAGCATTCGTTTTATAAATAAATCCCTTTCGAAGGTCCATTTTTATTCCGAATGGAAAATTATGCAAAAATATTATTGACAAATATGTCTACCGGAATTGATAATGTTCATTGTTTGTTTCAGGTAAGCTGAACACATGAAAATAGTACAGTTGACATGCGTAAGTACAGCCGTCATTTTTAATCCCAAAACCAGCCCTCCCCTCCTTCCGCCGAAAAATCTGTTCGCGCCCGCGCCAATGACCGTCAGCCCAATCACCGAGTTAAAGTCATCCAAGACCACCTCGCGGCATTAACCCCGCCCCATAAAATCCCTCACGCAACTTTAATTCGCCCGAGAGAAAATAAACAAGCCGGGGCGGTCGGTCGGTCGTCGGCGCTTATTACTAGACGGGGCTCTCTCTTTGGAGGAGACGCGGCCTTTGCGTCTAGACGGGATTTATCAAGTATTAAGCGATGCATTATCGCGTCTTCGAGGTTATGTTTTGAGAGAGCGAGAGAGTAAAACGCCGAATGCAAATTGCCTCTGCCCCGGCCAAGAGCGCAAGGAGAGAGAGAGAGAGAGAGAGAGTGGAGAAGAGGCCGCGCCGGCAGGAAAAAAACAGGAGGCGCGCTCGAGCCGCCGTCGAGAGGGTGCATTCGCGCACAACATCGCGCGCTATTGAGACGGTATTCTTTGCCGGGACGGATCCCTCGGGCTTTCTTTCTCGAGAGAGAGAGAGAGAGAGTGAGAGAGACGAGGAGCGGCGAGGGAAGCCACGTGCCGCTGCCGCCGCGATCGCAAACTGTCCCTCTTGCTGTCGCCATCAATTATGGAACGAGGCGAGTCTAGCGCGACGAGCCGCCTACTATACGTCTTCTTCCGCTTCTTCTTTCGCTGCTTCCCCGGCTCTTTAGACCGCTACTTGCAGCCGAAAAATCAGCTGGGGCTTTTAAAGGGAAAAGGCTGTGCTTTTCTGCGATGCAGCTGAGATTTTATTTCGGTTTGATGTGATACATTTTTTAGCGGTTCGAAAGCTCTTGGCGAACCGATCAATTTTCACTTAATGAATGATTAATTTGTATTGCCGTTATTTTTATGCAAAGTATAGATACATCAATATGTTATTTCATTTTATTTCTCGATAATAATATTATTGTACTACGTATTACAATTGCTACACGAGATTTTTCAATTTAATCAAGTCCCCAATGAGTACAACCAAATTTCACGTTAGCATGATTTATTTATAAAAACGTCTCAGGTAACTGCAATATTAAAACCTCTTACCTTCCTACTCAAAATAAGGCTTTGTACAAATTCAATGAAATTGTCTCATCAGTTAAGTAACAATTTAAATCTCATCTCTCCCTGTTTGCAAGATCCTCTTTCAAGCTTTTCATCGTCCACCCGAAAGCTCCAACGTATTTACGCAACCGATCCTTTCAATTCCCACAAAACACCATGAGCACCTATCCGCGACAAAGACAAAACGTGTAATCGAGGTCCCCCTTAAATTTATATACATACATATATATATGTATTTACCCACAGCATCGCCTTATCTCCGGCTGAGGGACACTGACGCGCGGATAACCGATGGCTCCTTTCTCTCTCCTCGACCTTGCGAGTATTTACATGCCCGGCGCGGCTTTTATATACATTACATAATGATGTTTATCGTCGCCTGAAACAATCGCGAGTCGCTCTCTCTCTCTCTCTCTCTCTCTCCGCGGAGGGTAAATATTTAACGTTATTTCGCGCAATGTTTCTCCTCGCCGACGAGGACGACTTTCCCCCGGCGCAAAATTCCGCCAGGCCGGAGAGGAGTCGAGTTCTTCCGCCGTGTGTTGTGCTTGCTGATTGCGGGAACTTCGTAAGGAGGCTTTTGTGATTTGCCAGGTGGGGCGGGGCGCGAGAGATGAGTTTGCTGAGATTTTCCGACGATTTCGGAAGGATTCGTTTTGCTTTTGGGTGGTTAAGGAAGGATAACAGAGAGTTACTGGCTGCTTTCGCTTTTGTTGAGAACTGAAAAATTTACTTTTATATAGAAAATGACATTTAAAAGAAAAAGGATGATTAGAAGTAGTGAAGCATTTAGAGATTGGGTTGATATGCGCGAAATAGGCGTCAAAATATAGAATGCTTTAATTAAAAAATAGCATTCAAGAATTGATGGTGGTATTTTTGAAAATTTATCTTACTATTACACCAACTGAAAATAAACTGTTCAAGAAATAAAACGCGTTTGAATTTTCCTAGTTCATTATTATATTAAATCGATTTTACAAAAATAGAAACGCCAACTTGCAGTTAATAAAAATTTACCTTTCGGTTAACTAACACTGTATTACTTTCAAAAAGTTCTTCGTTAAATCTTCAGATATTTAACCAGCTTATCTGGATAATTCACTATTTTATTCATATTCGACTGTCTTTTAAACTTTTCTAGCTGCTCAGAACGTCAGAGAGATAAAAAGTAAGCAGCCTACAGTTACTTCAAAAAAAAAAAAAGGAAAAACATTTTACGTCGAATCCTAAAATAACCTAACCACACACAGTTTTCCAAATAGCCTTCATTTGCGCGTAAAAATCGATGGGTGAAAAAAAAAGGCTCGGAAAGAGACGGATACTTGAGCGTAAGAATTGAGAGCGGCGCGGGGAAATGGAAAGAGAATCGATCCGGGCTTTCAATGTCTTGACTTTATAGACGGCCATATATCATCGAGACTATCGCCGCGAAAATCTCGGAAACTTTCCGAGGCGAGAGAGAGTTCTTGAAAGCTGTAGGCCAAAATCAACGCGGGATCTTTCAAAGCTCTCTCTCTCTCTCTCTCCGGTGAAAAAAGGGAAACGCAATTTCCTCCTGGCCGCGTCCTTGTTTCGTTGACGCTTAATGACTCGCAAAAGAGGACTCACTTTCGAGAGGATATAAGCTTTTTAGCACTTGCCTCGATGCTAAAGATGGATTTCCTTGGGCTTTTGAAGGAAATGTTTCTATTTGAAAAATATTTAAAAAAATAAATACCTTGTATTTTTAGAGCGTTTGTTCTATTTGCAATATCGAAAAATCGTTGAAAAAAAGAGTACAATATTTCATATTTTAAAGCGGCTCCACTCGGTTTTATAGTATTTTAATTTTACCGGAAGACTCGTCTTTTCTGAAGTTACAAATTGTTTAATGTCAATAAAAAAGTTAGTTCCGTGCAATTGTGGGATGCAATGGCGTGTTTGGCGGCAGTTAAACGTCGTCTCCTTAAGAAATCTCATTTTTATTGCGTGCGACAATAAATTCTGTTCTTTTAAGAATTTTTCAAACTTTAATCATTTTTACTTTCCAATAATTCCTCGTCTTTTCGTGTATTTTAAAGAGCTGATAAGAAGTTTTAATAAACTGCGTAGATACACAAATCGACTCCTACAACGCAAACGAAAAAGAATCCCTTTTAAAATGTTCCTTTTTCTATTTACTTTCCAAGTTTAACAAAAGATTCTCAAAGAAAACTTGAAAAATTAAATTGCCGAACTATTACAAGGAACATTCGTAAACCGAAAATGTCCAGAAAAATTCAAACGAAACGTTCAAACAAATTCAACCGCCGCCTCCCGAGCGTTCGATTAATATTCCGATAACGAAGTCCAGACGACCACATCAAAGTCCATTAACCGCTGCATCTAAACACGACTATAGACGAGCGATAAAGGCCAACCGATTGCCCCCCGTCTAAATCTCGAACACGGAAATAAAAATCTCCGCCCGGAGCCTCGTAAACAAAGCCCACGCGCGCGACTCTCATATACACAGCGGTTCCGCGCTTTGGGGAAGCTTTTTTACGCGCGACTAAAGCGTTAACCGGGAAATCGTAAAAAGACGGAGGGACAGACCGCGAGAAGGAATATAGGAAACATGCAGGTCTCGAACGCCGCGGAATTCTAAGGTGTCAAAAGGGATATAAAGTCGAGTTGCTCGTATGCAGGGTAATGCAAGGTAGTGTAAAAACTTGATCAACTATATTCAAATAACAAAAGATGTTATGCAAAAATTCGGGAAAATTTACTTTTTCCCGTAACGATCTTGGATCCCTTCCGAAGCAAAAATCCCACCGACGACCCACCAAACGAAACACCGTAAACGCGCAAAAATACTTAATCCCTATCTCCATATACATAACACCGAACGTCCGAATAAAAGGCTCTCCTCCCGAAAAAGCGAGCGGAAGCGCGCGGCGACCGCAAGAAGCGTCGTCGCCGTCGTCGGCGGGCGATAAAAAAAGCCCGAGGGGTGGAAAAAGTAACAAAGGAAGAAACAAAGCTCGGACTGCTGACGCAGCTTCCAGAGCGGCGGCCGCTCTCTCTCTCTCTCTCTCTCTCGCCGGTCAGCGTAATGGCCCAATAGACGCTCCTTATATCGCCGCGAGATATTGTTTAGGCGCTCCCCGCGCGCCGATCGGCCTCCGATCGACGCTCTACGATGCTCCCTTTACGCGACCCCGTCGTAAAGGCCGATGCTCTCTCTCTTTCTCTCTCTCTCTCTGCCTTTATCGCGCTCGTCTTTCTTTTCTTTAATTGCGCGAGGGAGGCGACGGTTTATACTGCGGCCACGCTGCTTAATCGTCGGAGGGCCAATTCAATGGTTAAATAAATGATTTTCCGTTCGTCGGTCGTTCCGAGGGTGTATAATGGATTACCGTACAAAGTCGAAAAGTTTCCTCCAAAAAATTGGGAAAGAAGTTTGCTTTAAATTTCCAGCGCTAAATCAGGCTTAGGAGAGACGGAAACTTGCGGCCGTTGCCGCGTGGCATATTTGCCATCGTCATCCAATATTTTGCTCGAGTCAACAAAAAGCATACTTGCTTGCCGCCTGGCTCTCCTCTCCACACACACACTCGCGCGCTTATACACACCGAGAGCCGAAGAGCGATCCTTTTCCTCCAGCGAGTTTTCTTTAGTTCGCCGCGCCAGGCCGGCAACCCTTTTTTTGTCCCGAGACTCTCTCTCTCTCTCGGCTATCGCTTCGCGGCAAAAAGGACGAGAGAGAGAGAGAGACTCGATTCGTTAATAGAATAATAAATAACCGCCATTTTTTGCCTCGTCCTTCCTCGCCGGGCAGCAGGAATCTTCGCTCCTCCCGGAGAGAGTCCTGAATAAACTCTGTTACGAAATGAAAAGGCCCAGAGAGCTCAAACTTCGGGCGATCGCGTATAATTGTTTGGATCTCCGGGATATAAATTAATTGCGGAGGCTCCTTTTAATTTTGCTTCCTTCTCTCTCCTTCGTTTGCTATTCGGGCGTTTGTTCTTTCTCGAAGTCTTGGACGATTTTTGAAACGAAGCTTTGGCTTATTCACGTCGACTTCAGCAGCGACAAATAGCGTCGCGAGAGAGAATCTTCGCCGAGTCCATCGGCCGGCTTTCCAGTTGTAAAAACTCGCACACTCGACTCCTGAAAAACGTCGCCTAGTGGACTCTCCCGCCGGCGGTCCTTAAGAAATCCAAGAGAGCTGCCTGGAGGTCGAGCTAGGAGAGAGAGAGAGAGAGGCTCCTGGCCATTATAAGTTGGGCAAAGTCAGAGAGACAGTAATTAAGTCTGCAATAAGGACGAGTGGACTGGCGCGCGGGGCCATTAAGGCAAAGCGCCGCCGCCGCCGTCGCCGCGCGACGAATCGACACTTTGTGCGGCTGCGAAAAAGCTCGTCGCGTCAAATGAAGCGAGAGGAGATCCGATAAAAAAAATTGTCAAAGAAGGCAGCCCGAGAGAGAGAGAGAGAGAGATGACGCTGCAAAAAGGTTTCGAGATCCACGGCGGGCTTTTCTTTGCCGAGACCCGGTAATTGTCTCACGCAATTATTGGTCATAATTGTGTGTTCTTCAAAGTCGGGAGAGCGTCGGAGAAAAGGGCGGGCTCTTTTTAAGATCGCCGCGATTTTTGCCCTTTTTCGCCGAGGAGTCTTTTAAGGGATTTTAAGAAGTTTCGACTTTCGATTAGAGCCTTTTTCCCAAGGGCTAATAGACGGCAATTTTAATAAGAGTTTTCGTTTGTTAATGAAAGCGGTTATGGAAGAAGTTGGGATACGTTAATTTTCCCCGCGCTTCATCGAGACTCGTTAACAATTACGCGATATAAAATAAATTTCGCGATAATAATTGCCGGTAAAAAACTACTCCCTCCCCCCGACAATTTAATCTTTCCGCGCGCGACTCTCGCCCGAAATTCGGCCCGCCCCCGTAATTCCGAGGCCCGCTTAATATCTCGGCGCTCCTCGCTGACGTTAGTCGAATAAAACATCCCCCTGCCGGCAAGAAGGAGGTTAGCTGCAGCCTGGAGCCCCACGTATGAGTGCAAAGACGGCCGTTAGATACCTCCTGCGGGTTCGGGGCTCGAGGGTCGCGGGAAAAAATTAATTGACTACTTTGGGATGATACGTTGCGGAGTGTATGTCGTTTGGACTCGTTGAGATTTGGAAGGATTGATTCGTTATACTAATATTTTTGTTTGTTAATTTTAATATCTTTAAGTTAACAAACTTTCGGAGATCCCAGAACGTCAATCCAATTTAAAACGCATTTAATTCCAATCAAAAGATACAGAGATTCGCCACGATTTTCCGAGGAATATATACGAAAAATACTGTGTATAAAAACAGGAGCAAATTCTTAGGTCGATTACGCCTG
Organism: Ormyrus labotus; assembly: GCA_035582975.1. Lineage (NCBI taxonomy): Eukaryota > Metazoa > Arthropoda > Insecta > Hymenoptera > Ormyridae > Ormyrus > Ormyrus labotus. Next base: position 11,864,324 of record JAWWEO010000036.1, read on the forward strand.
TGTATACGTATACATGCGGGCGAGAGATCCTGCTGGATCGGCACTTTTCTCCGCCCTCGAAGTGTTGGCAATAAATATAAGAGGAAAAAGTTTGCGTACTTTCGCGCTCCGCTTTTAGTCATTCCGGCGGATTTCTTTTTTTTTTCTCGCCTCCTCGGCTGCTGCTGCGATCGCAAACTTACATACTCCCCGTTTAAGCGTTATACTCCGAAGTACGAAAAACTCAATGTAGACGGAAATTTTATTTACGGGGAACATTTTAACCTGACGTCGCAAGAGAATTTATAATATCGATATTATAAAAGTAGAAACATGCAGCGATTGTTCAAAGCTTTAATCTCTGTAAATTCGGTAAATCAGAAATGTACAACGTTAATTTTCAAGGTGTAAACGATAACTGCCTGACGTACCATAAACAGCTCAACGCTCACAACCTCTCCCGACTCGGAATCATAGACGCAAGCTCAGAATCCCGGTGGACAAACAGCGGAAAAGGCGAATCGGCCGCGTAACGGAGCGCGCCGGGTGAAATTAATTTCCACGGGGGGAGAGAGAGAACACACACGCATGCCGTCCCGTCGTTTCGTCGGTCGAGCGCGGCGTCGCCAAACGCTGTGGGGGTGGGGGCGCTGCCCGAAATCAAGAGGGAAAAGAGAGAGCGAGGATCGAGCCACACGACGTGTCCGTTACCGACGACGAATATAATCCGCTTTATTTCGTTACGGGATTTCCGGGCGAATTTTTTTCCGCTCTCTTAATTCGACGCGCTGAGAATTTTGAATTTTTTTTTTCGCGGATGATTTACATGGGAATTGATTTGCAAGGGTTCGCGAGTCGGCAGCCCCCCTCCATCCCGCAAGAAAAATCTCCCGACCCGCGAACGCGAATAACGCGAAAGGAAGATTCTCGGTAGAGGCAATAAAAGAGAGCGAAAACGAAGCGAAAGAATACGAAGGCGCGCCGCGGAGATAAAGCGCGCCTGGGCAGATATACAGGCGGCGCTCAAGACTCGCTGCTGTACGTAGCAATTCGCGCATATTTGAGAGAGAGAGAGAAAGCGAGAGAGATATAGACTGTCGGGCTGCTGCTGCTGCAAGGGGTAGGGAGATAAGGGTAACACAGCGAGAGAATGAGAATGAAGGGATAGAGAGGAAGCGGGACGGAGAGACGTTTCCACTATTGATCATCGAGGCTCGGAGTGTAATGCTAATCATGCCCACTCCCCACCCCCACCCCCACCCCCCTCCGCCCCCCGTCGACTAAAGCATTCGACTCGCAACTGCGAGAGGTTTTTAGAGCTGCGCGCGGCCCTGCGGGGAACGAGATATCGACGAGACTCGTCGTCTTTTTGCCTTTTTACACTTCGATCTCGCCAGGATATGCCAAGAGCCCCGACTGGTAATCAAGTCTCGGGGCCGAGAGCTCGTTTTTAGCTGCTTATTAATTCATGCGCCTCTTCGAAAATTACTCGCTCCCCGAATACGCCTGATATACTCGCAATTCGGATTATATCCGCGGACGCGAACGTTGCGATATATTAATCGACAGCGGCGGCAGCAGCCGCAAGAGGCCAGACGGCTCTCAATATAATAATTACATCAGCATATCGACAAACAAGCGAGTCAGCGTCGTTTCCGTCCGCCGCTCCCGCGCTCTTAGCCCCGCTTTCCGACCTCTGTCTCTTGCCGCTCTCCGGGACGATGATGGTTGCGTGGGCTATTTTCAGATTACACAGAGAGAGAGAGAGAGAAAGAGGCAAGGAATTATCGGGAAAAGTTTGCGGGCCCGCGCCGCCGCGATGCAAGCTGTTAAAATTTTAAGGGTTGCGCGGGGATTTAGCCCCGGGATTTTGCATAAAATTCATCAGGAGAGAGAGAGAGAGAGGGGCTTTTTTGGCCGAGAGGGTAAGTGAAAAGGCCGGAATTATGATTAACAAGTCGTTCAATTATTTTTCTTTTAATTATAAATGGAAAAATGAGGCTTTATTCAAATTCCTCACTTTATAAACGAGGAATGTATAATTTACGAATAATTCTGCGCCTAATAATTTCTGTAAATATTCGAAAAAAAGTCTTGAATCTCTTAGAATTCGCTATTGATCTCCAAAATGCTTAATCCGGTGACGAGCATTTTTCATTCGAAAATATTTTAAACACAAACAACGAACAAACCTTAAAATCCTATTTTATCGGTCGAGTTTCTTTTCCGCGCCGAGCTGTAAGATTAAATTTCGCAAGAGGGCAAGAAACTCAAAGAAAAGGGGGTGAATTCGCGTTCGGCTCGGAATCGAAGAGGACCTTTGTGCCAACGGTCCGCGGTAAAAGCTTTCCGCGCATTGTTCGCATTGTGCGCCCTATTTCTTTTTTTTTATTTACGCAAGCAATGTTCCGCAATTTTGACCGCGAGATATAAATGGACGGTGGCTTTTTGGCGCTGCACGCGAGCTTTTTCGGTTTTAAAATTCATCGGAATTTTTATAGCGATAAATTGTTTTGCAAACAAACGCCTAAGGGGAAAATTTAATGTAAAAATATACACTTTTTGCAAATTAATATATATTTTAAATCTCATTTTCAAAAATCTCAAGAATACCTTATTAACTTTAAAAGCAATTCATCTCCGATCCGTCAATAATTAAGCGGATCTGCCGGCAACAGACGCGCACAATAATTGCGCAGCTGAAACGAGAGCTCGACATTTTCCCTGAAAATGATTCGCCTCGATGCGCTCGCTGACATATGATGTTACCATTATGTACTGCACTATAATGCCGCCGACGCAACAGGTTTATTATTAGCTTGTATACGCACACTTTCCGCACTGGATTATAGCAGATTAACGCTGTATTATCTCATCGCTCGCCGACTGATTATTTCACGCTTGCCAAAGTCAATTTGTTAATGTTTATTTGCTCGCGACAAATATAAACATTTATGATAGCATTTCTTCGGATTATTTTTATAAAAATTAAACGACAAACTTATCGAAGACAATTCAAAAACAAAATTCCGAAAACACTAGCAAAATTCACATTTAAAATGCCGAACCGAAAAATCACGACAGCCTCGAAGCAATCGGAAAAGAACCACAGCGGAAGGGAAAGAAACAGAGCGACGGGAGCCGAAGTAAAAAAAGTTTCGAGCTACGCCGCAATATCGGCCGCAAGTACAAACAGCGAGTACAAAGACAGTCGAGGCGAAAACGCTCGGCGTATATAAAAGCGACAGAGCGGCTGATATCGGCGGATCAGGCGCGCCATCGGGGAGAAGTGTAAGACCCTAATTTCTCGCGCGAGGGTTCATCCGCTGCCTCGAATAAGAAAAAGCTCGTCGATCTCTCTCTCTCTCTCTCTCTCTCTCTGCCTTCGGCGTACAGTCTTTGCCTTTGCTCTTGTCGGGAATGCTTTCGATTTTCAGTAGTTTTTATATAATGATTAAAATTATTGTGTACACGAAGAAACATTTTCTAGTAAAAATTACAATAGTACATTTTAATTCGATCGCAGCCTGTAAAAATCCTAAAAAATTACCATGTCCATAGTAAATTTTACAAGTCTAAATATGAAAATTTATCATTGACCTCGTAAAATTTATTAGAAACTATGGTAATTTTTTAGGATTTTTACAGTCTGTGATCAAATTAAAATGTACTATTGTAATTTTTTCTAGAAAATTTATTTTCTTGTATAATTTTGTATACGGCAAATTGGTATCTCTTAAACTGCTTTATTATTCATGTAGTATAAATAATCCTAACTACCATTAGTAAAAAGAGCAATACTTATTTTCAAACTTAACGATATTGAAGGTGTCGGTGGTGATAACGAAAATACTACCTCTCAAAATTGATCAAGTTTAAAAAAAAAAAATGGGAAATCTTAATTACTCTCGAAACCTCCCCGAAAAATCAAAAATCCCCGCAGCAGCAAAAAACTCTTTCTCACCCCGGACTGTACGGCCACCTCGGCGAAAGAAGAAGCCGGAGTAGTCGAGGGGAGAGAGCGAGAAACTCCTTTGCGGAGTCAATCGCCGGGGCGCTTCGGAGCCGGGCGAGTTTATATTGGAAAGGAAGAGCAGCAGCGGCGGCAGCAGCAGCAGCAGCGGAGCAACACTCGACAGAGCGAAACGTTTAAACTTTTTATGAGTTGGCGCGTCGGCGCTCGAGCGGAGAAATTTCAATTTTGCCCCGTCCAAAGACGCCTCGTCCCGTCCCCTTTCTACTTTTGTCTTGGGCCTTTGACGCCCGACGAATTTGCTTCTCCATCGCCCGAGCCGAGGCTTATATATACAACTCCGCCTGTTTTCACGCCGAGCTGCTTTTTCTAAGAGGCGACGAGTCTTTAGCGCGCTCGAATTTCGTATCGATGGGGTGGTTTGTCTTGTTTAGCCGCGGTTTTTCTGCATTACTTTTTTCAGGCATTTATATTAATAGCCGTAGAGACAATATTAAAATAATAATTTCTAGTGATTTCCGGTAATTATGTTAAAACAATTTTACAAAAAACGATTTTGAAAACTGTAAATTATTTACTATTTAAACTAATTATAAACAGGTGTAATTCAACTTCTTGCAAGATGAATGAATCGAAAAATTTCTTAATGAATTACTTTTATCTACGTAAATTATCAGTTAAATATTTGCTTAAATCAATAGTAACAAAAGTAATTGCAAATTTAAATGTAATTCATAGAAAGACGTACGTGACAACGATCACAGTCTCGTCTATTTAAACACATGTTACAAACATACACCGTAAATTAAACAATAAAAAAAAAAATTGTGCCTCGATAAAACAAGCGTCAAACATCAAATGAAATCTTTGTGAAAAAGTTTTTTCCTCAAATATTAGTAAGGAAAATAAAGATTCCGTGGTTCCTTTAACGATAAGGGAAATTTCGGACATATAATAGACAATTGGGTTCTTTCGTACTGACGTATTGACGTAAATCCGTTATCGTGCGATGCTAGTCAAACACTGATAATAAATAATGGTTTACAAAGTCAAATAGAATGCTTTTCGTTGTATTGCTTCTAATGTTGTAATAAATTCGTGAAATATTAATGCGCATAATTAACGGAAACCTGAACAAACAAGATGCTTCATTAGATTCATTACTCACTTTTTGACCTTCAAAGTTCCGCCGCCGAAGATGACACATGTCAGATTTTAATCTTAATTTGGTATAGATTTTATTGTAATAAGACACGATACGAAACCGTGATTTAAAATGTGCTTTAGTACTTTAATCATTAATAGACACATGGATGAATGACATATATTTGATTTAAAATTTCTTAAAATAGTAAGATCAAACATTGTCTATTTCCGAAACTATGAGATCTTACCATATTGTAAGAAATGATAAATTTAAACTTTAAATAGAACGTGCTCTTTTTAACGTAAAAAGTTTTATTGAAAATTATAAATAACAAAATATTGAAAACCAGATTGTTCCATAAAATTTTCTAATAATGGTAACTAGTACAACAGACTTCAAAGTCCATTTCAGATTTCTCCTCTTCCTCCGCAATTCTAACCTCCGCATCCATAAACAATCACTTACCCCCCAAAAATCACTCAGCCCAGAATCCTCTCCTGCACCGCAGCCCTTTCGCCGTAGCCGCGAAGCAACTTTTAATGCAAAATGCAATTACTCGTAAAAAGAAGGAGAGCAGTTCTCTCTCTCTCTCTCTCTTTCTCGCGGAGGATTCGCGCTCGGAATAAGGAGGAGCGAAGAGGAAGTCACCCTTTTTCTTTTCGCCGGCCCTTCCTCCCGCTCGGAGTCATAAAAGTCCTGATGAAGACGTCAATGAATATTTATCCGCTCCCGGAGAGAAGAGAGCTTCATTTCGCCCCTTAACCGTGCCGCCGCGCGGCGCTCTTTTATTTTAAGCCAACACATTAAAAGCCGGCCCGCGCGAACTTTCTCGCCGCGAGAGAGAGAGAGAGAGAGCCGCGGAGCGGAATGAAATTTCTGCTGGACCGGAGCGGAGAGGATACCCGGGATGCGCGAGAGGAAACTTTGTTTTGTGGTTTTCAGCTTTGGATAATCCTTTCGTTAAAAGAACAAAAGGGAATAAATATTTTACGTGCTCGATGTGCGGCTTTGGCTGGCGGAATAGTCGACTTGAAACGTGTTTGTTCGATTGGTTGTACGAGATAAAGTATATAGGATACTTGGGAGGAATAGGAGCAAGGACAAAAAATAAATTTATTCTCACTCTAATGAATTTTTATTTCGTAATTTTGACGATAAAGCTTTCTTAACGTATAAGCTTCAATATAATATTTAAATAGAGGAAAAAGTTCTGTTTATAAAAAGCGAAGTTCATGTAGAAAAATTGAATACTTGAATCTGTAAAAATGTAGTCCAGAGATAAGTTACTTAATGAAAGAGTTCTCTTCCTTCTTTTTACTCAAGATCCCATGTATTTTTAACTTGAAAAGCCGGACTATTTCTAGAGCCTCATTTTTCCATCATCATATAAAAGACGGCAAACTGCAGAAATTCAAATTAATTCGAAAAGGAAGAATTAGGCCAAACAAAATTGCTAATCGCCTTTGCCTCGTTTAGAAAATAAACAAGCGCGGAAAGCACGCAAGGACAGAGAAGCGCGGAAAGGGCTGGGCATTGGTACCAGCCAATCCGGCCCGCTCCTAATGTGTTGACGCTCTCTCCTCTCCGGGCAAAGCACAGCAAACAGCCAACCAGCCGCGCTTCCACGTTACTCCTCGCGACTCCTCTCGCAAAAAAGAAAAACAGGCAGGAAGAAAAACTCCACCTCCTCGAGCTTGACAATAATCGGGGCAAAAAATATCGCGGAGAAACAGTAGGGGAAAGAGGGAGGAAAGAGAGAGAGAGAGAGAAGCACGAAGCTCTCTCGGCTCGAGAAAAAGAAAGCTCTCTCTCTCCCGCCGTGGGGGGTGGGTGGCGGCGGCGAAGGTGAACAACAAAAGACGTTTGTTATTGGGCAGCATTCGGAATTGTCTCTGCTACGGCGGGCGTCCTTATTGGCCGATGCCGCCGCCTACCTTGCGCTCGCCGCCCATTTTCCCGGCGCGCCCCACTGCCAACTACTAGCGCCCGCGCGCGCCCCCACCCCCCGGCCCGCTTTTATTTCACCCCTTTACCGCTCCTCTACCTCCCCCTCCTCCCCCCCTTCCCCCCGCTTTTCCCGGGGGTTGAGGTACATAGGTATGTATTGGAGGCGATGCGCGCGTTCGCGTTTTCTGCGGAGGTGGAGGAGAGGCGCTGGCGGAGGAGGAAACTATGGACGAGGAGACGGGAGATGCGAGCGGCTGTATAGCTGCCGAGTCTGCAGCTTTTTCTAGCCGAGATCCCGACCGACGCTTTTTTCTCGCGCGGCTTCTTCGCTGTTTTTCCGCGACCTTCTGGGGTCTCCTAACCGATGCTCGTTTCCCCCTCTTTTTTTTTAAGGAGGCTTTGGTGGCTAAGGTTCAGACCGAGAGGAACCTAAGAAAGCTTTTATTTATTTAAGTTTTTTTGTTTACGCTTACGTAAAAACAAGGCAATAAACAAATCAATAATTGAGCTCAAACTGCATGCGAGCAATGATGTCGTAATAATAAAAATAACAATCGTCTGAATTTCAATATTGAAAGACAGTTTGCTTGCATGTAATGTCAGGCATAATAACTGCTCATCATCATGTAAGCTTGAGCAAAAAAATACTAAATATTCTATTTATGTCTTTCTGAATACGACGAGTAGAACTCTAGGAAAAAAAAAGAAATAAATATTAATACATCTTCTCCGGATGAAATTTCACAATCCCCATTCCAAGAGTTATCAGTCCTTATACTTTCGATGCGATAAGAAACACGATGGCGGTACCTCGAACCCTTAAGACAACTCCGTCGCTGCTTTTCCAAGTCAATCTAAATAACCGTCACGCGAGCCGATATTTCTTTAGCTGCTTGGGCGAGCGAGCGTACGAGTAAGAGGGAGAATGAGACAGAGAGGGAGAGAGAAAGAGAGAGAGAGGAACACAGAGGATCAACCCTCTCGTCCCACCTCAAATCAAACTCTATCTATATATGAGTGAAAAGCGGATGGTGTTCTTGGGACGTAGTGGAAATCGGTTGATGTATAGTCACGTCGTTTTAGACTAGAATTTTACGGAAAAATCAAATAAATTGTAGTGCTATACTGTATGCCAAAATCAATAATTCTAGTTATTATATAGTCTGTTGTTTCAAATATTTTTAGCTTATAAAAAATGGTGCTGATCGTATTATTAAATCGGACTTTTGATAAGATTCTGAACTATATTAAAAAGCAAGAACATATAAATATTATTATTACTGATTAATTGGATTAGCCCACATTTATTAAGAATTTCTATTTTATAAGCTCATTTACTATACCAATAAAATGTTTAAATTCTTGAATCATAAAAATGCCTTTATACTTGTTTAAAATTTGTCTCACTTTAATAATACTTTAATTTAATAAATACTTTTTTTTACGTTTCAGGTGAGTCTCAAATATATTTCATCATATTCTCTATGATTTTTGTAAGTAACTTTTTGAGCATTTATACTTTGAATACGTTAATAATTATTAACAAACTAATTCCGTATGAAAATTAAAAACTAAATGATGAGTGTATATTTAAAATGTTTTAAATAAATTATCTAAAATAATTCACTGTTAGCTCGAGAAGCAAATCATAAAAACCAAAGTTTATAAAAAAAAAAAAGAAGCCAGGAGATAAAACTCAGAAAAAGGGACTTGACATACCTGGTTCTTGCGAACGCCAAGCGTCAAAGAGCCGAGGTACAAAGAGAGATAGAACGAAGCGGTCATAACACGGGAAAAGCAAACGCAGGTCTTCGTCCAGCAGCAACACAAATGTTGTCTTTGCCCGCAGCACTGAGGGAGAGAGAGAGAGAGAATGAGAGAGGGAGAACGCGCGAGTCTCTCGTCCAAGTGCGGAATCTTCGTGCTCTTGAGGTTTTCTGCGCACGACGTAATCGACGACACGAGCAAGGCGGACGTACATACGGTTCCTTTGAGCTGGTCCGCGCATTGCGAAGTTTCACCGAGTCTTCAAAAGTTTTTGAAGCGAAAGTTCCGCCGCTCTTTGAGGCCGGTCATTTGATTTTCCCTTGGTCTCGCTAAGGGTTCGTTTAATTACCCCGGAATAATAGACGTGGAATAAATTTGGATGGACAGTTTTAGTGTTTTGTTGCGGGTAATTTCAAATTCATAATGAGGATTTCAGTCTTTTGCGAAAGATATTATATTTCTTATTTTGCATTAATCGCATTGATCGGGCGCCACTGTTTGGGCGCCAATACAACGAAGAAATAGATTTGCAAATTATTTAGATTTTTCAAAACCTTTACCGGTTTCATAAGAATTTTCTCCATAAATCATCGAAAACGTAGATTTTGCTTAGCAAGCAGCATCAGCACCTTCTCTATTGATCGCAACAGCGAGAGAGCTGGAGAACGGCGCAGTACACCTTAGAGCCTCGCCTCGCACACCATCATCCACATCAATAACGAGCATCTACATAGCAGCAGCAGCAGCAGCAGCAAACCAACGCCAAGGAAAAAGGCATCGATAGCCGGCACATCGCGCGGAGAACCAGTACGAAGGAGGCAGGAAAGAGACGGAAAAGCAGCAGTAGCAGCAGCTGCCCGGTTTCTTCCTCTTCCCAGGCACTCTCTCCGGAGGATATACACAGTAGAAGGAGGTGGAGGAGGAGAGGATGAGGGCGTTGCGCCTCCGCTGACGCCGATCTCCCCCACCAGTGGCGCCCAACCCATAAACCGCCCCGTCAGCCGTATATATATATACAGCACCCTGTATTGCGGTTCTCCGTTGCACCAGAAGCAGCAGCCCCAGGCGGGGGAGAGACGCTTTTCTCTGTCCTCTAGGAGCGAAGCTGCTCCAAAGCCGCCTCTCTCTTTCTCTCCCTGATGACAGGATGCCGAAGATGTGGATGTGCGCATGGAGAACCGAGGGGGAGATTGATATTGCTGCCTTTCCTGAACATTTCTATGCATGGGCATTAAGGACATTCCTATTGTTGAGAATTTAAATATTCGGAATTGTTAGTACTGTACATTTGAGTTTCCGCTATTTTTTACTTGTAGATGGGAAGAGGCTTTAAGGCATTGTATAAACTAGTTTTGTTCTTAATAGTGCAAAATGCAATGGAATGTGTGGATTGACTCATAGTTTATCAATTTAATTATAGTGTGTGCACTGTCATGAAGTCCGATAATTCACGGATTTACGGCATTAAAATAAATCCATCGTCCAATTTGTCTTTTTTCTTGTAGTAGTACAAGGCTGACAAACCGACACGGCGACTCTAGATAAAGCTTCATTGAAAGTTCGATTCGGTCAATAACTTGGACGAAGGCCATGAACATCTGGTAACGACTTAAAGCTTCGAGGATACTAAATTGCTCTTGGTTAGATCTGCCCTCGAGGAAAAGTAGTAAAACACGTAGGAAAGATTGAATCCGAAACGAAGGCACAACAGTTGATTCATTTTTCTTTGCATGTTGACAACAAAAAGTGTTATTCAAAGCTGAAAACTGGCGTAAAACATGTAGCCCTTTGTCTCAATGAGATAACTCTGCACAACATACAACAGTCCTTTCTACTTTACTTTGAATTTTAAAACGATACAACATAGCGGTAAAAGATTTCGATCTAGTTTTAAAGCTAGGCAAAACGTCAGCTATAAATATTGAAAAATTAAAAAAGTGTTTTATAATTCCCAAAATACCAATACAATAAACCTAAACAATCCAAAATGGCGAAAGCATCGAGCGGCAGCCTAGGCAAGCTGAAGAGCAGAGCGGCAGGCAAGGGGAAGTGGAGGCATCAGCATCGGTAGTGTCGTCTGCCCCCTTCACGCTCTTCTCCTTATCTGGCGTTGCTCCTGCACCTTCCACCACCTCGCGGGTCATCGGGGGGTGCGCGCGCAGCCTCCGCTGCTGCAAGTTGTGTGTATGCGCTTAAATGTTGCATTGTTGTCTTTAACGCAACGCCCGTAGCCTCGCGAGAAACACCAAGCGCCGTCGTAGTTTCCCTCTAAACGTTCGTGGAACCGTAGTGTCTGGATCTTCCACCGCGGAGGAGGGCAACGATCTTCTTGACTTAGGTAATGGATTTAGATTAGAGGGATAGATTGGAGGTGGATTTGTGTCGTTAGTTGTGTTGGATGTCCGGCGGTTTATTAATTTTGTTTAATGTTTATGTTGTAGCATAAAATAGTCTATTTCTTAAAGAATATGTTTTTTTTTTTTGCATGGTAATGAATTTAAGCGAGTAAATTTTATCAAAAACGTCCACGGTTGGAATAAAAACTTCAATTTAGTTTTTTATACTTGATTAGACGCGTAAATAAATATCTTTCGTAAGGCAAGTAGGTATAGAATTTTCTTGATATATGCTAATGTGCATGAATAAGAGACAGGTCCCTTTAACTTCTGAACGTTGATTATGTATTGCAATCAACATATGCTTTGCATTTTGCAAAATTTCTCCATATTTCTAGTGATTTTAATGAAAAATTGTTCATTGCCTTGTGATTAAAAAAATATTATGTAAAAAAGACTTCAAGGTTCTACTTTTTGTAATATTTTAGTAACAACAGTAGTTTATTCGTTATCATTGAGGCTATATTTAAATATTGATCAATTGCATATGTGTGCTTCGACCACGTTGGCATTTTGAATTTTTATTTACTACTATTCAAACAAAGACGTACGCAAAAAACTAGGTTATCTTATTTTTGGTCGCACACACACATACACCAATTCCAGTTTCAATACGATTTCCCTCGAGTTGTCCTACTTCATCTTTTCTCAAAATATTTATAAATAAAACTCTCTAAATATACTACTCCGCGAGAATCAATTATCGACTAGAATCTTCAAAAAACTATATGCACCTCTTAGCTAATAAAATCAAAGACATACCCGTCAAAATCGTATTGAAACTCACACTCTACCAATCCGCTCAGCACAGCTACACCAAAAATCTCAGTCCTGCAACAAACGAAGTTCGCACCGGTGTCAGTAGTCGCATAAACCAGCCTCCGCCGCCAAGTAGAACCAGTCTCGGTTCCCGCAGCCCTCTTTGCCCGTCAGCGTCTGACTCGAGCGGCGGCTCGCTACTGCAGCACCAGCGGCAACCCAAGCCCGCCGAGTCTCAGTCTGTCTCTCTCCGGCTCGAAGCGCGAGCCTCCACACCCCCTCCCGCCGGCGGCTGCATCGCGAGTGGAGGGGCAATCCTCCCCCCACCACCGCCACCACCACCGGCGCTCGGGTCGCGCGCGCGACACAGAAGCGCTCCCCGCCGCTACGCGGCGCGCTTGGCATCTCAACAACAAGTATTTCCCCCCCGCTGTTCAGCCGCCCAGTGGCAGCGGCATCCGACACAACACACAGCACCGAGTGTACCGCCCCGACACCTGCGCTTCTGCCGCTATTCTCTAAGCTACGATGCCTCGCCGCCTCCTCCACCTCCTCCTCCACCTCCCACGCGGGCGCCCCTCTCCCCGGGTTGTGTTTCTCGCTGTTTAGTCGCGCGCGCGGCCGCGCCGCCGCGTTCGCCCTCGCCGCCTCGCGCCTTTGCTTGTGTGTATGTTCTCCTTTTTCGCGACAGCAGCAGCAGCAGCAGCAGCAGCAGCAGCAGCAGCAGAGGCAGCCGAGGCAGCAGGGAGGGAGAGAGAGTTGCTCTGCTGCTGCTTGCCCGAGCGAACCCGCCCGCGCGCGCGCTCCGCCGCCACCGCCGCGCGGCTCTACATTCGCGTTGCACGCGGCAGCGCGCCAAGATCTCGGGGACCCCGTGTCACGAACCTGCTCTCTCTCTCTCGCTCTCTCTCGCTCTCTTTGCCTCGCCGAGTCGTCTGCCGAGGCCACGGCGAACTACGATTCCCCGAGGGACGAACGTACGTACGTAGATCGATCTTACGTGTGTCTTTGTGTGTGTGTGTGCCTGCGCTCTTCTGCCTGTGTGTGGGACGTCTGTCTCCTGCTTGACTCTTTCTACTTGGGCTCTCAAGACGCCAGCGTTCTAATTTGATTGCACCGACCGATCGGTGAGAGACCGTCCGTTCTCTTCTCCCTCTCCACTCTCTCTCTCTATCCCTCTCGCTCTTACTCGTTCCCTCGTCCATTCAGCGTCTCAGGCTGAACACACATACACACACACTCACGCACACTTGCGCCCTCTCTCCCACCCCCTCCTCCTCCCCCCTTCCCCCCTCGACACCCTTCCCTCTCTCACACTCGTGAAGATTTTTTGAAAGTCTCACGCTTTCTTCCTCTTTCCGAGGATTATGTCTCTTATGATGTCATCTCTAACTCTTCCCCCCCACTCTCCTCCCTAGCTCGCTTTCTTCTTTCGGGTCTTCAAAATTTTTTGAGACCCTTCCTCCCCACCTTATACCGTCTCTTAACTTGTCTTTACTGCCCGGAATATTTTTCATTTTGGCTATCTTTCCCCTACTAAGGTGGATATTTTCGGTCACTTTGTCATTGATGATTTCTCCAGCACCGCAATCATTTCATACTATGGAGGGATTATAGTTTTATGATTATGATACATTACAAAATAAGTGTCTGTCTAGGATTTAAAATTATTTCTTTAGAGTTGGGATTGGCCGCAACGTTCTGGAAATTAACGAAAGAATGTTACTTGTTTAAATAGTCTCACGGAGATGTTATCTCAGTTGTAGCTTTTGATATTTTTCAAAAACCTTTCTCTTGATACTTCCGAACTTACGAGATAACACCTTCTTGCGACATTCTTTCGTTGCTTATTTTACCAGTTCCTTTAGCTCTGACTTTAAGTATCTTTATTAGCTTTAGTAAATATTTTAACACGCATTATTTAGCGATTACTTACGCCGACGAACCCGGAGAAGTGATGTGCTGTGATACCTTGTGACAGTGATTGAAGACATTGATCGTCTCGTGCAGTGAAATCCGTCCGACTCAAATAAGTGATGAAAAATTTCTTAAACATTAAACGTGAATCCAAAGGCGCATTCTAAAATTAACGCGACACCGGGAGAGGAACGCGAAAATTCATCAAAGCCCGCTGAATTAGATTTACGCGGGAAGCAGATTAGCCCGCAGAAGGTGAAACTCGATTCTTCCGCGATATTCTTCCGATCGACTCTTCGTTACCTAATTCCGCGCTTTATTCAATTCAAACGGATCCGCGAGCCGGCACGTGAGTTACGGGCGTAAAAACGAGTGGAGACTTAAACATTTTCCTAAACAGCGGAAGAGCGCCGATAAGGCTTTTTAAAAGCCGTTGAGTAATCGCGTTAACCCGTCACAATCAATATTTAGCGGAGCAAACATTGCGCATCCTTCCTCTCCGTCGATTTCCAGCCTCAAAAAACAAGGCGTCCTCTCCGCGGCCGCAGATAAGCCTTCAAAACGAGCGTTGCGCAATACAGAGTTTTGTGCGTTGCCCGCTGGGAGTATATTTATCGAAGACGTCGGCGGAGAGAAGAGAGAGGAGAGCCGAGGCAGAAAAACACGCGCTCGCGCCTGTTGGTTTACCGGGAAAAGCGCTCTTTTTTTCGTGTGTGCGCGCGCTCGTACGTGTCAGTTGGCTTAACCTGAATGCGCCGAGGCCTTTTCAGAAAGCAGAGAGAAAAACCCAAGCGCGCCTATACGACGTAAATAATGGATATACACGGACGCCGCGAGTTGACGCGAGGCGCTGCGCGATAACGATGGACTAAAGCTTTAAATTTCATTCCGTTTAACGTACAGCGGAGTGAGCGAGGCTGGCTGTTCGACGGGCTTTTCGAGGATGCGCGAGAATTTATCGGCTAATAATGGGCTTTAATTTGAATTTTTTTTTTGGATTAATCGGGGAATCGAAGCACACCGGACTTGTAAACAATTCGAGTGTTTAATTTTTGTCGTGGATTGTCGAATTCGACGATGTGTTTGAGAATTTTAAGAGTTCAATGTTGTACGCGAAAAAACTGACGTTTTAAAAGTTTTTGTACTGTGGGCGGCCGTTCGATTGATTGTCAAATACAGTCCTGTCTCTAAGCTTGACCTTCTGCAGCTTAAAAATTGCTCGATTTACGTTAAGAAAAAGAAACTGTCAATATCGACAGGTAACTAGAGCTAGACGAAGCTAAATTAAAATATTTAAGTCGTGAATTGCTAATGAAAAAAAATAATTTTTTGAATTTTAAACTTTTGATCGAATAAAAAGATAGCAGTAAAATAATTAATTATTAAAATAAAATTGATAAGTTGATAAAATATCGTGTTTTAGTTGTGAAACGCGATGTCGAAACTAAGCCGAAATTTTAAACGCGCTAAAGTGTTGCGACAAATGCAAGTACAGATGTTCTATAATAATCAAAAATGCTGACGCTTAAAAACTGACTTTTAATGCTGCAAAATAAAATTATATATAGAGTAATAAGTTGATTAGAACGGAGTGGTCTTGATGCGACGGAAACCGCATCGACAACTGTTCTCGACGGACACAAAGACTGCATAGAAAACAGAAATGTCAACGCAATTACTCGGTTTCGTCAAGGAAAGGGGTGTCCAACGAAAGATCAATCCTCAACCGGAAAAATGCCCTCCGTAGCCGCGCTGCGTAAACGAGATTTCCGCCGAGTAAATATAGTTATTTTTAAGCTATCGTTCCATCGGGCTGCAGCTTCTAATTAGATGACAAATTTTCGAAAAGACGTTAATACAAATCTCACGCCGAATTACGGCCGCGGCTGTAGCGAAAACAACGTGACACTGCGCGAGGCCCCGCCGTTAATCATATTACTTTCTTTTGCTGCTTTTTTTTTGTTTTGTAATTGCATTTTCGACTGACAACGACGTAAGTCGATTATTCTTTTATATTTAGAGGATAAATTATTGTGAATTACCGCCGGGCGATGCCGCGAATGACGGCTCGCGAAGCTGATCTGTTTATTAAATATTAGTTGCGAGAGGGCAAAAATAAATTTCATTGTTTTAAATTCCCGACGAAGAAGCGGGATTGTCCTCTCTCTCGAGCGATAAATATCTGCCGCATCTTGCAAATCTTGTTAGTTTAATAATCTGCCGTTTGTTGATCTAAAGATTTATGGCTATAATTAGATGCGATTCTTAACCCAAAATAAAATGGACGCGAATTAATTATTCGGAAACGTGATTTAACTTAAAAAACCAATAAAGACTACTTTTCTGGATAGTTAAAATAAGTAATAATTCCTTAATAAACATACAATATTCACTCACCGCAGAAAATAAAAACTCGTCATTCTATTAATCAAAATCTCAACCCGCAGCCACCAGCCTCGACCCCTAAATTCCTGCAATCCAGGCCGCGCGCCGTATCCCCGAAAACCGATGTTTTCCGCCGCGGGAGAAAGAATCGGGGCCGGCGGCGCGCCGAAACCGCCGGCGGATACACACCGCAACACGCTCGCCGCTCGTCCCAGAGAGGGAGAGGAGAGAGATGCGTGATGCCGCGGGCTGGTTTCACGTAGGCTCGAAAACGGCAGTCGCGCGGCCGACGCGCCACCGTACGCACTCGGGGACGGCGCGCTCCGCCGTTGCCTGGAGATGATTCCGCGATGAGAGAGGAAACTGGGCGGGAGGCGTTGAGGCTTTTTTGGTTGGGGAGGATGAGGTTTTTTCAGGGTGATATTGTTAGCTGCAGGAAAATTTGAGGGAATTTGCCGATAAAAGATGCACGCGAGTTTATGAAAAAAATTGAAAAATTTGAAAAAAGCTCTTTGGTTGACAGCTTGAGCTACGTTGTAAGCGTCGCTTCTGAAGTAATATTTCATTAGACTCGTACGATGACTTTATTTTAGTCTATATCGTAAAAGCTACTCGTATATTCAATTAGCAAAGAAATGACTTCTGAAGTTTCTTCGTGTGGTGCAATTTTAAATTTTGAATATGAATGCTTCTTTCTGAGTAAAATAGATTGAGTCTTTAGCACATTATTTTTTAAATACAAACACTATTTTTTAACAAAGAAAACTTTGAAAATAATAAGGACGAAGTAATCGATTCCGGCAAGTCTGACGTCATAGTTACTATTTCTACTTACAGCTTATATATTAATATTTTAGTGATGAACACTGTACTAACTTTAAAGTTTGTAAACTTTCCAATGGTTTTTCCTACTTAATAATTTATAAAATGTACTTATTTCACAGACGTTGCAAATATTGTGTAAAATACACTTTTATGTACTGATTAAAGCTCTTGAATAAAAAACACAAAAAAACAAAATTTAAAGAATCACTCACTAAAAAAATAAGTAAAAAAACTCGTTAATGTCAACCTTCATTTAAACAAAGCAAAGCGTATTTTCGATAAAAATAAAATTACCTCACTGCCCCTAAGCTGAAAGAATATTTTCTCTTCATACATTTTTTATCTCGAATCAAAAAAAAAAGGAACTGCTTACACGCGAGTCAACATTGTAATTTTTCTTAAAAAAAGAAGGTTAAAGTTCATTACAGGAAGGCCGTGGGCGCATCTCAAACGTTCCTCCCGAGCCGACTAATTGCGGGTTATGCGTGAGAAAGCGAAAGGCTCGCAAATTTTTTCAGAGAAATTTACATCGTGTGCAGAAAAACCCTTACCCGGCGGGGCGCATCGCTTATAAGGGTATTTACAGCTTTATAATTGGGCCCTTGTAAACAGCGAAAGCAGTGTACAGATTAGTCACGGCTCCGCGCTTTTATTACACGGGCAAAAGAGCTGCGGGTGTTTATTTTTATCTTCTTTTTTTTTTACAGTTGTAGGAATATAGTGCAAGTTAGAAGAGAACTTTGCCGTGTCTTTGCAGGGTGAATTGTGAACATTTTTTTGAAATTCAGGATAATTTAAAAAAAAAGTACAATATATTTTAAGTTAACTCGAACTACAAAGTTCACTCGATGTAACTCGGTATATTCTTATTTATCAACCAAAAGTCTGTAATCCGAATTATAAAAACATGTTTTTAAATTTAAAATCTTACAAAAGTAAACGATACATTTCTCAAGCTTAAACCTGCTCGGCTAAAAACTCGACAATAAATAATCCCACTAAGAAATCCGTAAAAATCCATCTCATTAAATCACATGCGAACACTCATTAATACACTCGTAAAAACGTTCCGTTATCCCCCTCTTCCCTCCCCCCCCCCTCCTTCCAGTGCAGCGACTTTGCACGTTTGCGCATTCGTGCACACACTCGCATATGTATCGAACATCTCGCAGATGGAGAGAGCCGAGCGTAATATATCGGCGAAGGAGGACTTGTCTCATAAAGTATCGAGCCATTTGTCACGGCAGTTTGTGACGAGCGAGAGAAAAAAGATGGCGGGTGGGGGGAAGGGAGGACGAATAATCCGAGCTCTCGTATCGAGATAGATGAAGAAAGGGCGGAATCGTGACTTGGCGCGAGCACGCGACGTTTTTAAGCTCGAGTTATTGTATCGGCAAGACAGGTGATTATGTTTATTTTGCTTCGATGCAGTGGGCTCTACTTTATTTCGTCGAGCTGCTATGATTTTTCTGCAGAGCTTTTTTTTTTCCTCGGGTATAAGTGATTTTTAAAGCTTATGGATATCTGGTCCTTTTGTAAATTTTTACGGTAGGAAACGGGACGAGGTATTTATGACTTTTGAAAGACGAAGTTTACTCAGATTTTTTTATCACTATTCAAATAAATAAACTTTTGCGAACAATGTACTGTATAATTGATAAACTTTTAAATCTATTTGAACTAAAAAATTAATAATTAACATAATTTACTTCTTAAATCGACGTCTTTCTCAATAATCAATCCGTAAAGCCCCAATAAAAGTAAAGTCCTTTACCAGAAACATTATTTCATGCAAGCGAAGCAGTAATTAGCGAACTTAACAGAAATCGTTAAACAAATAACTCGAACGGAGCGCGATCCGGCATCCCGGAGAGCCCCCGAATAAAGAAGCGCAATAAATTTCCTCCAAATCTCATCTGGGCAATGAAGAAGCGACGTCGGAGAGGCCGATATCGGAGCGCGCGCCAAAGCAGAAACAGCCAAAGCCGCCCGAGGGGGGGAGGGGGGAGAATCGGCAGATAACGGATGCTCGAAACAAATACCGGCACGCGATATACGGGATTTAAGCAAGAGATATCCATCAGCGGAGCTTCGCTGCCCTCCTTCGCGTAATCTCCCGAGCCGACTCCCGAACGCGCCGCGTGCGCGTATTACCTGTTGGGATTTTCCCCCCCGGGCTGCTTGTACGGCCTGACTTTTCTTTTTTCTTGTATTGATGAATTGATCGGAATTAATGCGGATACGCTCGGCGAGGACGTTACTGAGCGGAAGGGGGAGGGGAGTAATGTGCTTACTTGGCTTGTTTTTTGGTTTTCGTCCCTTGCCGTCTGGTTGAAAACGATTGTTACCACTTGCTTTGTTGATACATGCTTATTTTTTTTTATAAACAACAGATACAAAGTAGTTAGTACTGCTTTCAAGTTAAAATAAAGTTTTTATAGCGGTACTCTTTACCGAAGCAAATACAAGACACTCCCAATAATCTCGAATAAGCAAAACTAACAAAATCCACCCGCTCAATTATTGAAACAAAAATCAAAGCATCCGCGCGATCCACCTCGCCAGCCCATCACGGACTGACCGGCGTCGGTTAAAGCCCACGAGCCTCCCCGCGCTTCTGAAAAGCCGCGCCTTTTCACGGGGGGCGCGGAAAGATTGTCTGGCGGCGGCTTTTCAGCCGATGTCCGGCGTGTCTCCCCCGCATGTATTCTTAATCAAACACGGCGCGCTGCTCCACATGCCGGGACGCGCGACGATACGCCCCGGCGTCTCGAGTGTGAGCATTCCCCCGAGAGAGAGAGAGAGAGAAGGCCGAGGCTTAAACTGGAGCGCGAGACTGGCCGCGCGCTCTTTTTCTTGCCCCCGTCCGTCGCTTCGCGCCGCTCGATGCGCTCTTCTTCACTTTTTACGGCGAGCTCGAGCTTGCGAATATTCTTCCTATTGGGTCTTGGACGCAATGATTTCGGGGTTTGCGCAATTTAAGGAACATTAAAATAGTATTTGATAGCCTTATAACAGAAATTATTGGCGCCCAACCTATCATGTAACGAATACTTATCTCCTCAATTTTCTGAAGTATAAAGTAAAATATATACAACAAATTGCTTTACAACCTTCAAAGCTCCTAAAACCGGTCTGCAATCTATTTTTCGAAGCCCGGCGCGGTGATAAACAAAGCTGTAAGATCCGGGAGCTTAGCGGGAAAGTAGCTTAGCTCGATTTTCCGGGCTTGTACACCGGCGATCGACTGGCCAGCGGATTTCCAAGTGGATTGTCGCGCGGTATAAACGCCGGATATACACACACACACACGCCGAGGGAAACGGAGGAAGGCACTTTGGGGGCTGTACGAGAAAGAGGGAGATAGGCGCGGAAGGAATCGAAGCTGCGGTCGCGAGGGGGCGCCTCCTGCTTGGCTGCTTGCTCGCGAGTCGATTCGCGAGGAATGTGGCTTTGAGCTTTTTGCGGTGATGTTCTTTACGTAGATTTTGTTTAAATTGTAAAGTTTTGTAAAACTTTTTATATTTTGAATAACTTGACAGTATTAGAAGATGCTTATTCTGTCAATATTTAAAAAATTATGTAACATCTTATAATCAGTACAATATCTCTCAAGCTTGATCATCCGTGAATTCCTCGTGCTTCATTCAAAATTTTTCTAATTCCTCAATTCATCAAAACACTTCACCCTCCGACGCCGCCTCCCCAAAAATAACAAAATCGTCACACATCCCGGTAGCAGCCGAAATTTCCACCTCCACACCTCTCCCCTCCCCCCCTCCACCGTCGGGAGAGAAAATTCTCGGTCGCCCCTCGGCGCGGGGCGTAAAGCACCCCCGGGCGTCTCGGTCCATTTCCATTCGGCGCACGTGACGCGCGTCCACTTTCGCCCGTAATGGACATCGGGGCCGAGTCGCGCAAGGTGTCGACGCCGCCGCTGAAAAGATGACGACGGCGAGCCCGGCGACGCGGGGCTTTCTCCCCCTTTCGCTGCGCTCGAGGCGCCGGCGGAGCTGCCCTTTGATCTGGACCGACGCAAATAAGCGCGATGCGTTTTCCCTGGAATTAATGGTCTGGAAGGCCCGGCCCTTTTTTTCCATTCTGCGCCCGATCTAGGCCGTTTCGCGACGTCTGGACCAACATTGGAATTGAGACGCGAGGCGAGCTTTCAACGCGGAAGAGTTCTAAAAAATCGACGCGACCGTCTCTTGTGACGGAATTTGTTTTTACACAGCGGAGCCCGATCTCCCGTCCACCGTAAAATTCACGGAGACGCGGAGCAATACTATATACCTAATCCACCTCCTCCGCTCGGAGGCGATCAAGAGGCAAAGTGGCCCCGTTACGAGCGAGCGACTCGCCGTCAGGGGGACAGAGAGAGAGAGAGAGGCGCGCGGCGGCGGGAAAAAGCGCGAGAGGCTTGACCCCTCGCAAAAGCTCGGCCGCCCGCCGTCAAGTGGCAAGTCGAGGGGCGAAATTTAACGGGGGGGAGGGGAGGTTTTAAAGCGCGAGCGGAAGGAGCCCGGGAAATATGGCGAGCCGATAATTTTTATTCGGCCATGTGTTACCTCGCGAGAACGGGAGAGTTAATGCGACGTATTTTTTTTTTTGGGGAGTTCGAGGCTCGGTTATGGAGTTGTTTGAATAGAGAAGTTTGCGTGCGAGGCTTTTTAAGTGGTTAATAAAATATTAATTTTAGATAAGATAATCGGGTTGTTTGCGCGTAGATTCGCGCTCAAAGAGCGGATTTTGTAAAATAAGATATTTTCTCTGGATATTTAATTAACGAATCTACGTTATTTGCATTTTTTCACGTCAACGTGAATTACCACCCACTAACTCGACTATCTCAAGACAGAACATCGGTAAACATTCGGAATCAGAGTACAAATCCCGAAGCGCCTCGCAGCCCAGTAAAAGCGGCGAGTCCGAGAATAATTCTCGCCGAGGGCATAAAAAGAAACTGGCAAAAGTAATGAATAACGCGGACGAGGGGCATCTGCTCGGGACGCGAGCCATCAGTAAAGACTCCGTCGTCCAATACATAAGCCGTACAGTCCTCCCTCGTTTCCCCCCGTCGGAAAAAGGTCCGCGCCGTTATTTCCCTTGCATATATCGAATTATGGACTGCCGAATGGCCGATCGCCGCCGCCTGCTGCCGTCTCTGATATATTTGGATATATTAAACTTTTTTTACAAGCGCGACGACCCACACCGCCGTCTCCCTCGATCCCCCTCAGTCCGTCTCTCTCTCTCTCTCTCTCTCTCTGCTTTGTTTCAAGCTGCGCGCTGCAATCGATTACGAGGCCGTGGCGCCGGAAGAGCGAGGAGACACGCGTTTATTGAAATCTATAAATATCTGCGGATGAATTTTAAATTGGCCTCGAATTTTCGGTAAACGGTGTACAAGCGCACACTGAGAGAAATGGTATATTAAAATTTATTATATATGTATTAATTTTTATTATTTTATATAGTAACGGTGGGACATACTGACGTATGGGAAAAATTACTATATAAAATATTAAAAATTAATACATATAGATTTAATTTTACTATAAAAATATAGAAATTTTTCTCATCTGTCAAGTATGTCCCACCGTTACTATTTAAACAGTAATTTTTAATATACATTTCTCTCAGTGCAGTTCCGAAGTGGAATCAAATGAGAATTTAAAAAGAAAGTAAATTGTTTATCGCGTTGATGTTTAAACGTAGAGGTTTGAAAAAGCGTCGGGACGAATCTACCAATTATATACTTTCCTCGAGTACGCCGTGATGAAAAATGGCGCGTGTGTCACCCCCTCGAACTTCACCCGCATAAAATTGGACCCTCATTAACGCATAATATACGCTAATCGCCGCGAAATTTCTCTTTCCCTCCTTTCTTTTCCCCGGGGATAAATTTCGATTTCCGGCCTGTACGTTTAAAACTCGAGAGCGTCGTTGCGTATTCTCAAATTTTCGGAGCACTATTTCATTGAAAGGTTAAAAAATAACTAGAAAATATTCAAGACACTTTGATAACAGCTACCAAAATGTATCTCAGATCTTACGCAAAAAGAAACGAATATTTATCAATTAGCATGAAAATTGTAAGCGTAACGACCCTCGCTTTATCCATCCCTTAAAATCGACCGTCACCTCCCGCGTAAAACAAGACAAAAAGCTCCCCTCGCCCCCAAAAACACATCGCTCTCTGCATTTTCCGCGTGCAGCGCTCTAATCGGCGTATACGTACGGACGGGAAAAGAAGCCATTTGCTCCCGCGCGCGGGGAGGGGAGAGGGGGGGGGCACCGGGGCTCGATTTGTTATCGACTTATAGACCGAAATTACTTACTATTACCGCAGATTTATTTCGCGTATTAGCCCGAAACGGGCCGCGAACACGCCCCGGGGCCAAAGAGCGCTACTCGCGCACATGCTTCTCTATTAATTGCCGGCTTCTGCTGCCGCCCCCCCCCCTCCCCCCACCACTTCCTCCTTCAGTCACTTGCCCACACGTCCTTCTCTCGCCTCCGGCTATATATTCCTCCCGCTTGTTAGGCGCATTTTTGCCTAGCTAACCCGCCACTCTTTATTGATGGGGTCAGATTCGCGAACGGATTGGGCGGGTTTCTTTGCTTTCGTTTTGAATTAGGAGTTGGTGTACGAACTTTTTTGTTACCGATTGTTTGGGGATATGTTTTTCCTCCAATTTTTAAATATTGTGTATTTGTTCTGCATTTTTCGGACAACATTTTTTTCATAAGAAAAAAGGTTAAAATTCAAATTCAAATATACGTTTATGTTTTTAATTTTACTTCTTAGTATTTGAATAAAAGTAATAAACTTTTTATCCTAAATTATTTTCGTTAAAGCACTAAAGATTGCAAGTCAAAAAGGTTTATTTGGAATCAATGAATCATTAATTATTGCAACAAAATTTGATAAAAGTCATTTAATTGCTCATAAAGGTTGATTAAATTACAGGATTAAGCTAATCGAATATATTGATAGTAATTATAAAATATATTCCAGTTACATTTAATCTTTGTAACTGTAGTAACACCATTCAGTGTTATATAATAAGTATGTTTATTACTATATTTATCATTTAGAATAATTTTGGCGTATTAGATCACTAAAATAAAAATCAATCGTCTTTTTAAATTCTCAATACTTAAATCCCACTAGTTCATTGCTAATTTGATCGTTCCGCTTGAAAAAATTCCCGTAAATAATAAATTCCCCAAAACTAAATCGACTCATCAATCCCCCGCAATAATCCAGCCTCCGAAATCAATCGAAACGAGGAACGGCGATTAGCGATACATAATGCACCCTCGGCCGTTTACAGGCCGTCCCTCGGACAAAACGGCCTGCTCGATATTCCGGCGCGCAAATATCTATTTATACGGCCCGCCGCTCTCCCGACAGGTAATCTAATAAAGATAAAAAATAACGGTGTACCTCCGGGGTAATACAGTTTCGCGCGGCGGTAATCCACGTGGATACGCCGCGTTCGTCCGAGCATACAAACTGCTCCGAATCGAAAGATTCGGGAGCGAGTTTTGTAGGTGTGCTGCTCTGTTTCGGCACTTTATCGCGGACCGCCAGTCTTTTTGTGTTGGGAGGTGGATTTTTTACGGAATAGTTTATGGTCGGTACGGGAATTTTTCGGGAGATTCTACGTTTTGAATGCCGAATTCGATAAATTAATTATATAAAGTAATAAAATTTAAAGCGCGAGTACGCTAATTTTGAATGAATCTTTAGATATTAATTAAACTCGCTCTAATCTCGCATAAATTGCAAGAAGATATATATAAGAAGATTTGAAAGTTTCATATACTCAGATAAGAATATTTGGGCAACTCGTGCAAGCATGAATGATTTAATGAGAAGTCATTCATAAAAAAAGTCTTTAGAACTGTATAATAGATAAAGAATTTTATTATATCAATAAAGTTGGAGGAAATCGCGACGCAGATCTTCAAACTTTTTTAATTAAAGAAAGAAAGAATTTCGAACGTCCTTTTAATGCGCGGTAAACCAGCAATAAATAAATTATTTCGAACAAACGAAAAGTACTGGCAAACGATGCTTCAATCCACAAACGGTTATAATTCATCGACAAATATTTATATAAGCGCCGCGAAGGCCTACTTAAATATATTAAAATTCAGCCTTTATAAGTCCATTACTAAAAAATTTGTGCATGCGTCATTGATATGTCAATGAGGCGAGCAAAAAAGTCCGGCTCGCGCGCTAAAAAAATCGCCTATATGTTTTTCCAGCACGGCGAGAGAGCGGCTCGGCCGACGCTCGCTTCTAAAAATAAATATTTGTTTTTCCAATGGCGTTATCCCTCGCTCGTTTGCACTTCGTTTATACAAATTTGTGCTTTGTGTCGTAATTTTCGACTCGAGGAACATCTCTCTCTCTCTCCTCGCTTAGAAAATTACAAAAAAAAGTGTATATACACAAAAAAAAAAAAAAAAAAACGCAGTGGAATTTTTGGCTCCGCTGTTGTGCAATAATGATGCCTCTGTGCTTATGCTAATTTTCGCGAGATTTCGAGTCCGCGCCGCGGGCACCTCCTTTCGTGCGCGCCTGATGTTTGTTTGTCGGGGGCTCGAGCGCGCGATTGCAAAACAAAAAAAAAGAAATATTCTGCCCGCGCGACGACGCCGATGTTTGCCCGGGTGTGGATTTGAATGAGCGATATCGGAGGAATTTAATTAGGCGTGAATCGGCCGAAATTATTATTGCTCTTTCAGATTTGAGAGTAGGAGCCGAAAGCCTCGTGTGTTTTGTTGCTGTTATATTAGCTCAGTCAGACGTACATAATGTTTTTTCAAGCGATTTCGCAGGAGAGGAATATAAATTCGGTTGTGGTTGTTTATTCAATTGTTGGGTAATGCTTGTTGAACTAAGATTGGGAACGGCTTCTAACCAAATTTCTTTTATGTTTCAGGTGAGCAAACCTTTAAACGTGCGCTATTTTTTGTTGCCCCGCATGATGCAGTAGGTAAGAATATTTATAAATAAATTTTTCTTCGTTTGCTTTGAAATCTCGTCACCGAATGCAGCAGCAAGCATTCATTATTATGTTTTATGCTGGTAAAAATGATGAGATAAATAAAAAAAATATTATCTTTTTAGCTGCAAAACAAAAACTTAAAAATTTTCCTTTTTCAATCAGTTCAAATTTGGCAAATATGCACCAATATATGCTAAACGATCCAACAACAAGCAAAACAAACTTTTAATCAAATCCCTCAGAAGCCCCATAAAAATATTACAAGTTCTCGGCCGGCGTGCCTAAACCAAGATCGGACCGGGGCGATACGCGTCATATCCATCCCCGCAGAAGGTCCAAATTGAATTGATAAAATCGATTCGCCGCGGTTTTTACGAGACCGTAATACACAGAAATATTCAATTGCGCCGAGAGGAGGGCGAAGTGATACAGCGACGATAGGCATCTTAATGCGCGCGTCGCTGGCCTGCCAAGGCAATTACATATTTCTCCTCCATATTTCGGGGCCGGACTCGTGTAAATCATCTCTCCGCGGACTCTCCGTTTATCTCCGCGAGACAGTTACGGAGAGTTTTATTGGCTGTGTGCAGTCGTATACGCTATTGTTTTCTATGAAGTATGTTGGTTCGCGATTCTTTTTGACGATTGCAAGGCTTGTTTGTTTCGGTCGAGATTTTCTTTATATAAATTGTGAAAAACTTGCGTTGGACGAACTTGTTTTATATACAATTTACAAGTGTTCCAAAATACGACAAGTCAGAAAAAGAAATGGACTTTTGATCGTAAACTATCTCTTTTAATCGTCAGAGTTGAAGGAACTGTTATATAGGAAAAGGTAAAAGATAAGTGTTTATTGCACCATAGAAAGTGAAAATAAAGGTTGGGATACGTTTCTTTATCGGCAATAATTTCACCCCGAATCCTCGTGCGAATTGCTTGCAAACGATCAGAAACCTTGTATACGACTCGCGTTCCTTACATCGAAACAGATCCTTTCTCCTACTGCGCATTTATGCATAACTACAGTCGTTCTCTTAAAGTATCTAATATTTCTTCTCCGAATTTTGTTTCCCAGAAAGCTTCTTAACAATCAAAACCCACGGAAATAAAAAAACTTTTCTCCGCGAATCATTACGGACGCGGTTCTAATTTCAATTTCAAAACTAAAAACCCAAAGCGCCTCTCCTCTCGTACGCCAGCCGCCCAAATCCATCCCGGAACCCGAGCAAAAAGTAACTGCGCCCCGCGCGAAAAGCCTTATAGCGAAAAAATGTTAAAAAGCCCCCGCGTACATTTTGCATCGGCGGAGACGGTCGTCAATTTCGGCGGCGGCGGCGGCGGCTCGAACAATAAACGATAAAACTTTAAAATATATCGGCGCGAGGCGCGGCCTTGTCACGGCCGACGCGGATAATATAGCGGCGCGTATACGCGCATTATGCGAAAAATATGATAATGACATTGCCGAATTCATGCAAGACTTCCGCCAGTACGTCACCGGAGCCTGGATGGGATAACCCGCGGTGCGTCTTGTCGGGGATCGGCTCGGGAATTTTGAGGAGCTCGCGTACGGAAAAAGTAGAGGGGCGGGCCTTATTTTTCGGCTATAAATTGTTTTTTTTTTTTTCTTAAATTTACATCGTCGATATTGCTTTATCTTTGAGAATAACTGAAGTTACAGCGAAGATTGCGGGATGGCGAAGCTAAAAATAAGTATATAAAATCGAAAATTATTTTTAAAATACGCCGCAGCTCAAGCAAAATGAAAAATGAATGAGGCGTCGGCTGTGCAAACGAAATAAAAAATTAACGAAACGTTGACCACAAAGCGTTTTTACTCCTTTGGAGTAGTCGGTTGCTTGCGGGTAAGTTTGTCGGATGTGGCCTCATATTTTTCGCACTTAACTCCTTTCCCTTATATAGTCATCACCGTTCTCTTACATAATTTACGACGGCACTGTATGTACTGCAATATATGCAACTTAAATATTTCATTTTTTACTTTCCAAGTCCTTTTTCTATTATTATTCTATGCAGAACACAATTCTCCAGAGTAATTACAAAGTTTGATATATCTTCAACCTAGTAAAACCAAAGCGACTAAAATTTTACAAAATAAATGGGGCGTAAATCGAAAAAAAAAAGAAAAAGAAAATAATCGTCAACGAGAGCCCCATCGTAAGCACCTCGTTGTGCAGTACACTCGAAACAACGACAGGCATCAAAGGCGTACACCCGACGCCGGGAGCATAAAAAATGCACAATCCACCTCTCTCTCTCTCTCTCTCTCTCTCTCTCTCTCTCTCTCGCACCCCGGCATTTTTCCCACCCCCCGCGATTCTCCGCCCCCGCAGTTCCGGGACGCGCGCAGCTGGCGACTCCAACCCCTTCGGGGCGCGTGAAAAATATCGGACAATTTTCCGAGCCAGAAGACTCGGATTAATTGTATCATCAAGAGCCGAGGAGTAAGAAAGTCGAGAGTTTTAAGTAATACCGCGCAATTTTTAACCGCAATCTTCCCTTGTCTTACCGAGGGTCTTAATTTCGTGGAGGGCGGGGTGGGGGGTGGGGGGGCAGGGGGATGTAAGAGAGCGAATCCGACGTAATTTTTCGCGCCTTATAAATATTAATGTAGCTGTTGCTGTTTGCGAGCGCGAGACGATGGCGGATGAATGGCCTCTTGTTAGGCGGAAGAATTGAGTTTCTTTGAGAGCTGCTGCGCGCGACGAAAAAAAAGCTCGGGAGGATATAATGCGATTTTAAAGATAAACCGCTGCGCTTTAAAACGTTGGACTTGTTTCAAATTGATTGCGGAGCCGAGCTGGATGAATAATTTCGCGCGAAATTCACTATGTATTTAAACTTCTCGACAAAGTCGAAATCGAATCGAAAAATCTTTGAAAAAAAAAAAAATCACGCCTCGAAGCGACGTCCCTCCAAAACTCCGAAATCCAGCCGAAGGTCGAAAAAAGGAATCGGCACTCGTGCCGCGAATTAATCACCCGGAGCGTCACACACGGCTCTCCCTTCGCACAACAGGCAAGACGTCTCTCTCTCTCACTCACCCTCGCCAAACAGACGGAAAATGGACGGCGGCGTATAAATACGCGGCTCCGCATGCCCGGTCATGATCCGTCGCTCGGAAGGTACACACGGGGATCCGCGCGCGGATTTGGAGACACTCTCCGATGCGCCGCGCGACGGCGCCGACAACTGTCCGTGCGGAAAGGAAGCGCCTGGGCTGCTTGGACCCTTTTTTCGAAAGCCTTCTTCGGGGAGATATATTATACTTTTGCGCTGTTTACCCTTCGCTGCGAAAGCGATAGGTTTTTACGCAATTAAATGTGTTGAACTCAACGTACTTCCTCCCATCTTCCTCCCATCGCAATCTCAAGCAAGTTCCTCGCGCGAAACTACTTAGCGGGGGAGCTAAATAAAAGGAGCCGAGATCAAAAAGGCACTAATCTCCGAGCCGCGCTCGACCGGCGCTCTCGTGTACAAGGAGGCGTCGCTGTTTTACTTTCGCGGCGGGTTAATAATTCAGTATCAATTAGAGGCCGCTTGAATTATGAAGCGGCCCCGTCGCGGCCGACGCGCGAGAGGCCTCGAACCTCCCGACCCACGGAAATTAAGACGAAGCGCGCCCTGGACTCGGGAAGATTGCCGATGCAAATGGCTCTCTTTCTCTCTGCATTCTTTGTTGTGATTTTAATGCCGCCTCGACGTTTGGTTTATTAATTGAATCGTATGCTTCTTAAAGTGCAGCTGTTCATCCTAGAGTTAGATTGCCAAGCTAATAAATATAAGAAATTTTAAGATAAAAGAAGTGATTCTACAATCTTACACAATTGTATTGCATGAAATACAGTTTTATCCCCCGTTACAATATTTAAACTGCCGACACTTATATTTATATATATAAAGAAACAGCAGACAAAGAGCAAGAAACCCGGTAAGCAGATGCGAACCGCTGAGCAAGACTCTGAAATTTTCTCGCCGAGGGACTCGGGGGATAAAGAAAAGAACGAGAACAAGAACAGCCGGAGAGCGTCTTTCCACCCCGCGCTTTTTCTTCTTCCCGTTGTTTGGTTTTCATTAACGACTTGTAATCGACTGGCCCCTTCGCTCTCCTCCGTCCCTCCCTGCCTTTTTCCTTTTTTTTTTTTTTTAACGAAGCGAAATTATTCCCCGACAAATAGATATACACACGCCCCGGACAGATTCGCTTGTAATTCCTGCGGACTCTTCCTCCCGCCGCTCCTTGGGTTTTTAAGCGTCCCGACGGAAGATGAAGTTTTTCCCTTAGGAGAGAGGAAGTGGGAGGGAATCAAGGGAGGGGGCTGATTTTTAGTGCTCGTTATTAACGTTATTACCACTCGTTAAGATATTAGTTGTAGAAAGAGATAGTTATACTTGGGAAATGACGACTTACTTGGGATTTTGATAGCCGTCTCTTGTCAATTTAGCAAATTGTATTAAACAATAGAAATTGGACTCTTTTGATCTAAAAACAAACTCGACAAAGAAATGTAAGGGCTTCAATCAAATCAATAGTTCCTTTACGATCTCTTGACCAGAAACCTCAAAAGAATCTTTCTAAAAATTGAATTTCCCGCGCATTTCCGCAAACCCCTGCAATATTAACCATCGCTCATGAACGATTCAGCGCCTCCTTTTTCCGCTTTTTATTTTCGCGATCCGTCGTTAACGGCCGGCCTGAATTATAGATGCCGGCGTGATTGGCTTGAGGTTCAATCGCCGAACGGCTGATTCGTTGCTTCGTCCCTCCTCCCCCCACCCCCCCTTTTTTTCCTTCGGTCCTCTCGTCCCGTCCGGCACTCGATTGACAATGTATGGAAGCTCCATTTCACAACGTGTCCACCCGAGTTATATCAATTAGCGCCGATTTACGAGCTGACCGGAGAGTTGCCTCGACGCGCCGCGCTGCCCTCATTGTTTGGACTCTGTTTTCTTTCGGCGCGCGAACTTGAATGAAAATCTCTGCTCTTTGCTCGACTGTGGCATCGATTATATTGTTTTGCAGAGTTTTGAGGGATAAATTCGTTTAAATCCAGTAATGACTCAGACGTGAATTTATAAACAATGTATTTCGCATCATCTTCCCACTCTAATTACAGCATTTCCATCGGCGCAAACGAAAGCACCTTCAATAAGTAAAAAAAAATCACCAGAATCCTCGAATTTCTCCGCCGTCGCAAAACTGAAATACCACCAGAGAGAGGGAGAGAGAGAGAGAGAGAGGACACATATCCCTTTGACGCGTGTGTGTACAAGAATTAGCGCAGCCGGCGAGATGCAGGGAAAATCTGGAGAAGAGAGGGGCGTCGCTGCGGGTTTGCCCAAAGCCTGCGGGGCCGCCCTGTACGCGTTGTATAATCGCCGAGAGCGAGGAGCTAATCAGCCGCGTTCGACGAGCGATGGGGGTACGTCGCTCGATCTTTTCCTTCCTTTTTCACACCTGACCCGATGGCTGTCACCGATGGCGCGATTGCGAACGAAATTCGAAGGAGACTCGTCGGTTTCGACGCGAAGAGGATAAATTTGATTTAATTTAGTGTAAAAACAATCGCGCGGAAACGAAACGTATTTTATACCTTCGGCTATATTCGACCTCGGCCGAGAGTCGCTAAAAGAAAGTTTCGCTCCCCGAATTATGCAGCCCTAAACCCCTCGAAACCGCGAGAGGGCCAATAAAGCGCAACCCGCTCGAAAATAATATTCGCGCCTCTCGCGACAATAGGGAAAAAAAAGAGAAGAAGAAGCCGAGGAGGGATTCGCTCTCTCTCGCGCGCGAATTCATTATGCGCGTTCGTTGGTGCCGCGCGCTGCGAAATTTGTATTCCGCGTTTCTCCAGCTGGCGACGAGGGTGCCACTTGTCTCACCCTCCTTTTTGCGCGCTCCGTCTCTCTCTATCTCTCTCGGTCTTTGGCGTATAAATACACACGCGTGCGCGAGGCGGGGGGGTCCATTGTCGCGCCTATCAGTCAGTTACCGACACCTTCGTCGGGGGAGAGAGAGAGAGAGACGAGAGGGAGAAACTGCAAGGCCTCCTTCCTTTTTTCTACTCGAGGGTGGATAAATATTCGCACGCGACTCTTTTATCTCTCTCTCTCTCTCTTCTGCTCTCTTCTTTTTACTTTCAAGGACGAGCTTTGTTTTTTGTTTGTGTGCTGCTGAGGAGGGCTGGTTGGCTCAATTTTACAGTATAGTTATAAAAAAGGATTAATTTTCTCTCTTATAGAAGAAATACACTTGTTTATTAGGTTACTCTTATTTTCGGCAATAAAATGGCGAAATGGTTACATTAAAAAAAAAAATTCTGTAACAAACGCCACTTGTCCCTCAGTCTAAATCCTCCAATTCAAAATAGCACTCCCTCAATAACGCCGCACAATCCCTCGATTAACCCCGCAGAAAGACCTCGAGAAAAGAAAGAAAAGGAACGCGGCCGCGTCTCGGGGGGTGGAAGAGAACGGAGGCGTCGAGGCGGCGGAATAACGTCTGATTATGCGAACGCATGGCTGGAGTGTAACGCGATTTAATATTAAAATATTATGACAAACGTCAACAGGGCGGGCGGCGCGAGGCTGCCTGATTGGCCCGCCGACGCGCTGAATACGAAATTCCCGCCGCCGCCGCCGCCGCCGCTGCATCAGAGCGCGACTCGCGACTTGCAATTCGCCGGGAATTAGGGGGTCGCTGTTTGTCTGCTTTACGCTTTTTCGAGAGCTAGTCAATATTGAGAGCGCGATTTTGGAAAAATTGCGGCGACGATTTGCCGCGTGAACGTGGCTTTGAGGACAGGTTGAAAGGGCTGTACGAATTGTTTAATAGTAAACGCTAAAAATTTGTAAATATTTCGAGTTTTTTATTTGTCGAACAAAGATATTTTCATTGTTATATTGCATAATTAACTTTTTATGTTAATGATAACATTTCTTGGTTCAATTTCAGTTAAAATTAATGTTTATTGAAATCTCGTTTATATATCTATCGTATGAAGTATTACAGAACATGGTTTATATTCAATAATTTTATTAATGCAAGTGCAATGAAAATGAACATACATACACAATAAATTAAAAAGTAAAATGAATGATTTTATTTAAGTTATATTATAATAATTTGAATTAACTCGAAAATATGCAATATCGTACTATATTTTACCTATATTTTACTCATTTACAAAATACCAATTATAAGGATCACCTCATATCTCCAAAGCTTTCTTCCCTTCAATATGTCAAAATAAGCAAACACCGATTAAAAAAAACGCTCGAGTCGACGGAAACCTCGTTTCCCTCGCCGAGAAAACACTACACTACAAGCGGTCGAATCCCGGAGTAGCCGCATTGAAGTCGCCGAGCGATATGCACCGCTCTCCGCGGTGCGGCTTCGGGAAAGAAGTACGTAAGGACGTCTGGGGCCGCCGCCGCCGCGGCTTTTAATCCTTTTAAAAGACCGCGGGACTCTTAATTCGTTAATTAATACCGCGGGGAGGAGGAAGACCTCCTGGAGAGGCGCGCGGCGCTCCCGAAGGAAATCCATTTTTTTCTCCGCCGCGGCTTTGATTGCCGCGACGACGACGTTCTCTTTTGACTTAATTATCGCTCGAGCGAACGCGGCGACTTCTTTTCTTAGTCCGCCTGTCTGAGGGCTCTTTCTTTTGTCGAAGACGTTCCGCGTTCGGGGACGTTTTTCGTTGCTTTTTAATCCGGTACGCGTATTTATATTTAAAAATAATCAGCAAATTTCAATTAAACAGTGTTTTTATTTTGTTTGGTGTTTTAAAAAACAAAATCTCCCCCTCCTTCAATTTCGCAACAATACCCCGAAAAGAAAAAACGGAAGATCGCCCAAACAACGCATACAACCAACCAACTCATTTATTTCGCGTTCTAAACAACATACACTCCTTCCCCGGTCCCCGCGATCCCTATAATTTCTCAGCCCGAAAAAGCCCGTCCTCCGACGTACATAAGACGAAGCAGCACAAAGCAGCGCCGGCAAGAGGTCCTCCCTCTCGAGAGCCATCGAAGGAGAGCGCCTCCGAAGACTCTCCTCCTCAAGGAGAGGTTAAATAAAGAGGCCGTCGCGGTTGTTGTCGCTTCAGATTTTCCTCATCGGCGGCGGTGCAAGTATATATTTCACGGAGAGCTCCGCGAGAGAGAGAGGGAGAGAGAGCCGCCCCTTTCTTTTCGCTCCCGATAGACGGCAGCGGTGTGTGTGTTCCTCTCCACCCCTTTTTTTTGAAGAAAAGTGGACGGTCGTCTGGTGAGCCGACTTCATAACCTCTCAGATGTGCTAGGAATTTAGAGAGGACGGAGGTGGACGGTATATTGAATTCGTGGCCTTCCGATGATGCTCTTTAAAGTTAGTTTCGTCCGTTATTTTTTTATTTCGAGTATAAAGTTAATTATCGAAGCTAATGCTGCTCGTTGGTCGATTTCGTTTATTAACGCAAGTGTAAAGTGTTTTTTTTTTTGCGCGTGTAATCTTTATAAGGAAATTATCGAAACGATTCTTTTTATTACCGCGTTGTTGCGTACCTGAATTAATTAACAAAATTGTAAACAAATCTGAATGTTGTAAAAGAAGATTAAGAGTGAAGTAAGGAAAATCGCCTTACTTCATTTTCTTCGTCGTTTCTTCACTTCAAGAAACAACGAAAAAGGCATATATTTTTTAAACAATTTTAAACGAAGACATTTCGAAAGCAATTACGCTAAGATACTTTCCCCCGCGAATCCCGTTAAGCTCCGAGCTTTTTCGCGGCTCGATCTGCAACGCTCGCCAAAAGTTGGACTCTCGGTCTCCGCGCTCGCAAGTTGGCAGAGTCGAGAGTTTGCGAATATCCCCTTGGTTACTTGTATTACGAACAATATTGATCTTATCTAATGGTATTCGCGAGCGATTCGAAAACTCTCTCTCCCGGAGAACGACGCGTTATACGCCTCTCCCGACGGTTCTCTCTCTGTTTATCCAACGCCGCTGCGATTTGTTTTATTAAGTTTCGAAGGCGCGCGCGAATGGCCCATTTATTTGTTCGGCCCCTGCGCGGAAAATTATCAAATCCCCGCGAGTGTTTTGCGAGATTAGAGAGCCGCCGCACGCCGCACCGACGTAATTTGATTGGTGCGCGGTTGGGAAATTTTTCGCGCGCGGTCGTTTGACGAGGGATGTAAGTTGCTTTTGAATGGATGTTAATTTGCGTAATTAGGAGCGAGTCTAATTTTGGAAGAGCCTCGGTCCGGGCTTGTTTGATTCATTAAAATTCATTTTGCTATTTTCGTTAACGTGGAAAGCGTGAAAATAATGAATTTCGCGAATTGACACGATGTAAAGAGACTCTGTTTTCATTACTCGACGACTGTAGCTAGAAAAGTAACCTTCCTTTTATATATATTTTTAGAACGATTAAAAACATTATTTGCATAAATAAAGCCTCGAAAAGGGCGCCAAATTCGTGGCCCCTTCAATCCCTCGCAGCGAATGTTTTCTCTTCCGTGTGTCTTCCTCTTTCGCTCTTTCTAGTAAGGAGATAAAGAGAAAGAGACCAGAAACACCGCCGGAGAGTCTTATGCTAATCTTATTTGTGTACAATTACGTATGTTTATAACATGCAAAGAAGTTCTCTCTCTCTCTCTGCGGCCGGGTTATCAGTGTTTAGTCAGGACGGCCGTTTTCTCGCGCTGATACAGAATGAGAGAAAAATTATAAGGGTCGGCCGCCTCGTTCAAGGAGACCGAGGAATATTTTCCAAAGATGCGGAGACTCTCTCTCGGTGAATTAACGTGCTCTGTCGCCCGCCTTGCATTGCTCGCCGGTTTGCGAGAAAATTTGAATATTTGGACAAGTTCTGAAAAAGATATGCGGTTTTTTTGAATATTTAAAAGAAACTTTTAATACTGTATTATAGAAATTAAGTCAGTATTTGATTAGGGAAGTTTATATTTTGCTAATTCTCATATTTAACCTATATATAAGTAATTATGCGGGTATTAATTACAGATACTAAATTAGGAATTTACTGCAAAATTAAATAAATTTTATATCAATTTATTCAACGGTCTATAAATACTCCGGACGCTTAACGACAAACCTTCGCTTCGCAGGCAAGCAGTCTATACGCAGCTTTGAAACAGCAGCAGCAACAGCAACAGCAACAGCAGCAGCAGCAGCAGTGCGAGTCGCGACTGGATCGGTGTCGCGAGGGTAGAAGCTCAAGCGGCTCTGACCAGCAGCAATCGCAGCAGCAGCAGCAGCAGCAGGAGCTCAGCATCGAGTATCAAAGCAATGGGAAGCTCAGTCCGAGCGGACACGCAGTGACGGTAGCAGCAGCACCCATGACCCAGCAAAAGCAGCCCATCATCACGCAGCAGTCGCAGCAGCCCAGTTCCGGCGCGCCTGGGCCCCAGCCTAGCCCCCATCAGAGTCCCCAAGCTCCGCAGCGGTCAGTCAACTTTCCCCCGTCGATATCGCGCTTAAACGTCCGCAGTATCAATAAAAAGCGACGCAATCCCGTTTTTTTTTTGCAGGGCCTCGCCGCCCGACCCGTCGCAAGGTCCCCCAGGAGGGCCGCCCGGGGCCCCGCCGCCGTCCTCTCAGACAACGGCTCAGATGATGCTCAGCCCGGCGAGCGGCCTGCACCAGATGCAGATCCTCCAGCAGCACATACTCAACCCCACCCAGCTCCAGTCCTTCATACAGCAGCACTCTTTCTACATGCAGCAGCAGCAACAGCAGCATCATCAGGTTCGCATTCGTTTCTTCCAGCCTAGCGTATTTCCAACTTCCTCGCTTCAACCTCGTTTCTCTGATTCTTCCAGGATTCCTCGTCGGATCACGCGTCGAATCAAGACAAATTCGGCTACTTCTCCTCCCTGAAAAACGTAAGTCCCCGAACACCGTCGCGACTCCCCGCCCGTGAACGCGCGTCTATAAAATCGAAAAAAATCCACCCGCAGCATCAGCACCAGCTCGCCGAGTTGGGCCGCAAGCAGCTCGAGCAGGCGATGCAACAGCTGCAGGAACAGTTGCAGCTGAACCTCATCCAGCAGACGCACCTCATGCAGACGGCCGACAAGAAGAAGGCCTCCGCGCCCCTCCAGCAGCTCGCCCTCCAGCAGCAGCAGCTCATCCAGCAGCTGCAGATCACGCAGCGGCAGTACCTGCTGCAGCAAGGTCTCGGCTTGCAAGGACACAATCACTCTTCAGGTTTGGTTGTTTCTGTTGAGAATTTCTTTAGTTTTTGTTGATCTGAGGGCGGGAGGAATCTTTGCCTGATGAACTAAATTTAGTATCATCCGAGTTTCTTAAACGCATGATTTCTTTGAATTGAAAAGGTATGCAACCCTCAGATGCAATGTCAGCTTGGAAAACAGAACCATCCGAGAGCTCCGAATCACACGCAAACTCAAACGTATCGAAGTCTGGTTCTGGGCTAAATGGTAAATCTCATTCTATCCGTTCGACAACTTTCACATGCATAATAATTATATATACTTACCTCTTTCGGCCACAATTTTTATTTACAATATAACTTGCCAAATAATCGCGCCCCCTAATTCTCGAGACGACATTCACTGAAACACGCAAACTCGGCGGCGATTTATCGCAGGCCTTCTTAATTCGTTAGTTTCAAATCGGCGCTCGGAAATAAACGGCACGGCCCAGCTGGACGAGAAGCCCTTGGACACGTCGTGCAACGAGAAGATCCAGCACCCGCTTTACGGCCACGGCGTCTGCAAGTGGCCCGGATGCGAGGCCGTTTTCGAGGAGTATCAGGCATTCATCAAGTAAGCTTGCTCTTTTTTTTTTTTTTTGGTAAAGGGACTTTGGATTTTGATTGATTAGAATCGCAAGAGGGGAAAATAATTGATATCTCAAAATAAAACATCGGTCGCCGTCGATCGAGAGCGCTTTTATTTTGAACCATCTGGTTTCCGCTTCGAAGCAATAAATCAATATTTAACTTTTGCTCGATTGTTCCCCCCAAGAGTCGATATAAATAAAAACATGCAAAGCGATTCTCGTCAACATTTTGAAAAACATTTTCCAAAGTCTCGAGGAGCGAATAAACGCTTTTAAAACGAAACTTCAAACAGCATCGCCGCCCTCATCCGATAATTTCGATTCCTCCTCGTCCGGGAGCACGAAATTAAGACTACAAAAGATTTTCCGGGCGCGTAGAGGCGATAAAAGCCGAGAAAAAGAACAGAGAGAGACTTTCGGCATCGGTTTAATCGAGCGGCTCCTCCGACACTCGCCTCGTCGTTTCTCAATAAACAGCTCGCGCGCGGGAACGAGGCGAAAAAAAGCAGCCGCCGCCGCGCCCGAAAAGGGAACGGAAGAAGAAGGCCAGGACGCGAAAGAAGAGGCAGGAAAATTCGCGCGAGTCAGCAGAAGCGGCGGAGCATCGTCTTTGAGCGCCTTAAACCCATTAAAGCAAAACCTAGTAATCACGAAGTCGCGCGCCCTCCATCGAACGCGCCGTTGCTTAGAATAAAAAGGAGCAGGGGAGGGGAGCCAAGACGCTAATTACCTTTGTCTCATTAATATTCACGACGCTCGACCGCATCGTTATGCTTCTCATCTCCGCTCCTACTTTTCTCTCTTTCTCTCTCTCGTTCCTACTCCTTCGTTCGACTCCGTCTTCCAATCTGCTTTTCGGGCAGGAAAACCGTTGGCGAAGAGATTATGAAAATAATTTCGATGCCCGCCGGGACAATAGAGCCGGAGGAGGAGAGAGAGCCTTGGGTCAGTTTTTTAAGCCCCTAAGAATGAGCGGGACGGAAAATTTAGCTGCTGTGTTTACCGAGCGGCGGCCGCCTTTTGTCGGGTATCGGGGCTATTTACCGATCGATCCGATGTTAATTTTACGTATAATATAGAAGAAAGTCTTGGGAATCTAACGGCATTCGTAATTGTATCGGTTCAATAGATCTATTTTTACCGCATTCCGACATAACGAAGTTAATTACCGCCTACGAGACTCTTTAAAATCCAAAATTACGCATCATTCTCATTGAGCTCGTCGTGCCATTCATAAAACTCTAATGATGGCCGGACAAAACCAACTTCTCCTCGTTCACCTGCCACTTTCCGCGTTCGCAATCACGGCCAAAACAAGCCCGAAACCGCCTCCTCGACTCCTCCTCCTCTCCCCCCTCTGAAATCCCAAATATAAATCGCAATACAATCGTCCGCTGTTCCAGACACCTGAACACGGAGCACACGCTGGACGACAGGTCGACGGCGCAGGCGCGCGTCCAGATGCAGGTCGTCTCGCAACTGGAGATTCAGCTGCAGAAGGAGCGCGACAGGTTAACGGCCATGATGCACCACCTGCACATGGCCAAGCAGATGGCCTCGCCGGAACCGCCCAAGTCCTCCGAGTCCTCGGTGAGTGTCTCGCACGTGTCGTGCGATTTTTCATCGGAGGGGGGGGGGGGGGGCCTGTATATCGATTATTTTTGGAACAACCGATAGTGTGTCAATCTGGTTTCGGCATTTGAAATTTAGATTCGGTCGCGCGGCAAGATAAATGATACAAATATATGTTTGTGATTATTCGGTGTTATCAGAGTTTTTTATCTAGTCGATTCAAGTTTGAGTTACAGTAGTTTGCGTTATGATAAAATTATTTTGAATGGCTTGTTTGTTTTGACATTTTTAAGAATTACTATTATTTTTATAAAAAAAAAACGTTATTACGTATCGTAACCAGCTATAACAATTCTTTCACCCGCAACATTGAAAAATCATTTACTAAATTTTCCATTTGCAAATCGCCCCCTCGCAGAACACGTCGAACATGCCGAAGCTGAGCCTCTCCTCGGCCCTGATGAGTCAGCCACCGCCGAGCTTCGGAGGCGTGTCGCAGGTCTCGCCGGTCTCGATGTCGGCCCTGGTCTCAGCGGTGAGGTCGCCGGCGGGCGGCCAGCTGCCCCCGTCGTCCGGCGGCGGGCCCGGCATGCCCCAGGGCCTGCCGAACATGTCCAACATGTCCGGGCTGCCGCCCCTGCCCAACATGCCCGGCAGCATGCCCAGCATGCCCAGCATCCCCAGTATGGCCGGACCCATCCGCAGGAGGATCAGCGACAAGTCCACCCTCTCGCTTGCCGGAGGTGAGCCCACTTTCCGCTGAATAGTGTTTTCTGGTTTGGTGGAGTTTTTGAGGAATTGTGTATAAAAGAAGTTGAGAGGATCGGTACCGATGGGGTTGTTTTGGCGAGAGATCTGTATTCTTTCGGAAAGAAAGGCATTTTCACATTTGGTGATCTGGTCACATTTTTGTCTTTTGTAATCTTAAACGAGTTTTTGATTTATAGGCAAGTCACATATAAGTCAAAAATAAGCCAGATATAAGTCAATAATCAAGATCAATCAAATTTAAATTTTTTTATATTTTATTTAACTTTTTATTTAATTCAATGAAACGAGCGTCATTTTCAGAATTATTAAAATACATATTATCTTTTTTATCTCGTGACTTTTAAATATTTTTATTAATAAATAATATTGAACTCGACAACAATGCGTTAATTAATAACAAGCAGTAATATACATAAGATTTTTTATCTTTGATGTTTTACGTCGTAAAATAGACTTTTGCTTTTTCCGTTATCGATAATCAGTGTGAATGATATAATAATAACCTTGTATTGCGGAAAATATTGTCTGCACGCGCCAACCTGAATGTCTGATGCGTACGACAAAAGTTTTACAGTTTATACAAGTGTTTTAAAGATTCTAGACATATCAGAGAGTCAACTGATTATTATCGCAAGAAAACTAGAAGCAACTTTTTAGAAAACGTGAATGAGTTAATTATTAAAAAATACTAACATACGTCACGATTATCTAGACTTTCTGTTGCTGTTTCACTCTTTATACTTTTAATGTACTATCCCGTTTATCAACTTTTTTCATACTATAATTTGACTCAAGCTTCAGCCAACGTACACGTAATGTCTTTTCTATCAGAATTTGTGATTTTCTTTCTAACACTGACATTGAGCCAAGAAAGAAAAAAAAATGAGAATATTATTGAAAACGAAAAAATAACTATTCGTAG
The DNA here is from genome assembly GCA_035582975.1 of Ormyrus labotus. Classification (NCBI taxonomy): domain Eukaryota; kingdom Metazoa; phylum Arthropoda; class Insecta; order Hymenoptera; family Ormyridae; genus Ormyrus; species Ormyrus labotus. Next base: position 11,905,546 of record JAWWEO010000036.1, read on the forward strand.
GACTATTTGAGGAGGGCACTGTAAGGCGCAGAGTATCCGTCGATAGATCTGGAATAGATATTAACGAAGGTAATTTGAAATTCAAAGTGACGAAAATCCTTCGATCTTTCAGCTGCGATAATGCAACCGAACGACTTACGATTACTTTAGATCCTTTTATTTTGCGAATATTCAGCTCTTTTATTTGAATTATAGTTTTTTTTAATATGGACAAGGTTCGAGGCAATATCGGCAGCTCGAAAAGATCGGGACGATTAACGAGGAAAGATTGTGTTCTTCCCCGTAGTTTATGATTGAGAATGCACTTTACGGTCCTCTCTTGAACTCTATCTATCTACTCTATGTATTTTTCCCGTGTGGTTCATGAAAAAATCAAAATAACTAACATGTCGTTTCTCTTGCAAAAATAATTTTACAAAGTACTCTCGAGCTTACTAAATTTCTTGCAATTTACTAATACTAATCTTAAAGATTTCGTTAGCTCCTCTTATACATCGAGTGTCAACACCTTGTTGGCGCAGTTCAGTGCATAAATGAGACAAATTCAGATAAAAAAGAACTTTATACATGTATTCTTTCATTTATTATTGTTAAATAAATTTTAATCATCAATACGATTCGGGCTGCGAACTGATTAGAGAAAGGGGTGCGATTGGCCGCTGGTGACTTAAGGCGATGGCCAAGCAATATTTTTGACATTTTATTGTTTTTCGATAAGTCTTTTGTTGATCATCTTCACTTACTATATTTCTTCTGAACAAGAACAAAGGTTAAAATTTAACATTTTAGTAGGTTTCACTCGTATCTTTTCATGATACATACAGTAGAAGAAATATCAGACATACTTTCGACAACAGAAAACTTGTACAAAACGTTAAAATCAGCAAAAATACTTGAGAACCAGAGGTCATACCTTCCACGTAGCTGCGATGCGCCGGAAATAGCAGAATGTATTTTGGCGGGCTCAGCCCAAATTGCGCCGTCGTTCCTTAAGTCACCGGTGGTTAATCCGCATCTCGTCTCTCTAATTTTTTTCGCAGCCCCTCTAATCGATGAGCCTAAAAACGATGAAAAAAAAAGAACAGTCTCTCTCATTCCTGCGTTTCTTTGTGCTGCCCGCATCCCCCACCGTGTAGGGCTGCCCTACATGCTGGAGCGCGCTGGCCTAGACGTCCAACAAGGTACTGTCAACTTTTTTCGCCATCACTTCTTTCTCTCTCTCTCTCTCTCTCTCTTCTCTCTCTCTCTCTTTTCTATTTTTCTTCCGTTACCTACTACGAGTCCGCGCTTGCATGGTTTCTTTCCTCCCCGCTTCGCACTGTGAACGAAAGGCGAACGTGTCGCATAAATATTTATTCGATACTCTTAAATAATGGTATTTGTTTGCGCGTGAAATAATATTTGGACGGACGCGCGTCTGCGTGAGTCAGTTGAAAAAGTTGTTTAGCGCGCGGATGATTGTTTCGATAAATAATGGAATTTATTTTGGATATTTATGAATTTTTTGCCAATTAACATAATAACTCGCCGGCGCGAGAAGCGACGAGGCGGCAGTTTTTTAAATAATAAAGAAGCGTTATTATCAAAATATGTGTTTGCTAAATATTTACTTATTGTTCGATAAACAATTATTCATTATTTATTTTTTTATTTTTGGATATTTTTAAAAAAAAATTATATCTGCAGTCATCAAAGTTTTATAAATTTAGAAAATTCCAAGTTTTTATAAACAAATAGTAAATTTAACTGTTTAAAAATTTGAAATTGTTTAGATAAAATATTGAAATATTATGCAAATGATAGTAGATTAGTTTACATCATTATTTTATTAAGCAAATACTACAAGTTATTAATGGTTGTTAAAATAACATATTTTCAGCTGTAAAAATAGAGATTTGAATATTAAATATGATTCTGAATAGAATAGAGGAAATGATAGAATAGTTGCTATAATGAACGATAGAATAGTATAAATTCATTATTTTTTCAAAAAGAGCTTATTTTTCCGGTTTAAATTTAATCGTTGTACATCCATGTTTGCCACCTAATAAATAAACGTAGCATCTCTTTATTTTATTTTCGAAAACATTGCAAACCTATATAGAGCGTCATCGTATTTCGAATAGAAGTTTATTTTATCGATATACGTATACATATTTTTCCGCATTATATGTCGCCAAGCTGAAAATAGAAGAAAATCCCATTGCAAGTGTAACATTGATTTCCTGTACTGTAACCATGAATCCCTTTTCGTACACACAAAGCCACCTGCTATTGTTTGTTTTTCTCTCTTTACTAAGCAAATTCACGTCACGATTTTATCTGGATGTGTTTGTGTTTATTTCAGAAACTGATCGATCGACTTTTATAATAATAAAGACTTCTCGATATAAAGTCCAGACAAATTTTTCTAAATCTAATCTTGATTTTTAATTATTTCAAAGTTTCTGAAAATACTCTGAAAAATTTATACAAAACGTAAATACAATTTATAATACGCGCAAAAAAAATAAATTGAAGTTGCTACTTTATAAATTGTCGTCAACTCATCACTGATAAAAGTTTAAATCTTTATGAAATTCGATCGATTTCGCATTCTCTTTATACTTATACAAAAATATACGACTCAGTAGCCTAAAAAATTAAGCAAGGCGCGGCTATTACACCGAATATATCGGTGGCTCACACATAATTCTGAATAATGAAATGGAAAACCATGTATTCTTTGCAGAGATTCAGCGAAATAGGGATTTCTACAAAAACGCAGACGTTAGACCGCCATTCACATATGCATCATTGATACGCCAGGTAATTCAATTATTCGCGCACACGAGGCGTCAAATCGCACTGTTCTTTATTATTACTTGATGAATTTCACTATTGATTTCGTGTGTCCTTTTTCATTATTAAAACGTAGCTTTTGATTTATTTGAGTTTGTGAACAAAAATACGTGCTGCCATAGCTTATTTTTGTTGGACTAATGAAATATATATAATTGATATATTTTTACAGGTCTGTAAAAGTATATAATTCTGTGTAAAACTGTTTTTTAATGGACGTCGCACCAAAATTCCGTCCCTTCGGTCCCTTACGAACGAGATTTGATCTAATTACTAAAGAATATTTTTACTGATATGTTTTGTTTTACAGTCCATCATCGAATCTCCGGACAAGCAATTGACGCTAAACGAGATATACAACTGGTTCCAAAATACATTCTGCTATTTCCGGCGCAACGCAGCAACGTGGAAGGTATGATCTGTTTTAATTTTTGTTTTAATTTTTTTTTTACGAAAACTGCAAAAAGTATTGGTAAATACTTTTTTAAAAATATTATTCAATATTTACCATCTTTCTATTATAAAAAAATAGAATAAAAAATCCAATCAATGGTAGATATTCAAAAGTCTTGTTCTGAATCATGATATTCAGTTCATGAACATTTCGAAATCATAATTTGCCAGGAAATCATCAAATTGGTTTATTTTTTAAATAAAAAAAAATGGAGATAGCAATATTACAAGTCGAATAAATTGTGAAATAATTCTTATATTATTAAGTTAGTAAAACTTTTCATAATTTACCATAAGTAGAAGATAAAATTGAGAATCAATAAAGTAGTTGTTCCAATATAATATTGTAAGAAGTTGTCGTTTCAATTCCACGTTGTTAAAATATTTCATATATTTTTATAAAATATATTGTCAGTCATGAAAAAGGTTAATCTTAATATTTTTAAATCAAGTTATTAAAATGTTATAAGGATTATAAAGATTTGAAATAGGTTTTGGACTCAAGTAATGCAAAAACTTTAACTTAGAAAAAAAAATAATTTCCAACGAAATACAAACAAGTTTTTACTCAATTTACGATTGAAAATAATATTTGTTAATGTGTTTCTAAAATTACGTACAACTTAGAATAATACTTTGTACATTTAAATTTACTGTAAGTAAAATCGCCAAATATTAGGTATTTAGAGGCAATTGTCATATTGTTCAATTTTGTCGCAATTCAAGAAAGTTATTAGGCTTCCTTCGATTCGCATAATAGCCTGTACACGTGTGTTCCTCTCTAGAAGAGCGAATTTTTCTCGACGTTTGCCAGAAAGCTTCGCCTCGCATGGATTTGTGTTTCAAACAAACAAAAAGCTGTTGAAATTCTCACATAATCAATTTAATCGAGAAAAGAGTCAGGTCTTTGACTCAATTCCTCGAAGATCAACTCTGTAGCAGAGCAGTTTTTTCAGCGACAACGAAGGAGCAAAAAAAACCTAGATGTGACGTTGCAGCCAAGATGTCAAGACGGGATGGAAAGCCGACTTTCGTTTTTTTGTTTACGATTTTAATTTTCAGTTTTTTCTGTACCTTAATTTTTGTTACAGCCACTAATCTTACATTTATATCAGCCCTGCGGCATGAATTTGTTGTCGTTGCCCTTAGTTTTAGTCACCTAGCTGTGCATTTTATTGACATGAGAATGCCACATATATCGTACCTCTAATATCATTTATGTTTTTTTTAAGTTACCCTACTTTTTCCAAACTTTTTATTTTCGTTCCACAACTTGGTACACTATTCGATATGTTTAGTTCTATTTCTAGTCGTTAAATATACGTAATATATCCTTATACATACACATATCATCACCTATGAGTATATAAACAGTTTTCAAATACGCACATTTTGATTAATATAGAAGAAAGTATTAGAAAATGTATACAACAAGTATTTTTTTATGTTTTGTATATTTTCACAGTTAGTATCTTAGCTGTTGAAAGATAGTTAGATAATACATGAATACACTACTTAATTTACAGAATCTGAACACATTTCAAACACAATTTTTTACTTATAGGTGGAAGTGTTACTAATGCAATTTTTATTTATTATCAAATTAATACGTGTTTATTTTATTGAATAAAGCACAATTATTCTGCAACGTATCAATTTGCAATATAGAGATTTATTTACCAAATATTCGAACTTTTTATAAAACAGTTAAAGAGTGTTTTCAGAATTTGAATGCGATACATCAGCGAAAGGACGTAAAACTGACACTTCCACTTTATATCACGTGACACACAAAACAAAAAGTTCACAAATCCGCTTTCTCTCACAATAACAATTTATCAAACTTCAAACTGAGAGAGGCGCTGATGGTCGGTCGAAAGTAAAGACCACCAGTTAGCGTTCGTCGCTCAAAATAAAATTCACCTCCACATATATCTTTCTCTCTCTTCTTCTCTGTCTAAATCTCCTACACTCTTTTCTATAGCTCCACATCGAAATATAATATTTTCATTTTTTATCCAGATTGATTCAGTTTTTTTTAGTTTAAGTGGAGATTTTGGTGGTGTTAAATAATATATATTAAATATATTATGAAGATTGGATATTTTATTAACTTTATTTTGTACTGAAGGAAAAATCTTTTCCCTGAGTACAAAATTGAATTTTTCATTTTTCATTCATAAAAATTAAAAGATCAACTATTTTTTAACATATAATTTGAAAAATTTGCAGGGAGTATGTACACAACAAACTTCACCATCGTCTCCAAAACCATTGCAATTATGATTTTATAATAATTACACGTTACTTTTAATTTTGTTGTTTGAAAGAAAAAGAAAAAAAAACAAAACAAAATCATCATCCGACCGCCGCGGCAGAGTCGCGATTGAGTTGGGCTTAGATTGATTTGTTTGCGTTGCTTATTTAGTCTGTGTATTATTTTGTATAGAACGCAGTGCGACACAACCTGTCTCTCCACAAATGTTTCATGCGAGTCGAAAACGTGAAGGGGGCCGTGTGGACGGTGGACGAAGTGGAGTTTTACAAGAGACGTCCTCAACGCGCTTGCAGCACGACTGGGTACGTTGGCCCCCCTCCACCCCACCTTACTTTTTTCTCTAGAACAACCCCCCCCCCCCAGGTATCTCGAACAATCAACCCCCCTCAACTTCTTCAACAAATCAACGCGCGACTACTTTTTATACATATTTATCTACTATGACTTTTTTATTCTCAATCTTTTTAAGATAGTTATTTCCTTGTATTATTCTCAGTTTTTAGTTTTTTTTTTTCATTACATATTTATAAAATTCTCTTTTTTGTACCTTAGAGCTGCCATTTTTATCAACTAACCCATTTTTATGAATGATTGATCGAAAGATATATGATTTATAAACAGTTGCAAACTATTTTATTCCAACAATGCGACATATTTTATCAAATAATATAAGTTCAATCATTCATAATTACACATTTATATTTTTTCAATATTAAATATTCAATGTATTTCAATTACTTTTATCATATTACATCACGATTTTCAAATTCCAACCTTGCTCCATACTTTTGAACAGAATTCTCTCTTTACTACTTTACCCTTTTTTATGAATAGGAACTTTCTTACTGTAATTATATTTAAAAGCATCCATTTCACCTCATCTTTTACTTTTTTAATTAAAATATCACGAAGCGTAAAAAAAGCCCGATAGAAAAATAAATTGCACATCATGTCACGTAACGATTTATAGTAGTTCTTAATTTTTTGCTTTCTATCTGGCTCTTTTTTTTATAAGCACCTTTTACACTACAAGTTTTTCGAATTTTGACCCCTTTATTCACTCCCCGCTTACAGTTTTTGTAGTTCACATTTTAATATTTACATTTTACGCTTTTTCATCTTTTTCTAATTATCTCTCTCTTTTTCTCTAATATCTATGTGACTCTTTTTTCTCTAAGTAGACTAGCTTCAATTTTTATCTTCCACACTTTGCTTCAATTATATGTACACGCAAACACGTTTTTAATAACTTTTTTAAATACTTATAGCAATCTTTTTCACCTATTTACTAAACTTTTTACATTTTTGCCTTTTCTGTATATTTGGCTTTTTTCTCGCTTTTTTAATATTTTACGTCTTTTTAAACTATTTTTATATGTGTCGTCTTACGTATATCTACGACAATTCGGTGTGAAACGTATTTCACACCTGCGCCGTCGTTCTACTGATTTACTCATACTACTTATATTTACGTCAAATTTTTACTCTTTCTGTATGTGTGGTTTTTCATCTTTAGTCGTAATTATTATATATGTATTTTATACTATTACATGCTACTGGTAAATCTGTCTTTTTTCTCTTATACACCTACTTTTAAGATATAGTTTCTCAGCGACTGAAAACTTGCGACAAGACGTCTGTGTGCGTGTGAATTGTCTCTCCTTCGACACGGCGATTTACTGCTTGTGTTCTCATAATTTTCTAACAATAGCCGCCGAGTTTTCCCGAGTCGAGTCGCTTTGGCAAGTGGAAAATTTAAGGCTGCTCGTACCTGTTTACCTGGCGTTTTGGCTATGTGTGTGAGTAACCGTGTATTACCTTATTTATTTGGCTTACGTTTCGACATAGCGAAATGCGTGCGAGCAGTTTGGAATTTCCCGGCGTGGAGTTTATTTTTAAAGCCACTTGAATTTATGTATGCATGCATGCGATCCGTGACGAGCTCGGTTTATTATATTTACCGGGAATTAATTCTGTTTACCTTTTGCTGTATATAGTTCTCATATTTAGCAAACAGTTTCATTTTTACAATCACAAATTTTTCGGTTATTATTAATTTTGCCGAGTTCAGAAATTCTTTTGCTAAATTCTACTATTCCGTAGACGAGCTATTTATAAGCATTCATTCTCTTTATAACATATTCCTACTCTCATGTTAATAATTAAACTATAGCATGGAATACAATTAGTATTTTTACAAACATTAAACGAAATTTACCAGAAGTTTCTATAAAATCAATAGATTCTAGGTAATCGATGCAGGAAAAATCTATTAATTTCCACAGCGTAAGTATCTCTTTTCCAACCTCTGACATGCCGCATGCATCTTCGCGCGAGCATGAAAACGCGCGGTAAATCGGCAGCGACTCGACTCGGTCAATCTCGTCGACCTCGTACACATAAAATCAGAGAGCCAAAGTGCGGCTCCCCGACGTTCCCCCCCCCGTCCGGGGGGTCGCGCATCGTCCTGTGCTTACACAGAGCGAGCGAGCGAGGCGTGTGCGTATGTGCGTGTGTGCTGCGTGGATTATTTAGCGAAGGAAACCGTAGAGAGCAGGAGTTTGCCTAACAAGCATGCGGGCTTTGCAGCGACTAACAGTGCCAGTTTTACTCTCTACTCTTTTTTTTGTACATACAATAGAGAAAGAAAACGTGTGCGTTGGTATACATATATACTTTGGGGGCGAGTGCGTGAGTGAACGGGAGGAGTGTGAATTCCGGAGGACGAAGGATGCTGAGGAGGCGAGGCGTCACTGCTCCCTTTCCGCTTCTCTCTTTCTCTCGGGGAGCCTTTCTGAGCGAAGGGAGAAGGAAAGAAGGACTTGCACGAGTTCGGTTCTCTCCGCCTTAAAGATATATCCGCGGGTCTCTCCGTCTCCACTGTTTTTTCTCTCTCTTTCTCGCTCGCCTCGAGCTCTGACACTCTGAGATATATATTATATATACAGCTCCGATCGTTGATATATACGGTTGCCATTGCACGCACTCTCTCACACACTGTCAGAGCCACGAACGAAAGGCCGAAAACAGAGAAAACCGGGGGGAGGCACACGCTGGGGGAAGGATAATCAAATGACATTGAATAGACAAGAAAGTAGCTTGCTTCTTCGGAGACAAAAATCGGTCGTAAGCCACTTTCTTCTCTCTTTTACTTTGCAGAGGATGAGCGGCGACGGGCCCCAACAGAGAGCGATTTTAAATTTTGACATGATGTTTTTTTAGAAAGCGAACAAACAAAAAAAAAAAAAAAGAAATTCTTTTGTACCTGTTTTTTTGTACTTCTCTTTTCTCTATTTCTTGGTGGTCTTTATCTGTGTATACAGAACGCGATCCGCACCAATCTATCGTTGCACAAGTGTTTTGTGCGCTATGAGGACGACTTCGGGTCATTCTGGATGGTGGACGACGCCGAGTTCGTAAAGCGGCGGCATCTGTCCCGCGGCCGCCCCAGGAAATATGACCCAACCCCATCACCCACTCCACCCCACCTCTCCGCACAGTAAGCACTACCACTATTTTAGACAACTTCTCTCTGCGCTGCTGGCTGAAAAAAAAAACATTTAAAAAAAAAACAGACTAAAAAAAAAATTTTTTTCGAAAAGAGATCATTTCGAAAAGTCAGATTATAACTAAAAGAATACGTGTACCCGACGTAGTCCGTCTTGCTGTCTTTGTCTGCCTTGCTTTTATTCTTATCTGTTTCGCTGTCGCTGTCTTGTCTGTTGTTACTTTTTATCCTCCTGTATTCCCTCCCATTTACCTTCGTTCATTTACTTCGTTTTCGAAATAATACAAGAGTAATTTTCTATTTTACAAATAGATATTTAAATGGCATCATTTTTGTTGTTGTAAATTTAACGGTTCAATATAGACTTTTAAAAATTTTTTTACAAAATCTTGCGAAAAAAACGTTTATTATTTTTCCGTTATTTTTGTCCTCGCGGAGCTAATATAAAATTCTGTTTCTGACTTTCTCACTTTTTTCACTCCCCCACATTTCCTTTTTTCTCTCCCCCGACATTTTCAGTTTTTATCTCGTTCTCTCTGTTTTCTTTCGTTTCACTGAGACTCCCTTACCTCGTTGTCCTCTTGTGTTTGTTGCTTTCTTTATTTTTTTTTCCGGAGAGACTTGAGACAACTCACTCGGACACCTTCAGTCTTGATGAAATATAACATGATGTTAACATTACGTTTACATTAAGTCGTCGAAAAGTAAATGAATATTGATGTTTATAAACTTTTACAGTTTTTCATAACAATTACAAGAGTTACAAAAGTTTTATGCTGAAATTATTTTAAAGTACTGGAATAAATATGTTTTTTTTATTAAATATAAAGTCCTAATACTATTAAATAATAAATTTTTGGAATATCGTACTTTATTTCTGAAAATAATAATCTAGAGCTTAATTTTATTACACATTTCTTAAAATTGTAAAATAATAGAGAGATTAAGGTAGAATACGCGAAAAAAAATGAGTTTCTCAATAAGCCTCTCCAGCTCAGCTAATCAATGTGAAGAATGCCTGCCCCAAGTCTTATAGAGTACGTAAATGTTCCATTGCGCCGCAGCGCCGAAACGAGCAAAAATATATAAAAACCAGTCAATGTCTAGTGTATCTCCTTAGGACCTGTGCTTGCGCCTTGCTTGTAAGCTCTCTCTATCTCTCGTCACCCCTCCCGATCCCCCTCTTCGCTGCGTAGATTTCGGCGCTCTGTATATCTAGAATTAGGCTTGGAAGCGAAGCGCGAGAGCGATGAGCTTCTCCGAGGAGAGAAGCGCCGAGAAGCCATCCATTGTACGATCGGACATCGCTGCGGGTGCTTATGTGTGACCGATTATATTTGCTCTCTTTCACTCTTTCTCTCTCTCACTCTCTCTCCTACCTGTCTTCCGCCCCTGTTAGTCGCTTGCATGACGGGGAAAGAGATAAAAGAATGGTTCCTCGAAGCCCCCGATAGAAGGGCGGGTTGCATCGCTGTCTCTTCTCCTCGCTGGCTGTCTTTCTCTGGCTGGTCCTCCGTTAGTGGTAGTCTGCCTGTAGATCCTTCTCTAGCATGGCGTTTCGCTGCTGCTGCCGCTGCCAAGTTTAGTGTGCAGATAGATAGATCTTGAGAGTGTGGATTATTTTTATTTTTGCTCTTGAATTTAGTAGCTTCTGATCTTCTAACGTTTGACGATAAATCTTTGAGCGCAGTAATAAATGTTTGAGTTGCTCCAGAGGAAATAAACTATTTCTTTTTATATTTCAATATAGCTTCACCCACATTTTTCTGATGAAATAATTCTAATAGTTTTCGGAATTTCAGAAGCGATTAAACCTTAATGGATGAGAATAATTTCATTAAGAATTATTTTTTCTATAATTCATTTTCATTAAATAAATTAATAAAAGAAATGATTTTATAATTTATTTTAAGTTTTAATTAAACGAAACTTAATAAACTAATTCCTTTTTTAAACCAATCGGTACTAATTGATCAGTTTCAGTACGATAGCGATTAAAGAATTTTTACTTAAAATTCTCATTTTGATTTGGAGTGAATGTGACTGCATGTTAGACAATCTTCTCAGCTACTGCATGCCGGGGCTTTAACAGCTATTTACATAAGTGTGTGTAACTGTGTTTGAAAATCGTTCGAGACCCTGAACCAACTGGAATTCATCGCGTCGAAAGTGCGTAAGATCAGCGTTATTATCTTCTATCTCTACTACTTTCAGGTATCGCCTAAGTAAGGTTTATCAATGATATATAATAGAAGCGTTTCACCGATATATATAAAATATATCGGAATTTCAATATGTTCAACTATTACTAATTAAGCGTCGAATTTTACATTCGAATTTTACAACTTTTCTTCGTGTTTTTATTATTAAGTAGTTTAGAATTTTTTTATCTCTATTTAACTTTACATATTTTTACAATTTTTCAACTATCTTTCTCTAACTCTTTTCTTGCTCTTCTCCTTCCTGCTTTTTCATCTGTCCTCCGTATGTCAGTTTCATAAACGGTTTCAGGGAAAAATTTTATTCCTAGCATGCATTTTTTGTTACGTTTCTTGTAAATGATTACTAATCATTCTGCTAACTATTTGAACTAACAACTCCAGCTTCATTCATTTACAAGATACGTATTTTACATACTTTTGTCGACAGCACAATTTCAATATATTTATGACAAATAATAATTTTTATTAACAAAAGTATGTAATTAAATGCTCGGTCGTATAAATAAACAAGAGGATTTATCACCAATTTATGTGATCAAGGTAATCCAGAACCGTTTATAAACAACAAGTTAGCTTCAAGTTTTATTTAACATTGTAAAAGAAATTTTAAATACGTATTTTTGAAAACTTTTGGAATTAATTATTTATGTTTAGATAATTAGATACAGAACTTAAACTTGAAGCTTCGGAGACCATTTTTTCAATTTTTCAATTTTTTAATACTTTTTCACTCGATCTGTCGCTGACAATCCATCATGGGCATAAAATGCAGAATAGGTAACCATTTGTAAAGAGAATTTTATACCAATTTTCAACTTTTTAAAGATTTTTAAATTTTCTTACTATGTTATCGTCATTTTTCATATTTTTCTAATAGCTGTTTTTTATATTCTATCTTTTACATATATCTCTATCTCTCTTTTTATCTATCTTATACTCTTAACCTATCTCTCTATCTCTCTTCTCTATCTTTTTTATATTCATTATATATTACTATAACGTAGATTAGCGTAAACACGTCGCTTTTTCATGTTTTTTATATATAATACTTGTATACTCTTTTTCTACCCCTTTTAACTATATATATATATACTTTTTATAATAAGTCCAATTTTATATATATATTATATATTACATTTTATATACTGCCACACATCTTTATATATCTTTGAAATACAAGCACTCACACCCAATTCGCACACGCATACACAAACTTTTTTGCAGGATTATAATAATATAATAGTGGAAAAGCGAGCGGCGAAACTTACTGATGAATCTTTTTCTCTGTTTTTTTCGATGTGTAGGGGTGTACCTTCGAAGAGTCCGACGCTTACGCACAGTCCGACTATGTACGGCGATGCTCTCAATGCGAATCTCCAGGTATCTATTAACTGTTTGGCTGTCTTCTCATTTCATTATTAATCACAAGTGATTTGCTAATAAATAATTATATTTGTAATTTATTTAATTTTAGTACCTTCCATTATTTTATGAAATGTTTGATATAATCATTGTTTCAAATTACTTTTCTTATTTACTTCAAATTAATGTTAAACTACCCAAAAACAAAGTACTGAATTTGCTAAGTAGTTGTGAATAGTAACTAATTGTTTCGATGCTTTTTGAGTATTTCCAGGCTGCACTCGGCGAGTCGAATATGGGATTTCTTAACAACTCGATGTGCACGTCGACAGCGACAAGTCCTGATAAAGAACACAATATGCCCCATAATGATTTAATGTAAGTTTTATTTAAAATACAAATATCTGAATATTCTTTATCTGGAAATTTTTTATTTAATCTACAATTTTATTTTTTCACATAAAAGGTACATTTAAAATATTTAAAGCAACCCGGATTCTGTGTTAGAAATCAGAATGTTAGTAATAGTTAATGCTAGATGCATTATTCAACTAATAAAAGCACCTTTAAAGTCTTGAATATAATTTAGTCAACCTAAAGAGAAAATATCGAAGTTTAAAAACTAATAAGAACCTAATATTATTATTGGCTTATACAATCTAATTTGTTTCTTCATGTCTACTTTAGCATGTATAATTTATAAGCAACTATTATTTTATAGAAATATCGATTTCTCGTAAATGTTTGCGAGGTTCACGACAGACTTGTCAGCACGTATATTTATTTTAAGAGTTTAAATGCTTTACACTACACCGTCCGTTAATCTATTATTTAGATACAAGACTGAGTGAATGACATAATTGATGGCTATAGTTTTTATGTAAAATAAAATCACGGATTAACTATTTATTCAACGTATTTTGTAACTTTCACAATTATTAGAATTGAATTAAACAATTGAATTTTATTATCTTGATGAAAATAAAAAAGTGTGCCTGTTACATTTTCATTTTTTGTGTGTAAAGTTAGTAAAACTATATTTCTTAGTGCTCCAACTCTTTGAATCTTATGCCTTAATTACTAATCACCATCATCGATCCTCCTACTCACGTAAACTCTAATTTTCTCATCAGCCAGCTTGATTACTTCGGCCTTTCCGCATCAGTCGACCCGAAAGAAAGGTCTTTTTACCCCGCAAATAACGAAGCCCCGCTGAAAAATCCAAATGTCGTCTAAATCTCTGAATTCGCAACTTTCAGGAACTCGCCGCTGGACGACTCGGGCATGCACATAAAGCAGGAGGGCCAGAGCCCGGAGGGCGGCAAGCTCTCGAGGCTGATAAAGCGCGAGATGATGGAGGCGCCGGCGGAGCAGGACACGGAGGAGGACGCCTGTCAGGATGAGCGGGATTACCCGGAGAGTCACGGCGGGCACGAGTCCGGCGCCGACGAGGACATGGCCGAGGACCTCTCCATGGCGCCCGATGTGCTCGCCCCGGAGGACCACTGCGACGCGTAGTCGCCCCCTCGAGACGCTCCTCACCCATCGGTGTTAGTGAGCATCTACTAAGCAGGTAAATGCAGCGGTAATGTTGCGGAAAAGTGAGATTGCGCCGAGTCAGACCGGGGAGGGTTTGTGTTTCGAATAAAAACGTAAGGCGCGATAGAATATTTTTAATTCCTTGTTCTTCCAAATATATTTAAAAATTAATAGAATGTGAATTTCGTGATATATTCAACTCAAGAAATTAAGCAACTCTTTGTGCACTTAAATGCATGTCTATACAATAATGAATTCTTCCATCTTAATTTAGTTTTTTTAATCCTGATGTACGCTTAAATTTCCAGTACAGCACTTCGTCAAAACGAAGTCGCGTGGCACGAATTCCGTCAGCGAGGGCTGTCTTTACAAGCCTCTTCCGGCGCCCATCTACTCACTACTCAACCCTCAACAAAAAAAAAAAAAAATAATAATAATAATAATAAACCAAGTATACGCCGCAGCAGAAGCAGTCCTCGCTGCCCGCCATATCTCAGCGAGCAGCAGCAGCAGCAGCAGCAGCAATCGATCCATATCTTTACCCAAGCAATTAAGAGAGACAACGATGTATATTCGAGCGCGGGCGAATCCACTAGGCCCCTCGCTCTCCACGTGTAATAAAATAGCGAGCGAGTGTGTATAGAAGCCGCGCGCGGCGCCTCAAGCTTTCGTCATAACCAGCCACAAAGTAGTCGTAGCCGATTAATTTTTTCCTTTCTTTCTACGCTTAAAGTTTAAAGTCGCGCGCGGCGACGCGCGAAAGGCAGATGGAAGAGTGCCGAGAGCGAGGATTAACAATTATACACTACCAAAACGCGAGCGAGTGTGTATACATTGCACACATGTAGATAATTTAGCGGCGCACATACACACACACACAGACACACGCACATCACGTACACACTCATACACACACACATACACACGCGCACCCACGTACACACTGAGACACTTGTTTTCTTGACGCGACTTTATGTATATGGGATACGAATCCAAAGAGTTTTAAGTTCCGCGTTTAGCGAAGTGTATATGGACGCGCGATGAATTCGACTACATTTTTTATATGCATATAGATTGTATAAGGAGTGCTGGAGACCGCGAGGCGGACTCATTTTTTTAGGCAGTTTGACTGAATTTAATTACTAAGAGTTTTTAGACAATTATGTACATATATGCTTTTGGGAGTTGAACAATGAATTTGCCTTGTATTTCTGTCTTTTATTTTTTTGGAAACGTGAATCTCTAATTTAATTAAAATGGGTGATTTTTTTAACGTAATTTATGAAAGTTGATCAATTCTTATTAATTAAATTTGGTTGAACATTTTCTGTATACATACTTTTATTACTTCTTTCTTCGAGGTCATTGGAGAACTCCTAGGTTTGATAAAAAAACATTATATTACTTTAAATTTTTTTAAACTAAAAGCACATACGCATTTTGTATGCATGACTACAAATACGTATGAATTCGAATGTTTTTCAAACCAAGGAACTCTCAAGCCTGTCAAAATTACCGAAAATCTGATTTTTTCTTTTTCAAGCGAAACAAGAAGCGTGTCGCTAACTAAATAGCGCCTGTATAGTTTAAACCTGAAAACCGCGTACTCGAGCATAAGTAGTCTCGTATTCGTTCATACAAAGTATGTTGAAATACGATTTATATATAAATAAGTATAAAAACGAATTTTTTGCACGCGCGCGAATAGAGAGTACAGACAGAACGAAGGCACAAACGTTGCCGGCCGGGCAAGTAAAAAAGACGTAGTGTACGTGCTTAAAAAAAATAATAAAGGCGCAAAAATTCAAACCGACTAAGGATAATCTCTGAAAGCGACTGCGAGTTAAGGCAAGATTATTTAACTTTCAATTCAAATGAATGGTATAAAGAAAAAAAACTTATAATAAATTAAATCACTACGTATGCACCCTACATAAATACACATATATACGTATACGTATAGGAATATAAGAAAAAAAATTTAGCAGGCAAGAAGAATAAAAAGTCACTATTCCCCCACCCTTCCTCCCTCGAAAAAGCAAAAAAAAAAAGAAGGAAAAAAAGTATAAGCTCCCCGTCTGGCCGATGCTTCGAGAACTCTATTTAAGTATACGTTTGCAATCGAAAGTGGCTCGATCACATTCCCACCGGAGAAGCCACCGATGCACTGAGAAAAGGGTTATCGTTCATTAGGATTGTTCGAAGGAAAAACACTTTTGCGATAACTTTTCGTGCAAAGAAGAGAAAAAACGCGAATAGTATTAAATCGAGGCCGTGGCATAAATCAAATTTGTGTCGCGCGCCGAGACGCGCGAATTGAGTTAAGTTTAAGGGGAGAAATCACGCATTTGTAAAATTTCAATCAAAATTTTTTTAAGGGACGATGTGTACGTACAATCTCTCTTTCTTCACTCATCAGTGTCTGAACGATAATCAGATGTATATCGCTGTATCTCAGTGTACTCAAGACGGTACATGAAATCTACGATTTCGGAATGACGAAAAGGAATGTCGTAGTCGAAGTAAAGAGTGTAACATTCCAATGATTTCTTATTTGCATCGTCGATATTTTTATTCAAACACTTTCAATTGCGCTGAAATGAAAAAGTACTCTGTTATGATACTGAATCAAGAGGTATAACGACGCAACATATGAATATGGCGTAATCGACAAAATATTTATTTCGTAATCGCAGGTTTCTTCAGTTGAGTGCAAAGAAACGAAGAAACAAAGTATTTTTTCACGATCATTTGTAATTCTAGTTTTTACCTTTTTATATGAAATTAACGGATATATTTAGAAACCTTAATTCAGGGGTTTTGATCTGGAACTTTCGAGCACAGATTTGTATATTTTTCATTTTATTTTTACTGATGTTAAAATTTATTGTTGTTATTGTTAATGCTGCGTAGGATAGGTTTGAATCATTGGAAGTCAATTCTTTTGTAAATTTTTATCGTATCATTATATAATTATATATAATCACCTATAAACGTACATGATCATATATATTTGTATATATAAATAAATAATTCTAACTAACTTGATATGTAATTTATCAATATTTCTTTAAAGTGATTAGAAAAATTGTGTATATAGCCGTTCTTTCTTTGGAAAGAATTAAGATCTTACTTAATAAAAATATGATTAAGTTTTATTATAGTTTGAAGAAAAAATGGATTTCCACAAAGTTTGGATCAAGACCCTTGGTAGAGAATTTGTGAAGGATCTGTCGATGTCATGCTTCGACTACGCAAAGTGTGATACTTGTATACTCTGCATCCCCCGACAACTACTGTAATTATATATCAGCAGTCGAAGTACGAAAATAAGGAGTAGTTTTTACAGATAATGCGCTTTTAGAACGTTAATTAAGGGAAAATACCAAAAATTACTATTTTCGTGCTTTGACTTTTTCACAACAGACCATAAAACTAATAAAGAGTAATAGATAATCCGTTTATCAGTTTTTGATGGATGTTAATGTGACTATTTTTTTGTAACTAACAAAAATAAGAGATACAAATTAATTACTTCGTTTCTATTTGTTGCTGATGTATATTGCATTGTTCATCCTAGTTTGAGCAAACATAGAGACAGTGAAGAGGAATATATTAGCTCAATTGCAAACTTGCATATTTTTCTAATTATGTAACCTGACCGCGTCGCATTAGCATCCACCACTACATTTATATAGATTTAATTGTGCAGGCCTTTTATGACTATCGAAGCGACAATGTACATCTCGCATAGGATCAAAAGAAGTAAAGAGAAAATGTTGAAGCTATGTTATATTGACAGTTTATGTTGTTACGAAGCAGATCGAAGTGACGATTCAGTGCCATTTGGGCCCATTTCACGTGTATCGCAATGCTCCTACTTTTAAGTCTATGTATTGTGTAAAATGAATAATAAGGATTCGACACATAGAAGACTTTTCTGTAAATAGTTAATTGACGAGGCATTAGGTATTTACCTAAATATACGATTTACGAATGATATTGAGTTGATGCATTTTTTTATTTTTCCACTCCTTTCCATTTCTAAACAGGATTAAAATATTCATCCTTTTAATAAATTTTAAAGGTACAAGTAATACTTTGTAAATTAGAAAATTAATCTTTTCAAATAAAAAAATAAGTTTTTGCAATATCGTCAAATAAATGTATAACGTCTAGTTGCTACAAGCCATACATTTTTCTATAAATTTTTAATTTAGTTAAAAAAACAAAAAATAAAGATAAAGATAAGTGTTGTATATTTAAAAAATAATTTTTTATTAATTTTAAAGTTTATTTTAATATTCTTATTACATTTATTTCTTTATTTTAGATTATATGTAAAAATGACACAATGGTTTTATATTTTTTGAAAAAAATTGAGATACATTGCTCAATCGAGATACATATGCTCAAAATTCATTAGTTATGTTTAAACTTACATTTGTTAGTTTTGTATAAATTTATATTTGTTAAATACTAAATTTTAATACAATTTACATACAAATTATTATTACAGATGTACAAAAAATGTACATTCACACAGATTGAAAATCTGCTGTAAAAGAAATAAATTATTTAATTTTTATGTATTAAAAAGTAAAAATTTACGTTGGAAAAAAATTTACGTTAAAATAACTAATTATTTAGTCTTTTGGGTCAGTATTGCCTAAAATTACCTCCTCTTCGAACAACAGGCTGCATTCTATTAGGAGGAGTTATGGAAATATCTAAATAATCTCCTATTGTAAACCTGTAAAAGATCAAAATATTAATGAATTGTTAATATTTCTATTTATTTTTCAATCAAATTATTCTAATTTATTAAATAAAATAAAAGTAATAAAGTAGCTACCTTGCTTGAGCTAATGTTTTATTGTCATCTGCACCTTTCTGTCCTGAACAAGTTACACCTATTTCTCTCATTCTATAGCCAGACAGTCGTTGTTCTGGTGTAACTAATGAAAATTCAAAGTATGTCCCTTTGCTTCTTGCATCTGGATTTACTTCTTTGACTAAGGCAGTTATTTCTCGTAGCGTAGCATCCATCCTAAATAGAATCATTTTTATTATTAATTTTTAATTCATCTTATTAATTTATACAATAATTAATTTATAAATAAAATAAGTAATAGCAGTACTAAATTAAATATATTACAGTAATAACTGTATGCAGATTTACAAATTTAAATTTACAGATTTACTGCTTTATTTACAAATTACAAAATATATTAAATAACTAAATAAAAAAAAAAAATTAATCTGCTTTTATTTCTGAAATTTTAGTACTAAAATATAAACAAAGTAAATTCCTTTAAATTACAATACAATACAATACAATACAATACAACTTTTATAAATTAACAGAATAATTACCAAGTATAAATTTGTAACTCATTTGATGGTACATTCCCTCTAGTGTAGTCGCCAATATTATGATGACGTCCAGTATTACAAAATACCCTTAATAGAAGTGGACAAGTCTGAAATTACAAAAAATTAAAATAAAAACCAATTAAAAACAATTATTTCGAACTTAATTCCAATTAAAAAGTTTACAAAATGCCAAATGCTAACCTTTTTAGGTTAGCTTTCCAGCGACGTACCTTTTCTCTGTCAACAGGTTTATCAGGAATTTGTTTATCGTCTACAACCATTGATTCTACAGCCGAAGTCATGATTAGGAATTTTTCTATTTATCTACTTTCTGAACAAAAACAAAAACTACAGGAAAACTCCTACAATCGTGTGATAGTTTCTGACGTGACGCCTTCACCGGCTTGCAGCAACTCGCATGTCTATGTTGGTTATAATCTAGAAAGGAGAATGTTTTCAGCACGTTTACAGCACCACGCCACCACAGCACGGCTTACAGCCATATTAGTCATTGACTGACTAATACATAGATAGGTAACTTATCGGCATTGGGGGTACCATGGGATCGAAAACTGAAAGTCAATCTTTAAAAATTTGTAAATCAGTCACTGTTTTGTTTGTTTAAATAATAATATAGTGATAGAATTGCATAGTAATTTGCAGTTCCACAATTTTTGTGTTTTAAATAAAAGTCGACATTTTTATCGTTTTGTAATGCTTTTTTTTCATTAAACATAAATTTATTTGTATATCAAAAATTATAAATTAAGATTCTTTTTATTATAATTTTTTTAATTTTACAGCTGAAATTTAAAAGACCCTTCTTTTTCTTACTTCAACTACCTACATTACCGACCTCGTGCTAATTAATTAATTGGCGATGGCCGTCGATGGGTGAGTACTGAGTACTCGCGCACTTTTCAAAACGTCATTTGTTTACACCTACACTTTGAGAATATATAGATATAGCTTTCCAGATAAATGTATAAGAGATAGAACGAAATCAGCACGTCGAGATTACGAGCCCTAACATAAATAACGGACCGCAATAAAAGTACGAAAACTTCTCGAACGAAGCTTTCTCTTTCTGACATTCAAAAAAGGTCAAATATCAACAACATCAACACGTAATTCGCCGACTCCTTCCGTCCGGAAATGTGCGTGTTGAAAATTTTAGAGGTTAACAAATTTTTGCGTACCCATGCACTAGTGCTAGGCCACTGCTGAAAAATTAAGTCTCATCGCAATCTTTCGTAGATTTGTGTTATTGGCGGAGAAGCATAGATAAGTGGCGGCAAAGAGAGAGAAAGAGAGAGATAGAGACAATGTTGAGATAAAAGTCGAAGGCGCGAGCTGCAGACGTAGCATGAAAAGGAAAAGCAGCGTGCAGAACTTTCCGGCAGTCCATTCAAGACGCTGTGCGAACTCACACAACTTCCGAGCGTCCACAGCTGCGTCGATTATACTGCAAATTTGAATGGGACGGACGCACTCATTTGCCTAAAACAAATTTTAATAGGCGCGCCTTTACTGCTGTGAGTTATTTAAACTTCTACTATTGCTTATTGTACCGATACTTTTTTATGAGCTTAGCTTTTATCGCTTGGTCGCAAGGTTTTTATCGAATTTTTAGTCTTTTGGATGATGTAAGTCTGGTAAAGGCTTCATAACTGAAATTTTGGTTTCAAGCTATTTTAAATGCTATTTTTAATATTAAATGCCAGAGAGATTTCTAGTAGTAATAAAAGTTAAGAATGATTTTAGAACTATTATTTAGCAGAGTTTGCCAAAATTTTAGAGATTGTGCATTTGTTATCATTGAAATGCATGTGACTATTAAACTTTTAACGTAAGTTTGACGACAGTTGGGTAATGTAAGATCAGCAACAGTTCAAAAGATTGTATTAATCTTATTTTAGGATGATTTTCATAATTTAAGCTATATTTAAGTTATGATGTATGAATAGGATCTATGAAGTATTTAGTGACATTTAAAACTATTTAAAATATGATTGTTTCAAATTATGTAAATTTTATTATTAATAAAGTTTTTTTAATAACTAATAATTCAAGTTTGTATATTTTTACATAAATTTATTTTTTATCATAAGCATAATTACATTGGTTTCATCAATAAAATTGTTTTATTACAATATTCCAATCACTTTATTTGTAAATACGTACCTATATTAACTTTATCTGCTGTAAAAATGAGCACATTCAATTGCTATAATGAATGTAATATATCGTTGTTTGTTTCAGGTTATGAAAAACAGTTGGGGTAACTTAATATCATAGCAAAGAGTTAAAATGGTAACCAGATTACCGCAGGAGTTTAGAAGGTACAATAGAAATCGAAATCATTTGAGGCAGATTTTCAAGGAGACTAAGCGTGTATTAGAGGTCATAATTCTTGAAAATTTCTTTCCAGAAGGTATATTATTTATTCAGAAGGGATTAACAAATAATTACTATTTTATATGAAAAGATTAATTACAAAAGAGTTATTGGCTCAATGGAATATTTTACTGAGGGGAAATACTTGTCAAAGACTTGGGTCTTGATTGAGCACACACTTGTCTTAAAACTATTATTAGACTTTGATAATGATTATATATGAGCTCAGATAAATTTCTTATATTTTATATTCTTTTTCATTTAAGGGGATGATGTAAAATAAAAATCACTTATAAATTGAAGAGCTTTTTACATTTGTTCTGTAAGTTTGATTGATAGAGTGCTCCTCTTAAAGTTTGGTTATCTTAATGACTTATAATTTGATTATTTTTTAGCTTTCAAATTAATTAAAATTTATTTTTTAAATCGAAATATTAATATTGTAAATTTATAAAATTTTCTTACTTTGTAAGTTCAGTGTATAATAAATTAACATCATTAAGAACACTTATTTATTTTATTCTTCTTGCAGAAAATATCTTGCAAGAACTACTACCGACATTAACCTTTGATAAAATCTCACATGTGCTCGAAAACTGTCCTGCCATAGTTATCTTTGGTCAAAATACAAAAGCAAAAGCATCGCTCGTCAATCAGTTATTATCAACAGATGTTCTGCCACTATGCAGCGGTCAGTGGAGATGGATAAAAATTGGCTCAGGTCCAGCAAATCTTGTAAATCTCACACTTGGTCTAGAATATGAAGTTGTAGAAAACCTGTTAGCCAATGAAAAGCCATGGATGACAATACCTCCAGAAGATTTAACAGACTCAGGGACTGTAGATCCCAACTGTCCGACAGTAGTTGAAGTCAAACTCAATCAGCCTACATTAAAAGATGGAGTTCAAATATTTGTTGTTCCAGATTCAGGTTAATATTCATCAAATCTACTATACATTATGCTATAAAATTATTTGAAAATATAATTTTTTTTTTGTGTTTTGTCTTACATTATCAGGAGGTGTTCAAATATTAGCCACAGGAGTGTTCAAAATCTTGCCAGTGTTTTTATATGCTTTAGGAGAGCACCCTTTATCAAACGAAAATATGGAAGAGCTTCGAAAATTAAGAGAAACCTATCCATACAATCCTGTTCTCTTCGTTTCCTCCTTAGAGAACATAAACTTTGACAGTCTAGAGTCCAGTGACCTAACAAAATCGGTACAGCGTAATTCACAAAGTAGATTAGAATCGTGCGAATCAAACACGACGAACGATGATTCGGCTATATCGACTTCGACACAAGATGATTCAGTAAAATCTGACTTTGGAAAATCGAACTTTACAAAATCGAACTCTGCAACTTCTAACTCATCCAAAGAGAACGTCAATGGACTGAATTCGGATAAAATAAACTCACTGGGGCAAACTTGGCTCGAACAACTCACAGATTTGGGCTTTCTCGGCGATTCCATTGAAGTTGATCAAAACTTGTGGTTATCTCAAGGACAGTATACTAATTCGAGTGATCTGTTAGATTCGTGTAAGAAATTAGGTAAAACATCAGCTTTTGCACTTATAATTTTTTTTAGTTTATCTGGATGCTATTTTAAACTCAAATTTCGTTATCAAGTATTTTAACAACACGATAATTTCTTACCAAACAGAAAAAAAAACTATATGCAATCTGCCGTCATTTCTATCATTTTTGATACTATTAAATTTTAATTTTTCAAGTTATAATACTATAACTTTTAAAAATCATTAAATAGTATATTAATGTTAGTATAATAAATAATAAATTTTCTGTTTTTAGTTATTTTGTTATAATTGTTTACACAGCAATTGCATTTATAATAAGATTTATCAAAATAGTCACTATTAATTGTAAAAAAATTCTTTTTTAGACCGAATTTTATATTTTGTACGTAACTGTCTAAAAGCCTACCTCGTAAATGCAAGTAATCTTCTAAACGAAGTTCACACAACCAGTCTACGTAAATTCATGTTGAGTGCCTTTGACATGGCTCGAGAGATTCAAATTACTCCCAAAAGAATACAGTATGCACAACAGAAAGAAAGCGAGCTGTACTCTAATCTCATGAGTGTAGTCAACGCCAAACAGGAAGAGCTCACCGAACTCATTCAGAAAACGATTCAGGAGATGAAGGACGAGGTTCAGCAAGTTCCGGATAATATAAATCTTTATCACAATACTCCGCTCGCCGAAGAGATGAGTGAGGCGTCGGCTACGGTACGAACTGCTACTAGTGAGGTGCAGAGACTAGTTCTAACGAAACTAGGAGAAAGGGTAGCTAAACAATTAGTCAATTCCGTAAACTGTTTAAGAGATACCTTTGTCGGTACACTGCAACGGTGTCTACTCAGTTTAGAGAAAAGTTGCGAACACGATATTAGTCTCACAGGTAATTCATAACACGTATTCGTCAAATATTTCTAACTTTCAAACCTGATTTTTTTTTGTAAATATTTCAGCTAGTGATGCCCTAAAACAAATACTCTCAGCGGCTTACAACGTCGAACTCCATAACTCTTCACCTTCACTCGTGCATTCCTTCCTTGAACGCGTTCGCCAACTATTCAGATCCCTGCCTCTTCCGTGGGCGCCTACGCCGATCCTGAACACCGCCTGGAGGCGAAAAGTGACGATCGATGTACTCAACTCCTTAAGCGCCGCAAGACTCGCACGAACGATATCCACACAATTCAGGGACAAAGTCAAGGCATCGCACGATTCCTTCCTCACTGCCCTGAAAGCCCTAGAAAATCACTATTCGGGGAAGCTCGAAAGGACGGAAGAGCAGAGGATAGCCATAAGGAAATACCACGCGCCCAGACTTGCTAAGTTAGCCTTGGAATCGACGTCAATGAGTGATATGGTAAGATTATTGTTCGAGGAAACATTTAATGAATAAATAAATTTATTAATTCTGATAAGTAAAGTCAATTTTTTAAATTTTATAAAAATGTTAAAAGAACTAAAGTGAAAGCATGCGTTTATAACTCCAGTTTATGCAAAAGGTCTTTATCGTTTCGAATGTGGAGGAAGTTAACTGCACCGTTCATCTTTTAGATGCAGCTTGTATTTAAGCATAAAATTTAAAATTAGGTTAATACTCTTCACGCTCCTTATACGTATGAACGTAAGTTAATCACTAGTTGATAAATGCATATCTCAAGTTTTTTCATTAAAAAGTCGAATTAACAAATAATTATGATTTATGATACGAAATCAATTTCAGTGTAAGACAATTATTTCAAATTCTCTGATGAAAAATTTTTATTATTTTTATCAAGCACCACTGTAAATTTCGAAAGCTGAAATTTCAAATTAGCGAAACATTGGGCAACTACACATAAGATTAGGGTTTCGCACTTACAAATGATACGCCTGTTGTCTTATAAATAAGCGTGTGAATTATTAATAGAGATTGAATAACAAGAGACACTTTACGAGGCATTCGGTACTGCACTGTTGACTCAATTTAATGAATTCCTATTAAACTTGTTTGGACGAAGTTGTTATTACGAAAAAGAGAATCAAAAAGAACAGTGTAACTTATCTTTAAAGTTAATGTTTACGTTTTCCTGGAATTACGTTTACATGATAGCGTGTTTTTACTAACTCAGACTAAATGAATTTTCACTTAATTTAAAATAAGTTTCTACTGTATATTTTCAAAGCCCTGGCGTGCGAAATTAATTTGTTTAAATTCTTATAATTATAAAATTTTTTGAAATAGATTTTGTTATAATTAATTTCAGGTCCGGTATGGGATTCCTCATCAAGGTAAGGAAATTGGTAGAGGACAGTATGGTGTTGTATTTTCATGCGACGGCTGGGGTGGAGCGCCTGGACCCTGCGCTGTAAAATCCGTGGTACCGCCAGATGAAAAACACTGGAACGACCTCGCCATGGAGTTCTATTACACACGTTCGATACCCGATCACAAACGCATAGTTAGGCTCAGAGGTTCAGTGATAGATCACTCTTATGGTGGAGGTTACGGTTTGGGTTCAGCTGTTCTTCTCATAACCGATCGTATGAGTCGAGATTTGTATTATGGCATTCGTTCTGGACTGAGTTGGCTCGAAAGAATACAAATCGCTATTGATGTGCTCGAAGGAATTCGGTATCTTCACTCGCAGGTATTGAATTCATGCTTATTTTAGGTTTCTATTTTAGAAATTGACGAAACTGAGCCACAAATAAAATATTTAAATTATGAAATTTTAGATATTCTTATCAAAACATATTAATTTATCAAACTTATTAAAATATAGTCAAAATAAGATAAACCATTTCTGTTTTAATAATAAAGATAGTGACGTCTGAGATATTAATAAATTTTGTTTTTTTCTAGGGTCTTGTTCACAGGGACATAAAACTGAAAAACGTGCTGCTTGACACAGATAATAGAGCGAAATTAACAGACTTAGGTTTTTGCATAACAGAAGCGATGATGTCAGGTAGTATAGTTGGCACGCCGGTTCATATGGCTCCAGAGCTCTTATCAGGACATTACGATAGTAGTGTAGATGTTTATGCTTTTGGCATTCTATTCTGGTACATATGCGCTGGCCATGTCAAATTACCTTATTCATTTGAACAATTTCATAACAAAGAACAGCTGTGGACAAGCGTTAGAAAAGGTATATGAAGCAACGCTTTTGATGGAATAATAGAATAAAATAATATGATAGAATACATTTTTGTTCAGTTCATTTTAATTCAATTTTTTGCTACAAAAAATTTTAACACTAATTATTTTTACGTAGAAAATTGAAATTTTTAAATTTAGCTTTCTTAATAAGAATCATTACTTTTTGAAACATTTTAAACTTAATATTTTCTTTAGGTAAAAATGAGCCAATTCCGATGATAGGTAATATAAAAAAATTTTTTTTTTGTTTAGGTATCAGGCCAGAAAGGTTACCATCTTTTGATGACGAATGCTGGAACCTTATGGGACAATGCTGGTCTGGCGAGCCATCCAGACGTCCTCTCCTCGGTGCTATTCTCCCAGTACTCGAATCAATTCAGGCCAAAGCAATGCGTAACCACAACACCATAGAAAACCTCCTGTCGGATAGTGAGCCGCGATCCATCTCTCCAGAGGATCACGAAGAAAAAGGACTGCCAAACGGCAAACCCGTACAACTGAACAATATGAAAAACTTGAAAATAAACAACGCCCTATCACTGCTGGAGCCCAACAATCAGAGGGGTGAAGTAGCCAGTCCGCCGTTCTTTAAGAATAGGCGTAAAAAGCTAAATAATATTCTGCGCATTCCAAAACATCCTGGCTTTCACCTGACTAACTTCTTCCACACGAGCGCTTGTTCGAATTTGTATATACACATGCAAGAGTTTTGACGCAGCTCCTTTATTTATCCTGTAATTTTTTAGATTGTTCCAACAGTTAATATTGCTTGTTTTCAAACCATCCTTCGATTCTGAGACGTGGCATGAAAAGCACCAACAATTTTTTTATTTATTTACGGACACTTTAATTTTCTTAGGTTTGTAACTGAGATTTTTGTTAGTATTAAAAACTTTATTGTTGTTGGTTAATCTCTGAATGCATAGTTTTTACTGAATTTCTAAAAGTATAGTACATTTTTTATCTTTGTTTATAAATACGACCAAGTCTGGCATGCTTCTTAAATTAGTTTGCAGTATACCAGTACACCAATCCCAGGAACTAAAAATTATTATTCGCTTGTAATTTTAATGTAAACTTGCATTTCAAAGTGCCGATAAACTGAGACTATCTAATTTATTTTTCTTTTAATTTTAGTTTTATTGTAGTTAACTTTTTATAGTCGTCCATTAAGTATTGAAACATACACGTTTTTGTAAATTCCTTTATACAAAGTTAAATTTTAAAAAAGAAAATTTACGTATTAAAATTTGATTTAATCATGCAACATTTGAAATTTCCTGATCCTTTAAGTAATTATTAATTTAAGATATTAAAAGTGAAGTAAAAATGCTTTATCGACACTTTAATAAAAAAAAAAAAAATTCGCGTATAAAGAAATTTATAACTAGGCATAAATATAATAATACAATCATAATTTAAATGAATGCATAAAATTAATTATTGTAGTTCATGTAATAGCTACTTATTAATATATAGAATACAGTTTTATAAAAAAAAAACGAAAATTAAAGTGTCAGTAAAGCACAATTAAACAAAATATAAAAAATGTTAGAAACTAAATCAACAAAATTCTTCTTTTGATTATCTGCCATAAAATTTTTGACGCAATGGTGTAATTATCCATCTTTTATTAAAAAAGCTGAATTTTGATGATTTACTTCATGAGCAGCATTAAATTTTGTGTTGTCAATAACAATGTTTTGTGTTTGTAGTTTTGCTTTTTAACAATAATTTTGAAAGTATAAAAATACCTATTATAAATTGTACAATTTTATACAAAAAAATTATATTTCTATAAAATTTATTTAATTTACACTTAAAATAGATATTAAATTCTTTTCAGTACGAATTTTTAAGGGTTTGTATAAAAAAAATATATTGATCCAGTAAAATTTCTTGTTTGTAATTAATTTCTGTAAATCAGGCTATTGTAGGTATTATTATACGCAGTACTTACGTTTCAATTTTCTGTTTAAGTATTGTACGTTCATCAGTATTAACCACACACGTAACATACTCTTAAAATGAACAAATGCCAAAGTAAAAATAACTTTCTGCGTAATTTTCTTTGTTTAGTATTTCTAGTATGGTAAATGTTGTTATATGAGTCTAATGCAAAAAAATATCGATGATAATTGTAGATTTAATGCTTAATCTTTGTATAAAATCATATATTCATCAGTATGAATTAAACAAATAATGATTAATTATTGTGAGAAAAATATTGCTTGTTAAAGAAGTAATTTATCGATATTTTTGACAAATATTTTATAAAACTAGATTACCTTACAAAATACTAATGGACGACTACAAAAGCGAGACTAGTGTTAATTTAATTGTAAAACATATATATATATATACATGTATATATGTATATATATATGTAAAGAGAATATATATACATGTAAAGAGAAGTTAATAAAAAAATCTCTAATTTAATAAATATATCTCGCTGTACGTCCATTGTATTCCTATGTGTTATGCTTATGCATGTATTAGTTTATTTTTTAATAAAAATTGAATTATGTTTATACTTTTCGAGTTGATATTCTGAAAATTATTTGTTGCATTAATTATTTGTTTTATGTAATAACTTTTTTGATAAATAATCAAATGGTAATAATTAGTTTAACAATCTTATGTACATAAAAATATAAAATTTTACGTTTTAAAGATTATAATTTTTTCATATTATTATTTTAAATCAAGAATCTTTTTATTCAAGTCTTTTTTTTACTAATTTTTACAAAATTGTTATGAGTAAGTATTTTATTTAGAAATGATGCTTTAACATGTATCTTATGTGTTAAATGTTGCAGTCTTTGTTTGAAATAATATATTAAATTCTTTTTCGTTTTAGATATTAATGCCTTAATTTCTTTGTTTTTAGGTCACCATTCAAAGCAGTCTACACAAAAATCAAATCATCAATAGCACACCCAACAAGAAATAAAAATGTTGCTGAATACTTTATTTTTTGAACGAAGATTAATTCAAAGACATTACTTAATGTTACTTCAATTATTTCTGCATTACTAATCATATTTTTTTAACGAATTTTCGTATTAAAATCTAGACTTAATCTATTATATTTTTATATTTAATTTTTTATGTTTATTTTAATTTTAAGTGTAGTTTTTTGTAAACCTATTTTAAAATTACTACTTTGGAACAGTGCATAGAATTATGCATGAAACTGTGATAGCTCATTTACTATGTATATATAATTGATCTTGAGCAATTGGAATAATTATTACAATGAGACTTTATAGGACTGATTAAAGTAGTTAATATATTAAAAAACCAAATATACATGTGTATATATGCATATATTTTTATAATAATTTATTACAATTTATAAAATACGTTGAATTAATAAAATAGATATAACTATAATACAAGAATAAATTTTTATTATGTACAAGTATTTAACGCTTATATAAATATAGGTAACAATTCCTTGATTTGTTCTTCATAACTATCACACTAATATATCTAAATTGTTCTTTGCTTTTTCTAGATCATGCAAAAATTTGTAAAATTGATTTAAATTCATTTCTGTGAAAATAGATTTTGTTTTCCCATCCTCATCATAGAGAATTTTTAATTGTAAGAAATTTTTTCCGACTTCGTCTGCTCCAGTACTTGCTACTGTTACTGAAATGAATAAAAAATGATTTTAAGTTGTGCTTTATAAATGTTTTTTTATATATTTCTGCATCTATTTTTTAATTTGCATGGATAGAATACAGTTATCATCTTCTCATTCAGTATTGATATTTATAAATTAAGTTATAATTTTATAGTTACCTATTTTTTGTCTAAAACAAATCTTTAACAAACAGTAAACTAAATTATTATATTAATCTAAATAGGATTTATTTATAAATTAAAGAATTTTAAAAATCTAATTCACTACAAAACAAAATTTCGAAAATCTTTAATGAGTTTTAACTTATTAATTACCTCCAAAACGCCAAGAAACGTCAATTATTTTATTGATTGGTATATCTTCCATTTTCTAAAAAATAATCCGTATCACTGCGACCTATGCCACTAACTCAAAAAGGTCGTAGATTGATTTTTTCATAAATAATTGTAGGAATGTACTGATATGTTTGATGTTTACAAAATTACTGAGCGAAATTGAGGTTATATTTATGTGACTCAACCACCTGACCTGATAATGACGTCATAGGAGTTGCCCGTATAAATCATGTCAGCCAATTAAACATCAATTTTTAAATTATCTAAATTCGCAGTATCTTACACTACTAAAGCAATCTTAATCAAAGCTATTAATTAAGTAAAACATACATAATTAAATTGCTCATGTTATTAAATTATTTAAATGAATACTTCAGACAATGGCGGTCAAATATTTCACTCGAAATCCATATATTTTATTAGAACGCCATATGACAAAAGTTGCGTCCTATATAATTTATTGTTAAACTTGTGCAATTATTTTTGCGATTAATCATACGATCAATTCCCTTTGCAAATTATTGCGTGAGTTATATTTATGTATAATTACAGCGTTTTTTCAATAGGAAATATTTATGTAAATCTTACTTATTTATTAGGAAAAGATATAAAACGATCAAAATTCAAACTTATGCGCGATTGACAATTGACAAGCGCAAACAAGCCCACGCGCCAATAAAATCTTTCGTTCACGTCAGGTTAGGCATAAACGTGGGTAATGTTCAGGATGCAGCGTGCAAATTTCCCATGTGAGATTTTCAGTTTTTATAAAATGAAATTGTTAATTTTACATGAAAAAATTGTTATATACAAAATTTAATGTGTAAAGCATGTATTCTCAAGAAGCAAATGCTGAAACGTGTGCTATATGTAATGGCACAGACTTTTATAAGGAAGATGGGTTTTACTTCTGTAGCAAGTGTCAAACTCAAAACGACGTAAGTACCTTACCTTACTATTGCTCATTTAATTTAATTTGTTACATTTAAATTTTGAATTAAAACTAATTTGGTTTTATGTTTTATAGGATATTAGAGAAAATGTATTTGAAGTACGGTATGATCCTACTACAAGATTAAGAAAAACTAAAGTAAAAACTGAGAAAGTAGAAAAGTCAGGTACAGTTACTAAAAACTACGATTTTTTTTTTAACAATTAACATAAATGATTTGTATTGATTTATTGCAGATGTCATTGGTTGGACAAGTTGGGAATTGTACAATTTTGTACTTATTGGAATTACTAATGAACTTATTCAAATAGGTGTAGATTCAAAAATTAAATTAATAATTGCTCAATTATGGACTTATTATTTATCAAATTTAGAGGTAGCATTTACCTCAAAAACAAAAAAATGTGTTCCTAAGATGGCTCGACGATATCACAAAAAGTAATTTTGTTATCTACATATTGAGTAAGTAATATTTGTTTAAAAAAAATTATCATAAAACTTTATTTTAGAGATGCTGAAATCATTTATGGAAAAGTAAAAAAAGAAAAGAAGAGAAAAAGAAACAAGACTAGTAATACAAGCACTTCTTCTATGATGACTAGTTTTATGAGTGACACAAGTTTGAGTACTTCAACAAGAGAACTAAATAGAGGCAAAGTGAGTTTTTTTTAATACATTTAAATATTTTAATTATTTCTGATATTATTCTAAAATAAAATTTTTTCAGAGAGCTTTACTTAAAGCTGAATATTTACAAAGTCAAGCTAGTTCAGAAATTGATGCACAAAGTTCTTTTAATCAAAGTCTATCTAGTATTAGATCTAGTATTAGTCAGTCTTCTAGTACTGCACCCAAGTAAGTCAATAAACTTTTTTTTTTTATTTGAAATAAAAGCAGAAACTAGTAAAATTTATTTTTTCAGAATCCGTTTTAATAAAAAAGCTAAACTAGAGACTAAGAAAGTAAAGGCTTTGTCAAAAAATATTCCTCGAGCAAAAAGAGTAGCTTACAAAAAAAAACATGTTACTACACAGTACGTAACAGGACCAGATATTGTCACACCATTAAAGCTTTGGTCAATTATTTATTTAGCTTTAAGAATTCATGATGAAAATATTTATATATCTGATATGTTAAGGTAAGAACTGTTTAAAAAATGTTTCTCTTTGAATTGCACACTAAGAATATTTACTTGTAGATTTAGTCGAGAAACCCACCTATCATATTACAAAATGGATCATCTAATTTCACCAGAAGTAGCATTGACCAAAAGTGATGTTAGTCTTTTAACACAAACTACAGATATTACTCATAAAGGTTTAAGAAGAACTGCTGCAAGTATGGCTAAATTTTTAAGTGTTAAAGAAATGGCCAAACCTGATTTTTTAGGTTTAATAAAAAGATACTGTACAGATCTTGAATTACCACGTAAGCATATTTTATTGTCATATATAATTAACCTAATATAAAATTATTTTTTTTTATAATTTTATATGAATTTTAGGGGGTATTTCATTATATGCAGAAAGATTATTTTTGTTGGCACCATCAGTTATGAATTTTACCGATAAATCTACGTTAATTCCTAATTATGAAGGTAGAGCAATGGCTTATATCATAGTAGTTTTGAAAATTCTTTTCAGTATAGATGATGTCACAGAGAAAGAAATAAGTCGGGTGGCAGAAAAAATGAACAGGTATAGAAGACGTAAGCTTACTTAATTTGAACTTGTATGTCTAATTTTATGAATTTACAGGATATCTAAAGAAAATAATCTATTGGAGTCAAAGTTATTTAGTTTTTGTGAATGGCAATCATTCCTTGAATGTAGAAAAATTGTTCTTTGCAATTTACATTTTCCGTCTAAAATGAAATTCGACCCTGAAATGGTGGGAACATCACATTTGTATCTAAGGTTTCAAGGAATGATGAAAGGAAGAAGGGAAGCTGAGGCACCTGAAGTTACTAACTCAAAGCACACTATACCGCAAAATCTTGCTGATGCATTTTTGCAGTCTGTAGATAAACTTAATGATAATTCTATACCAATGAAAGAAATGGAAATATTTCCGCCATCGTTAACTCCGATGCATTCTTATATATCACAACTATTAGAAAATCCCCAATTTGATATTCCAAGTATTTTAAGAACCAACTTTTACGAGACTAAAGTTGGTTATATGACAAAACCTGATATGTGAGTTTACCTAAAATTACATTTTTTTTAAATTAAAGTTTCTACATTATAGTACAGTATAGTAAAATTTACTTTTGATTTAACTGTTTAGATTGACTGAAGCTGCAGGCCATTGCGGTATAAAACTTGACGTCGTAAATCGTAGTTTACAGTATTTTGAAAAAATTGTTCCAGCTTTTGAACAGCCAAGAATGCCAGATGTAAAAGAATTGAGTGAGCTTGTCGAAGTAGAAACGCCTTCAACTGAAAGAAGTACTTTAATGAGAACTGAACAGCTATTAGATTACGCACACAAAGATAGAGTGTGTAAATTGAAAATAGATTTTCAAAATTTCAAGCATTATTCATCTGTATGTGATAAAGTACCAGAACTAGATGAAACTTTAGATTTGGAAGCAGACAGTTATTTTGATCAAATTTTACCTGATGGAAGGCTCAATATTTCTGAAGGTAGTGATTCTGAAGATGAAGAAAATACGTCAAGTACGTTAAATACGTCAAAAAAGAACAATGAAACAAATTGGACTGATATTAGTTGTTTAATGAATGAAGAATTTTTAAAGAAATACAACATTAGATTATTTAATCACGAAAAAGAATCTCTATTAAATGCCAAGACCTTAAAGGAAAAATATATTCCTTGTCGAGATTCAAAAGGTAAATTTGTGAAAATCACTAAGAGAAATTTAAGAGAAGAAAGTAAAAGAATTAAGAAAAAAGAATTTAAAAGGATTCTTAGTAATAAATCTTCTAGTGAAGATGAAGTATCACATAAAAGTAAGAAAAAGAAATTGAAGAAAACTGTTAATAATAACTCTGAAAATGAAATAGTTGAAGTTCCTGATGACTGTTTTGAATTACCTGATTCAGACATTTCGATCTTAGCAGATGATGACATAATTATAGAGGATGAAAATATGCAAAAAATTGAAAACAGTGAGATATTATTTAGACCATTTAAAAATTACTGGATGTATCATTGTATTTTTAGTCGGGTAAAAGGAAAAAACTTTGAACTCTTTGAAAAAGAGTTACCTCAAAACTTTATATGGTTGTTGAACGAGTGCTCAAATGTTGTTGAAATGTCAAATGAAGATTTATATGAAGAAGTTTGTTTAATAGAAGCATACCATTTAAATATATTAAAAACTGAGGCTTCTAAAAACGATGAAGATTATGAGTTTTATGATTGCTCATCAAAGTCATATGCAAATAATATTTTAAACAAATGGTAGTTTTTTTTTAATTATTTCTTATCATTTATATGAAAAATATAAAAATAATGTAAACTAATTTATGTTCCATAAAACTGTAAATAAAATATTTTTTTATTTTTTCTATACACAAATTGTCTTATTTATTTCTTCCATTTAAATTGAATTTAAATTTTACGCCACAAATTTATCAAACTTTGACCTAACTAAACGTGATAGATTCTCGTACATAACCACAAAAAAACAGCTGATCTTGGCACAGTCGTAATCTCGATCGTAACACGTTTGTAATTTAAAAATATTATTAAAATTAATACAAAAATAACATAAAAAAATGTTTGCTACACGAATTTCACGATTTTCGAGTATTGTTCGAAATTTTGCCACAAAACCTGAGGAAATTGGAAATATTGTTAAAGTAAGTAGACGTTTTACGAACCGGTATTTGCGGTGTATTATGAAATTATGGTTTGATTAATCTATTCTTTATTATAATATTGCAGAAAAATAAAGTTGTAGTATTTATGAAGGGCGTTCCAGAAGAACCAAGGTGTGGATTCAGTAATGCCGTTGTACAAATTATGAGAATGCATGGAGTACAGTATGATGCACATGATGTACTTAAAGATGAAGATCTCAGACAAGGTATTAAATAAATTTAAAGAATTTCTTTTTATGTCATTAAAGAAATATATTCTTATTTAATTACATGTTTATATTTTGGTGTATTAGTTATTGTCAGTATTTTTACGTATGATCATTATTCTTTGTTATTATGTTAAAAAATTTTGAAATGGTATCTTATCATAATTAACTGATAAAGTATTTAATCTTATCTTTTATGTTATTTTAAAATCATTCAAATTAATTTCTGGCTAGAAAGATTGTAAGATTGTTTATTTTATTGCATTTTAGGTATAAAAGATTTTTCTAAATGGCCAACAATACCACAGGTTTTTATCAACGGTGAATTTGTTGGAGGTTGCGACATTCTTTTACAAATGCACCAAAATGGGGAGCTCATCGAAGAACTAAAGAAAGCTGGAATAACTAGTGCTCTTTTAACAAAAGAGCAAGAAACGGAAAAAGAAAAAGATTCCAAGAATTGATAAGTAAATGTGTATAGATAAGTCTTTGTTTTTTGTTAAAAAAAATAGCTATAAAAAGTTTTTTTTTTTAAATTTGAATGATTTCTTTTGCCAAAAAAAATCCTAAAATTGTAAAATATTTTCCTAAAAAATTTATAATTTCAAAAGCTTGTAATTGTAATGTATTGCTCAGTAGTGGACTGTTTAGACAAGAGAGTCTTTGTGTAATCAATTTAGCTCAAAGCAAATGAGTTGCATAATGTTTTTGTGTAAATATTGTTCTAATAATGTTGATAAAGTATAAAATATTCAATTACCAGTAAATCGTAATTACTAACTTTTAAAAAAATTCCCACCTAAAATCTAATTTTTTAATTTTACAAATATATTAAAAAATTAAAATAAAATATGCAAAAAGCAAAATATGCTTACTCTTTTACCAGGATAAATTTACAATTGAAAAAGAGCTTAAAATACCGAAGGATCTGCTTTAAAAAAATTTAATCCCAAATCATCCACTTCAAAGCATACACGTAAAAAATTATTTATTCTGATAGTCACCTCCAACTTTAAATTCTCCCGCAAAAAAAACTTTCCTTCCAAACATAAAAACATTCGACCTTACATCCCCTAATAAAAGTCCCAGGAACCTTCAACATCCGAGCCGAACACGGACACTTTTCCCGCAACAGCGTTCAATCTAGTCTCCAAAAAAAAATTCTCTCGCGTCCAATTTAGAAAAAAAGCGGGTCGCGCGACGCTTTCCGAGTTAATTAAGCTCGATAATTTCGCATCGACACGCGCTCACGTGTGTGTGTGTGTGTACATCAGTGGTGGCCTGACTACTCTACGGTTTTCCGGCGGCCGCCGTAATTGCGATGGGGGGGGGGAGGGTGCTTAATTTGTTCAAGCGGAATTTTGCGATGTGGATTGTTGGATTGTTTCTAATGGACTTGATGTTTTTGCTGTAATGCGCTTAGATGTGCTTGCTTTAAGTTGTGAAATAGTTTCGCGGGCTTAGCGTACGGAATTTATAATTTGGAAGGTAGACGTTGAGTTGAGAAAAGTAGACTGTATTTATTCGAGGATATATCGATGGTTAATTAAAACGGCGACGTAAAAACAAGAATGTAAATGAAAATTTCGAAAAATTTCTGAAACGAGCAATCCATGCAGATTTTCAATCGAACGAAAGTCCTTGCATGTTTTCTGAAAGATATGAAGAACGTGCAATTTTTAATTTTGAAAGTTCTTTATATTAAAAAAAGTTAGTTCTCCAAATTTTTATCCTTTTACAAGTTTTTTATTCCCACATATAAAAATAAGCAAACATCGCCTAAACATCACCCAACTAACCCACACCCAAACATCAAGTCAGGCCTAATTCCGGAAAATACAGCACGGGCCGCACATCGACAACGCAATTGGCTCAGCCGTCAGAAAGCTGCGCAAACGCGGAAACTGGCACATATTCATAGCTGGCGCAGGTAGGGCCGTTTGTAGCTTTGAGGACGGAATTAATTAATGGCGTGACGAACGAGGCTCGCGACGCAGAGGTCATAGAGCCTGAGTCCGCACGTACACGGAGAGAGAGAGAGACGAGCGATCTCTCATTTAATCGAATATGAGATGAGCCTACA
Source organism: Ormyrus labotus (assembly GCA_035582975.1). Lineage (NCBI taxonomy): Eukaryota > Metazoa > Arthropoda > Insecta > Hymenoptera > Ormyridae > Ormyrus > Ormyrus labotus. The sequence goes on from JAWWEO010000036.1 coordinate 11,943,290, forward strand.
TGCCGTCCCTTTGAAATTAGAGCAAACGCGCGGGGCGCCCGAAAGAGGAATTAGACTAATTAGGATGTGGAGGCGAGGGCGCCGAGGCGCGTTTCAATTTTTAGACCGCCGCCGAGAAAGATATTCGCGCGGGCTGTTTATTTTGCCGGGGGATCTGAGCGAGAGAGCTTTTAGGACTCGGGAGTGTGTTTGGCTTCGCGAGTCTTGACGCTGCGGGGATCGGGGTTCGGATTCGGTGCAGCGTGAAATGCATTTTGTACGAACGAAGGTGAAAACCGTCGAGTAGGAAGGAATATTTTGTTTAAAGCCAAGCGCTTTATTTTTAAAAATATTCCTACAAAATTTCGCACCTCGTATCGCGCATTCGAATTATTTACATATTCTCAAAGTAAGCAAAAGCCCGGCCACAAAAGCACATCCGAGCTGTGCATAATTCGACTTTGCAGAGCGTCGTAAAAAGTTAACGGCGCGCTCTCGAATCCGCTCGTATACCAGAAATTAAAATCTCGCCCTCCAGATTAATCATCGAGCAGGATAATCCAACAACAAAATCCAAAACTCGTTCTCTCTCCCAACGACCCTCTCCCGACGAGCCGCCATTCTCCGCAGCCGAGGGAAATAAAAATTTACCGGCGCGTTTCCGCGGCGTCCGGAGAGCAGTGAAAAAAGCTCCCCGTCACGCGCGAGCCGTATAATCCCGCGTCGGACCCCGTAAATCCAGGCGCGGTATAAGGCCCCGAAAGCCGCGGCGCTGCGTACGTGGCCTCGGGGCTGTGTGCTTTTCGCGGAAAAATCGAATATCCGAAGTGCAGGCGGCCCCCCCTCCCCGTGGCAGGCGATAAACCCCCGCGCGCGGCGGCGGCCGCGCTCTTGATTTACGGCCCCCGCTTAAAAATCGAAGACGAGCCAACCCTCGTCGAAGGTCGGCCCCAAAATTCGCGCGAGAGCTTTTCCCCGAGCCGCCGCGGCTGTTATTTTCTCGCGAGCGATTATGCCCGCACGCGATCGGGCGATTGTTGACGGCCGCGGCTGAAGGGATTCTTGTTGTGGGTTCGGGTGGACGGGGGAATTTCGGTGTTAGGAGGTATTGGCTGGGTGGTTTTTTTTTTGTTTTGTGGAGGAGAAGTGGATCGCATTAGGAAATCTTGAAAAAATGGTAAGATTGTAGCACAGTAAAGGTAATTGTGTATTCAGAAATGAGTGGATTTTTCCTTTCTAATTTTCAATTGATATTGATCAACTTGTTGGAATGTCAAACATTGCTTGCACAACTATTAGTTTCTTTAACATTATTTTTTTGAAATCAGTCCGCATGACGTCCTTTAGTAATTTGCAGTTTCTCGCCAAAACCACGTGCTCCTCTTAAAACAGCCGTCACTCCCCAAAAGTCGTCAACTATAAAAAAAAAAAAGAAATCTCCGTCGCCTCGCTCGTAAAACCCTCGAGAAATTTCCTGCCGCGCGCATCGCGGCTCTCTCTCTCTCTCTCTCTCGAGTCTGCGGCGCTGCAGCGCGCAGCACAAAGAGCGGTCGCGGGCAATTTTCGCGGCCTCGCGGCGCCAAGTCGTGAAAGAGATCAGCAGCGCCGCGGATTTATTTTTAAATCCGCGAAATATGCGCGAGCGACGCTGACGGCGCGGCGGCGGGGTAATATGCAGTTTTACGATTGCCCGTTAAAAGGATCGCTCGCCGAGAGCGGGTTAACCTTGATCCATTTCTCGTTCGCGGCGAATTGTCTTTGCGCGCGGCCCTTCCCTGCCTGCCTGCCGCCGCCGCCGACGCTGCTGCGTATTAAAGCTGCGTGTTTTCAGACTGCGATGCGATGTGCCTGTTTTCGGCGGGGAGGGACGAGGTTGGGTGGATTCGCGAGGTGGGAGAGAGAAAGTTTTAAAATATTTTAAATTGGTTGCCGGCGGGTGAGGGAAAAGTTGCGGCGCATACTTTTGCGAATAATGTTTTAACGCAATTTTTGTATTTTAGATTGCGACGGGCTGCTTGCAGCTCGTCGACATTATAATATCTTTGCCGAATATTCTCTACGAATATTATTTGTAGAATCGGAATGTCAAGGCCGCCGCAATTCTGTTGCGAGCTGGCCCGGCATTCCTGGCGATAAGTCGTACGTAGATCGAGAGTGTTTACATCGGTAGACACTCCTGATCGTACGACTTATGTTTACGCGGCAGAAGTACCAAGGCCGCTGCGACTTTGTCGCACGCTGGCTTGGTAGTTCAGCCGTTGGAGAATAATATTACACAATATTATTTCGGCACTTAGCCGCACCGACGAGCGGCCCTCTAGGTGTGTGAGTGCACCTAGAGTAGGGCGCTTTTCGGCTATTGCTCGGCCGTTCGTCGCGCGGCTAATTAGATAGCTACGCTCTGCCGACTTAGACAGAGCGTCCGCGCGACTAAGACGTTAAGTCCGCGAGTAAGAGTGAAAGAGTGCGAGAGAGATAGAGAGTGAGGAGGAATTCGAGAGCAGTATTTGCTCTTGTGCTCTGCATGAGCACAACCCCGCGCAAGAGTGTGAGTTGGCGCAACGGGGGAGAGCAGAGAGAGCAGATTGCAGTGAGTGCAGAGAGAGAGAGAGAGAGAGAAGAGAGCAGAGAGAAGAGAGAGAGAGAGAGAAGAGAGCAGAGAGAGCAGCGAGCAGAGAGAGAGAGAGAGAGAGAGAGAAGAGAGAGAGAGAGAAGAGAGCAGAGAGAGAGGATCGACAGATTCACCCCGACATCGTCGAGCATCATCGGCTCCAGCTCCCCAGGTCATCGTCACCTGCGCGACCAGCTTCAGACCGACTGCAGCAGCGGACAGTACGGGTGAGCCAAGGCAAGGAGGCCTCGAGCTCCCCGTCAATTCCGTTTCCGACGTGGCGGTGTTCTCCCTAGGTCGAGCCTAGCTCCCGGGGAGACTCTCCTCTAAAGAGTGGCGACCACAGTGTTTGTGTGAGGAGTGTTTAGTGTGTTGTGTGTGAGTGTGTGCGCATCGCTGCGAAGGGGTAAGTCCCAAATTGTATTTGTATTTGCGAGCGAGCGTTGTCTGGTGTGACAGCGCGAGTAAGTGTCGCGGTGTACGAAAGCCGCGTTCACTATCCACGGGTGCTGGGCCTTCGGGCAACCGCCCCGTGTGGTACTTCTTTTTAAATAAAGACTAAAGTGTATTTTTATAGTAATCGAGTGTGTTTTATTGAGTTTTCCCTCAACCTCCACAAATCCCATCGAGAGAGAGACACCCGATCTCTTTCTCTTACAGCCGTGCGCCCGCGTGATCGTCGTTACGATCGGTGCGGCGCCTAATCTATCCGGCGAAATAATAAATTAGTTGTGCGTGGTAATCGGGATAAATTACCACGTCACAACATTTTTAGCTGTTTGGGTTAAAACCAATACTTTTTACATTCGATTTTAAAAAATGCATATTTCCACCGACGCTCCATCTAATCCCCACAGCTAAATCTTGGCGTTACCTGGAAACGTTGCCCTAAAATTCATGAATGTAAAAACGTTGAATTTGACATAACACATAAATAATAAGCGTATATTATGTTAAATCTAGAGGCATCGCGTAATTAAATACTTTAGAAACCGTTCGAAAGTGAATACGTAATTTGTCATATATTAATTACCGCGCAAATTTTTGCGAACCCGAGTAATTTATTACTCCCGCTAACCGACCGATTATTAAACAACGTTATCGTTCACACTCCGCTTTATCTTCCCGTGCGAAGTACAAAAGAAAAACCCGAATCTTGAATGGCATTTTACAACTTAACAAACAAACCCATAAATTATGCGGGTGTCTAGTCGCCCAGCGCCAATATATTTTGTACAGCCGTAAAGGAGCGGAGAGAAACGAGGGACGAAAAAAAAAAAAATAAGCGGGCCTAAGTCGCCGCGACCGGGGAAAGAATAAGAATCGAGGAATTCCCGAGCGTCCGTATATAAAAAAGAGAAGGAGCCCGCGGATTTTTCTAACCTGCGCTTATAATTGAAAGCAGCTCTCTCTCTCTCTCTCTCCGCATAAGAAAGGGAGGCCGAAAAAAAAAAGAAAGGCGGCGTGCCGTCGAGGCGGTGGTAAATCAATGCGGGGCCTCGCGGCCCGTCATCTCACCTGCGCTAACGCGATTCATTTCGTCCGACTCTCGCACGAGCGGCTGGTGGTTAATCGCGCACGGAAAGATTGCGATAAGGTGAGGCCTCGCGCTCTCTCTCTCTCTCTCTCTCTCTCTCTCGGGGCGCAGGTATGTGTGTGTATAAGTAAATGCCGCTCACGGGCAAAAGTGCAGTTGACAAGGAGTGACGAATGGGCCTCTCGCGCATATATAGCCTCTCTCGCGGAGAGCCTATGATTGCTTAATTCACATGCGGCCGGTCAAAGCCGAGTCGAGTCCTCCTCTTATCGAGATCTATTGCTGCCCGGAATAACAAGCAACAATGAGCGCTGCGCCGTATTATATGCGCTTGCATATATATATATACGCGAGAGACGCTATACTTCTCGATCGAGTCGCGCGCGTGCAGAAACGTGCTCGTGGATATATACGTGGCCTACGTGTGAGCCCGGCTGACTCGTATAGTCTTTGCGCGACGAAAAAAGACTGTTTATCGTCGGCTCGGGCCAGAAAAAGATTAATTACGACGACCCACTGACCCGGGTTCGTGTTCAACGTGTACAAGGACCCTTTTCGGCTCCTTAGAAAATAATTAGCAACGACTTTTTCCCTTCTGTTGTATAATTGCAGATTCAAACCTATACTCTGTTTTCTAAACATAGAATTCCGTCGTTTGTAAGTTATAAAAAAAGTTCCTCTTATTTATTCGTCCCGGCACAATTGAAACGTAAATCAAAAGATTTGATTAAAAACCTACCACCATCTTCAGGTGGAGCACTATATATCGTAGAATATAGCTCCTTCCACTTACGATTCAAGTGTTCACTCCCCTCGAAAAAAAAGGGGGTTAGCTCGATGACGGGCTTAAAAAAAATTCAGATAACTATGCGCGGCTCCCGCTCGCATTTGAATTTCAACTCCGTTTCTCCTTTCCCAACTGCTGCCTCCTCTCTCTCTCTCTCTCTCTCCTCCAAATACTTCGGCCTCGCGAATAGTCCTTTTACAAAGCCCAGTAAATATTCCAATTTCTCGCTGCGACTATTCGTCCCGAAGAGACGACGCGCCATATCCTACTTCGGCGCCCCTCCTGTTTACGAAGTACAACCCTCCGAGAAAACAAGTAAGCAAAAAGAAAAAAAGGAGGCGAGAGAGAGAGTTTTACATTATGCTCGGGCGCGCGTGTACATATCGCACGCGGCGCATTATCACGTGGCAGTGCGCTCCGCGCAGCCCGCTGCATAAATTCACGGGATCCGAGCTCTCGGGTGCATTCGTCATGCGCGCGCTCTCGCGGCCATTGATATATTAAACGCTATTAATTTCCAGGAAAGGAATGCACCCACCCGTGAAAAGCCTCCCCCTCCCTCTCTCGCGCGGCAGATAAAAATCCCGAGCTGACAGTCGCAACGCTTTCTTGCATACCTCGAGGCCTTATTGGCATGCACCCCGCGCGCCTATTGTGGGCTACCTTTTTTCTTCTCTCTTTTTGTTGCCGGCGACTCACCACCGTGCAACCCTAAATTTTCCTGAGATACTCCGCGGGAGTCGGGGGGCGAGGAGGATGTGGGGTGGGGGGGAATCTCTCTTTGGAAATTAGACTCCACCCCTCGAGGCTTCTTCTCGGCTGCATTTCGGATGCGCCGCGCTTTCCTGACGCGCATGAAATATTCGGTTATTTATGGGCCGCCGAGCGGAATATGGCGTGGCGGCGCGGCTCCGCGATACAAATTAAAATGAAAGGCTTCGACGCCGGGCGTGAGGACGAGGACGGGGCTTTCGCACGCGGCGAGAGAGTCTGGAGTGAGTCGGATTGAGTGAGAGCTTTTAAAGCGTGCGCGCGACGCGACGCGATTCGTTCATTCAATTTGTTCGACGTAATTATTTTTTTTTTTTTTTTATTTTTTTCGGCCCCTGCACGCAGGAGGTATTGCGGAACAATGATGAGGATTATAAAGCCCGCCTCGCTCTGTTTGGGTCATAAATTTTCTAATTCGTAACGAGTCCATTCTAATTTTGAATGGGAGCAATTTTCAAAGCCGGCAATTTAAACCCGACGAATTTCTCCGCGTGCAATAATAAACTAATTTTAGTTATTAAAAAGTAAAATTCGTTACATCGGTTAAACAATGCAAGTAAATAAATTAAATTTATATTAATTAAATTGATAAAAGACCCATACATAATACCTCGTAAATTTTCAGAAGAAAAAAAAATTAAATCCTCTTCAAAATAGAAGGAAAACAAGATAAGATTGAAATAACTCGAATGCGCGCTCAAACTTTTTTACAATCGAAATACATTTATTAAGTTAAGAGCCCAGGTAACTGCAATACAAATGGCTCGTCGCCGGAGCGAGAAAAAAAAAGAAATAAACAAGCCTCTATCGCCACACGCCAGAAGGAGCGAAAGAGAGAAAGAGGCAGTCATCACCTTAAGAGGGCCTGCATTCACTAAATACCTAATGACTCAGCTCGAGGGCTAGCAAATTAATTTAAAGCACGGCGCACAATGTAGGCAATAAAACTGCGCGCGGAACGAGCCCGGAGTTTACCTCCAAATTAGTGTCCGCGGCACGGACACGCGCGGCTCTCAGAACGAAGCCACAAATATTCCGGCCGCTTCCTAAAGGATATCTCGGAGAGTAGCAGCGGCAGCAGCGGCAGCGGGCACTCATCATTGGTGTGGGAAGTGGAATTAGAGGCGACTATGCCCCACCCCGGGGCGAAGGATGCTGCGATCGGCATCGTGTAACCCTCGTCTAGGCCGTCCCCCTCGAGGAACCCCATCGCGTAAGGCACGCACACATTCGTCCTCGGCCCCGGTGGTGGGGGGGAAGGCGCACGAAAAAGGGGGCAGGCGCACGCACGCACACGCACGCAGACCTTCTCTCTCTCTCTCTTTCGGCAGCGGCGAGGCAGGTCCCACGTCCCGGGGTCCACCATAGTAAATCAGACAGTCGCAGGCGGTCCTTCTGATCTATCCGTTCGCGGGAGGAGCGGAGGAAGGAGAAACCGAGTGAGAGACGGAGCGGGAGAAAGAGAGAGAGAGAGAGAGAGCCGCAGCAGGAAAGTTAACCTCGTAAAGTCGTGGAATAACTCTCTAAGTAACTCTATCTAGTCCCGGGAATCGCTCATGGCTCATAAACGCCTCGTAACTTAGCCAGGAGAGCGGTGGCACGCGCCTTCTCTTCCTTGCACGCTGCGAGTGTTATACCGAGTGCCGGGAAGAGAGGAGAACCTACGTTTCTGTGTTCGCCAGTGAGAGATATTGATAGGTATTGAATTTTATTGCCGGCCCGGAATTTTTTTTTTTTCGAGTAAAGTGCGCGAGTTTAAAGGGAGAGAAAAGTTTCACGAGTGTGCACACTCGGACGTCAAATAATGCTGTCAACATGACCTTCTACGTTCTTCCAAAAGATTCAAGGTACGGTTTTCTCTGTCTGCGAAGCAAGTATTTTTATATTTATTTATTATTTTTAAATTGCTAATGGCACCTAGCTTACGCGCAATAAAATGTGACAACTGTTTTTTGAGCAACCGGATAGAGTTGTAGTTACTCAAAAGAAATATTTTTTTTAAATTGCAATTATTCTTATTATTTGAATTAAATAATTTTTTAAATCTTTGCTTAAATTTCATTTACAAAGTGTTGCTCAAGAAATATAAATTAGAGTATTATTTAAGAAAATTTGGCTTTATTTTTCCAGTTAAAAACATAGTGTTTCAAAAAATAGCTAGCAAAACTTCTTATTCATACAGTTGTCAGAAAATTTACAACCACTGTCATCAAAGTTTATTTAAAACTACTGTAATAAAACTAATCCAAAGGCCCTTAAAGCATTTTATAATTAAAAAAAAATTAAAAATAAACACAAAAACTAACACTCCTGCGTCAATTCAATAAAACCCAAACACCGTCCTTTTGAATATCTAACTCGGCAACAAATAAACACAGCTCGCATTTCCCAAATTATAGCCGTTCCTCGGACGCACATTGCTTTCGAGGGCGTTAAATTTAGAACGAAAGCCCGCGGCCGCGCTCCGGCCCTGTCGTTTTAATCAAAATTCACAGGCCCCGGCGACTAGTCCTGACGGTGTGAAAATCGGGATTGCGCCCGTCGCGAGATACAATAAAGCTCTCGGGCGCGTTAAAACGCTCTCGCTCCGCGAGAGTGGATCAGAGCCGAATCGACGAAAACGCTCTCGAGAGCAGTGCATTATGGACGGTCGCATTACGCGCTCGCCGGGCCTTGATTAATGCTCTCCGCGGCGATCGATCTCTCTCGCGCGACCTGCTAATTGCGCCGCGTCATAACTCTCTAAAGCAACCCTCCGCGTCGCCGCCGCCGCCGCGATATATGTGTGCGGATATACGCACGCGGAGAGGAGAGAGAGTGTTTTGTGCGCGAGGGAGAGATGTATGCGAGAGAGTGCAGTGTGGGTTGGCGCGAGCGAAAGAGAGAGAGCGCCACTGAATGAGTGTGTAAGGGAGGAGCGCCGAGCGCGCGGTTTATTAAGCTCTAAATTCTTTGGAACAAAAAAGGGGCGATCTTTCACTGGGCCGCTCGGCCGGCGAATTAAATTACGCGCGATTCGTCAAAAACTTTTGACGGCTTTAGGCGCGAGAGGAGTTATGGACCGAAGCTTGCCGCTTTTTCTGGGTCATTTTTTGTTTAATTCGCTTTACTAGATTTTAGTTACTTGGGTTATAGCTCGTTAGTTAATCGGCCAGTTGCTAAATTGCATTGCGGAAAGAAATATATTGCTTTATTTTTCTTACCGTTTAAATACCATTAAAATTCTCATGATATTTATAAAATTGAATTTTAATAAAAATGAATAGAATGCACTTTTAAAATAGTTTCGTTGAATTTTATTTTTTCAGAATCATTTGAAATTAATCTTCTTAATAGCGCAATCAAATACTTTCATCTATTAAATCCAGATTTTAATAGCTGCGATATATCAGAAAGTACGTTTTAAAATTACAAAAATCCTTCGCCTCTCGGAGCGTTCGTACATTTAGGGAAATCTGTTTGCGACACACCGCGCAATCGCGGATTAGTTTAGATCTTGTAAAACACGCGTTGGAAATTACAGCAATCAACTTTTTTGCGCGCCGTAAAACGCGGCTCTAAATTAAGAATTCGCGAGCGGCGTAATGGAAATTTACGAGATCGCGGCGAGAGGGCCATTAAAAATGCCCTCGAATAGCGTGTTAAGTATCCAGCCCGGCGGCCCCCCCACGGCAGAGTTCTTCCTTAAGAACTGTCCGTCGCTAAAGAAGCGGCGGACCCGGAGTGGCTTATAATGAAGAAACCTCCTCGCTCGCGAGCAAAATATGACACGATTACGCGGCTTTACGGCCCCGCGGCTCTTTGCGGTAAACAATCGAGCGACGAAACTATTTCCCGCCACTTCCGGAAAAGGGCTCCTCTCGTCCCCGGAAAAAAAGCCTATTAGCATCTCGGGATCCTCCATCTTCATAACTCATCACTTAAACGAGTGGAAAGAAGTGTTACTCCGGGAGAGATACGTATACACGCGCCGGGGAATTGTTTTCGCGTTTTTATCGCGGACATTAATGGAAGCATCTCGAAAAATATCATCCCAGCCGGCGGCGCAAAAAAGCCCCAGATAGTCAAGGGGGAGGAGGGAAAGAAGTTCGCTCCTCTCGTCGTCGTCGTCGTCGTCGGCGGCGGCGGCGGCGGCGGGCGGCAGCCTATGAGGCATCGCGCTCGCAGATAGGAAGAAAAAGAGGGTCGCGCGGGCGAATAATAAAAATCACCCCCATAACTCAAGCGGACAAGCCGAAGGGGATGGGCGCCTTGAGCTTCTTATCTGGGCCGCGGGAGGGGGTGGGTTCTGACATTAGCGTTGCCGGCAATTCTCCTCGCTACTTAAGGCGCAAGCGGCCTGCGTCCTTGTCGTGCGCCCAAGCCGGGGCTTGCCTTTTTTCTCCGGCCAGACTTTCTTCTTTCTTTCGCGAAGCGCGCGGCTACTTTTTTCGAGCGCGCTGCTGCCGCTGCTGCTACCGCCTCGCTTAGAGAGTTACTACACGCCGGCATAATGCGAAAATCGAGTTTTATTCGGTTGCTCCTTGTTTAACTGCTACTCTTTTCTCGCTGCGAACATTTTTAGGTGAAACTTTGGTCGGAAATAAGCAAACAGTGTTTGGTTTTATAATAAAATATTAATTTACCAGTTAATTATGATCAGTATTTCATACCGCCTAAAAAATGTACTAAACGTTCATTATTACACGTTATATCTAAAAAAAAAGTAATAACCCTGGTAGAGATAAAAGTATCAAAATTGGCCAGGAAAGTAAAAAATAGGTATTTTTAATTCCTAGTTACCTAAC
>JAWWEO010000036.1:11961042-11980349 GCA_035582975.1 Ormyrus labotus
GCTGTAAATACATAAAGGAAATGAAACTTGTTCAATGTGGATATATTGAAAATGATGCCATGACATTATTAAAGCATGTAAAGAATACTTTAACAAGTCTTGAAGTGATAGATTGTAAAAATGTTTCTGATAATGGATTGCTGGAATTGAAAATTTTAACGTATGTATAAATCCAAGCAGTTAAATTATATAATATACATAATAAACTCTAATGGATTAATAAATTTTTTTAGAAATTTAAAGACTCTTAAGGTGGGTAAATTACCTTACGTTAAAGACCAGCAGCATGTTGTGTCAGAATTAACTGCTGCACTACCAAATTGTCAAATAACTTATACGCAATAGGTTGCTTCATTTTCCTCACAAGTGTATATACTAACGATTGTTTAACATTTATTTATGCAGAATATTCCAACTTTTAAAAATCTTATAAAAGTATTTTTAATAAAGAAAATTTATACAACACATCTTCAAAACTTTAATTCTCAAAAGCATTCCATTTATTTGTATAAAAAGTACAGAAAACAATCAATTTTAATAGAATCTAAGATACCTTTTTCCAATTTCGCGCACCTTTTGCGGAAGTGCGAAAACATTCAGTACTTCCTCTTTGCCGTTCGTTTTCGCGGGCAAAGATTGCCGCGGCTTCGATGTAATTCGCGCGAAAAAGAGGATAACGAACGTTTTAACTATTGCTATATTATTATTCTACTAGTCTCTTTGTTAGTGTTTCGTAATAAATTGAATAAAAATGTCTTCAACCGAGGAATGTGTACTGAGATTCGTCAAAATGACAGATAAAGCTTGGAGCCCGAAAAAGGGATCACCCCTTTCAGCAGGTTATGACTTAAAGAGGTAATTTTAGATTTTATATTTACTAAAATTGTTAGTTGTTATTAGTCCCTTATTTTTTTCAAATACTTTATTTTACTAGTTTCCAGTACTTATTGTTTATTCTTCGTTTTCGATTTTATAAAAATTATTTTTTACATTATAAAATTTGTAGAGCAGCCAAGAAAGTGTTGTCAAAAATGAATTTTAAAAAAACTGTCTTGTATAGATGCTAATTTAAAAAAAATTTCATAAATATTTTGTATTTTTAAATTATTTTATTTTTAGTGCTTATGACTGTGTAGTACCAGCAAGAGGAAAATTACTTGTCAAGACAGATTTGAAATTTGCTGTACCTGAAGGTACTTATGGAAGAGTTGCACCAAGATCTGGTCTGGCTTTAAAAAATTTTATAGATGTTGGTGCTGGTGTGGTTGATGCTGATTACAGGTAAACAATAAGCTTATTATGTTAACAATTTAATTATACAAACATAAGCTGAGCTTTAATATTTATTTCAGAGGAGAAGTAGGAGTGGTGTTATTCAATCACAGTGACAATGAATTTGTTGTTAAAGCAGGAGATCGTATTGCTCAGTTTATTTGTGAAAAAATTGCATATCCAAAGTTAACCGAATGTAAATCACTGGATGATACAACAAGAGGAGAAGGTGGTTTTGGTTCTACTGGCATCAATTAAATTTTTAAATTAATTTTAATTTTTTTTTTTATTTTTTAAATTGTAATTTTAATAACTATTTTTAATAAAACTGTTTTTAATAGTTATTATAAATATATCTGAATATTTTATTTACAAGTATCTTACAAAAAGTATTTATCTAATCAACGAGTAATGCGATTAATGTTTCACAAATTCAATTTGTCATAAAATCTTTCATTTTTTAAGTTGGTGTTAAACCAGTGCTCTGTGATTGAGTTTTAATCAACTTAAGTATCTGCTTAAAGTTTTCATGCTTTGCATCACCCACAAGTTTCAAAATCACATTTTCAGAAGTAGCAATGTGACATCCTATTTGTCTCATTCTCTATAATAACAAATTTTATTTTAATACAATTTAAAATGTCAAGTTTTTTTAATTTTTCAAGATATTACCTCTAAAGCAAGTAATCTATCTTCCTGAGTTCTAGAGGAGCAGCAGTCAGCTACAGTGTGAACTTCAAAACCATTTTGCTTTAAATCAATTGCAGTATTTTCAACGCAAACATGAGTCTCTATACCTAACAGAATAATTGACTTGGGTGGTCCATTGCAAAGAGTTGCGAGTTCATTGCAAACCTATTGAGGGAAAAAGTGTTATTAAATACATAAAAATGACTTATATTTGAAAGAAATAATTTTTAAAAAAAGACAATTCTATACCTCAGGTATGTACATGCTGAACTGAGTTTTTTCAAAAGGACCTTTGACATCACAAATATCGAACAAAGATATTGTTTTTCCTAAACTCTTTGGATTTTGCTCAGTTGCAATCATTGGTACTTTCAATATTTTACAAGCTTCAATCTACAAGGAAAATCCAGTCTCATAAATAAAATAACACCTTAAATTTTTATCAAGCAATTTTTACCAATTTCTTAGAATTGTAGGCTATTTTGTCGAATTCGTGTATGACTTTGGCAAACGCCTCCTGGACATCGCAAATCAGCAAAGCGGTTTTACCATGCTGCAGTACTGCTTTGGCCGCATTTATAGACATTATTTCGGTCGGAAAATCTACTCACTGTACTTGCCGATTTACTTACGAAACGAATCAAAACTACTGGTCCGGTGAGCTGCGATGGCGCGGATACCGTACCAATAATTTATCTACATTTTATGCATACATCAGCTGATGTATGTGATGTATGTGACGTATGCGTTAGTTTTACGAGAGGAAGGTTATATATATTGTCGTATCTATATATATTACATACGATCTTTTCACTGATTCGCTTCTGCTTTGTTACAGGACCTTTAAAGTTTAAATGGAGGGTAGAATTGAACGTTTTTTTAATTGCTATTATTTATTATGAAATATTTTTAATTTATTTGGAGATAAATATAAAAATAAGATTTTTTAAATTACTTTGCAAGAACTATACCAGTTATAAAAAAATAAATTATTTATTACATCTACAACAGTAATTACATTATATTTTATTTTATGCGTGATATTTGAACAATATTTTATTGCGTTTATTATTTTATGAAAAATGGTTTTTCTTGCTTTTCCCCACGTGCTTTAATTTATTATATTTTAGAAATTAAAAATGCTCAATTCTGACTAATAATAACTAATAATAATTTTCAATGTATTTTGTTGAAACTAAACAATAATTAAAAACAGCGTTATAAATGCAAAAATTTCAGAAATTTTTAAAACGCTCCAACAAGCAAATTTAAAAAAAAAAGATAAAACTCAAAATTTAAAATCTTCAAACAGGTCGCCACAAAGTTGAAACCCTTGCTAAAACTCGCCGAAAATCCAAAAAATCGAGCAAAAATCAATAATGCCGACGGGGGGTCCGAGGCGTTTCCCACATGGCGCTGCCGGCGCGACGGCGGCGGCCAATACAGGCGGCACACATAACGGGGCGAAAGCGAGCGCCGGGTAGCCACCTGTTCCCGTCGTCGTCGTCGTCGTCGTCATCGTCGGCGGCGTCGTCTACCCCTCTGCTGATATTTGCGACCTGTAGGAGCACAGAGAGAGATGGTCGACCTGAGCGGCGGTCCCGAGGGCCCAATCGAGCACGGCTTCAGCAACGGCGTCTTCGTCATCCCCGCCGTCATCGTCATCAGCCTCTCTGGTACGCTTGTAGAAGCTTCTTTGTAGTCGTGCCGTCTGCTGTGTTTTGGCTTCGATAGCTTGTTTTGGACTGGATTTAGGGGTTTCTCAGGGCAAACTGTGGGTAATTTGGAGAATAAAAGTGAAGTGAAATGCTGGACAAGTGGGAATGTACCCTCTTGACACGGAGTTTTTTAAATTAGCCCCAAGCTCTGAGTCAGGAACTTGTTCTTTTTTCTCTTGGAACAAGAGAAATATATAAAAGTTTTTAAGAAAGGCGAAATTGTTTATTTCAAGTTTAAGGTTCTAGGAAAATAAATAGACATGAGGATTTTTATACCAAAGTAATCTTTAACAAATGCAAACATAATAGCTTGATTATTTTATGAAAAAAAGAATTGTATTCTAATAAATTTAAGAAAGCAATATTCTGCATGTATATTTGGCAATAATTTAAAAATTAACAACTTGAAAAGTTATAATTATTTTACAAAACAAAGCTGATGTGTAACTAATTATTGAAAAAATTCAAAGAATAAACGGCAATGATCGAATGTTGTTTGTGCTCAGCGGGGTGAACGTTTTTCGCGCTTTTTTTATTTGTGTTGAAAGTTCGCGTTCGCCTTATGCAGGATCGATATCCTTGGATTGCCGGCTGTACGTCAAAACAAATAACTTTTTTATTTACATTTAAGATGAAAAGGCAAGAATAGTATAAATATACTAAAAAGGATCTTTTATTTTATTTTTAGCGCTTTTTTCCTTAATTCCTTTTACGAAAAATTGATCGATACTTATAAAGGTATAGTGTTTGTTTTTGTAATCTAGGAATAAAGTACATAAGTGCACAGCGTGATACCGACTTGTCAGTCATTATATATGAATTGTATTTTTTTCATTAAAAGTTGCTTATAGTCATGAGATAAAAATACTGCTCTTATAATATAATATATGTATACCAAAACAATCGTTTAATTTTATAATATATAATATATAAAATTATCGTTTCTGCAATTTTCAATAACTTTGGCCGAGTTACGACTCATCTAAAACTATTATTTAGCAAACCTTAAAAAAATGACGACGAAAAGCACATATTCCCTAGTCTATTAGGGCGCGAAATCTGCACCCCTAGTAATCTCCAACATAGCCATCGGCGGGCTTTTCAAACTGTTTCCTCTCAGCACGCATCTCTCGGAGGAGTCAACGACTCCCTCCTCTCTCTCTCTCTCTCTCTCTCACACGTCGACGATGCGCCACGTATGCCCCGGCCGTTAGTCTCGGCCAACACACACGCGACCGGCGTGGCGTCGTTCCGCCAATCGCGGCGGCTCCTCTGCCAGATGGAAGCGCCCGGAGATCGGCAAGCTCCGCAGTCCCGCTGCTCCTATCTTTTCGGCGCCACGTCGTTGTCTTGAAGGGTCGAACTCGTTGCTGCTCTCGGATAGGTATTTCTGGGAACCTTTTGCGAGATGGGAAGGATTGAGCGAGAGTTTTTCGATTTACAGTTGAGGCAAATCCTTTGAGATACGGGGATTTTTTATATAGAAATTCGTAAGCAAAGAGTTCACGTGCAGAGAATCAGCTGCTGTTAGGCACTGGAGAGGGAAACTTTGTTAGGCTGTTTGTTCGTTGTTTATACTTTTTATTAGCGCTTTTCATTACGGATCTGGATTAAAAAGTTACAAATAGAACGTGCGAGTATATTTCAAGTCTTGTAATTTAAGTCAACAGCTACCTGTGAAAATACATGACAGAAAATAATATTATCTTCGAAAGGTGAACAAAGTTTACACGTTTTAACGCATTATTTAATCGTCAAGGTTATTTCTAAATTCGAGTTTTGTTAATAAATATTGAAACAAGACAAAAGTTCAAGTAAATCGAACGATACATTGTTTAAAGATTAGGAAAAAGGGCAAAAGTAACACAGACAAGACACTACACAAGTTACATTTTATATAAAGTGACACGTCGCATGGTTCTACATATAAATTTTTCAAACGTCGTGCTCAATAGTCAATAATAATTATGAAGCTGCATTTATCTTTCCGTCTCGCTTAACGCTTGAGCTTAAACTCACGTTCCAAGATAAGATAAAAAGTGCGGGCTGGAATGATCATTCACAGATTTCTAATTTTTTAATACAATTGTGAAAAAATGTTTTCAATCCAAAAATAAAAACGTTACGCAATCTTTTAGATAGTACGGAAGTTATTAACAAAGTTACTTTTGTAAGTGGTAATATATTATATATACTTTGTTTAATTTTCATTGATTTTCATTGTGCTTAAGATATTAACATTTCAAATTCAATCAATCAATAATAATATTTTAGATGCATTTTTTAAATATTTTATTTTCTGTGAATTTAAAAAATTTTGACAATTGTTACATTTTCTACAACAAACAAAGCAAGCTTTCCAAAACAAACTATCAACTGTAGAAGCTTCTGCAACTATACAGTTTAAAAATAAAATTTCTTAAATCAAGAACACGAGATAAAAATAAATTCACTTTTGAATCAAGTGTCTTCTTAGAAAAGAAACTCTTTTAAAGAGGAAATGCTCATGTACAAAACAAAAAAATGTACTTTCACCGCGAATAAATTCTATAAACATATTTACAACAATTTTGGTTCGCCATGCATGAAAAGCGAAATGACAAACCCATTCTCCCTTTTCAATCCTACAATGTCTTAATTAACTTGAAGGCTTAGATTTTTCACTTGGAGAATATACCCTCGAAAAAATCTTCTGCTCCGACAACTCGAAAGAAACTCTCGCTCAAGCTAATCCCAGCCAAAGTGTCAAGATGAAAACTAATAACCCAGCTTTGGGCCCCCAGAGCCAAAGATGATGTCGCTGTTGCTGTTGACTCTGCGAAGCCTGCTGGTATCGGCGACCTCCGAGGAGGACGCTGAGGACGGTGTGGAGGTAGAGGACGAGGCGCCGACGGGCTTCCCGGGCGGCAAGATGCCTTCGGCGGAGGAGCTCCTCGGCATGCTCGACTCCATGACAGGCCTATCCGATGAGGATCGCGAAGCTCTGAGACAGGACTTGCTTAAGCAGGCCTCTGGCGGCGCGGGAGACTTTGATGCTCCGGCTCCAAGTGTCGCTACGTCCTTCTTCACCTCGCAGCTCTTCATTTTGTTGGCGATGCTGACGCTCCTTACTTTGATCTTTGGTAATTTTGTTTAAAGGTTTGAGAGTTGATAATGGCTTTCGTCGAGAGTTTCCTGAGGAGGCTGGAACTTTTGAGAGAAAGCAAGTGGCAGGGATACTGCTTTCTTTCTTTTTATTGAACATATCAACAATTTTATTTTCAAGCTATAAATTTTCTGCTGTATTCAAGAAATATCTGATAAAGATATATCCTTTGCCCTTCGCTTAAAATTTCAGTCTTATCATTCAAAATATTTAACGAAAAAGTATTTTTTAGTTGCCTAATTGAGGATGTGAAGAGATAAATACTACACGTTATCGGACTTGATGTTATTTTTAATTATCGTAATCGATTTGCTGAATCGCCCACTTCTTACTTTTGCCTTTACCAACGTACAACTTATACAGTCAAAAACAAAGTATTCAAATTATTACGTAACGTCCTTCACGAATACCTGAATTACCTTTCAAAAGAGGCTTTGCTTTTATTATTAGTAATCAGTCAGTCGCACAGCTTAGTCCAGTGATTTAACACGTGTCTTAATTATCTTTTACGGTGTATAGTTCAAATTTAAAAATTTTTTATAGCTATTTAATTTTTTAAACCGATAACAAAAATTCTTGCGCATACAAAGTTTCACACTAAAAACTCTGAAAAATCTGTTTTTTAATTTTAAGCTTCTTCATTATTCAAAGTAAAGCATCCATTTTTTCAAAACAAAAAAAAAAGAGAAATACTATAATTGAGCAATAACATCATGTCACAAGAATTCCTCAAAAAGTTAATAAAAACTCTCAAGTTGTCTCCGGAAAAGCAAGTCAAGTTCGCCAGCTTAATTGCCAAGTACAACAATCTAAACGATGATGAAAAGGCAGAGTTCCTCGCGATGGCGGGAGGCGACATCAAAGACACAATCAAGAAACTCGCGTCTGATAACCGATTCTTATGGCTGGATGTTTCTCATTATGCGTCTACTGTGTTCGCTGTGCTGTGTCTTCTCTTGAGTTTCGGTAGAATTTTTCGTTGAAGCCTGATGATTTAATTTTCAAATTTTTCCAACAAAAGTGGTGTTGTAAATCTTAAGCTTATAATTTTCACGGTTGATCGTTCAACTTTTTATTATTCAAACAATTGCTTGTAATTTGTTCCAAGAAATCCAGTAAAAATTAATAGTACGCACAACAATAGCAAAGAACTAACGCGATAGACAAAAACATTTTTAATAATTAACATGAATACTCAAGAATAACGTAAAAAAAGTATCAAATGTATTAAGTTTATAATTGTTTCTGAAATGAATAATTATAAAAATTGATTTTCTATTTATTTATTTATAGTTATATATACAGCGTGATAATTCTTTACATAAACAATCTTTAGCAATACATTGTTCCTTATTGTCGTAATAATAATAATTTAGTTTCAATAAACTAATTGAAAAATATCATATTTAGATATATCCAAACTTTATACTAATTTGCATTCAATCCTTATTTATTGATGCATAATTCTTAGACACAATGATGAAATTTAAAAAAACCTAGTCTATATATACCATTTATTTATAAAATTTACATAAAAGAACGTTCTTGCAATGTAATCGATACAAAATATTTTATCGATGTTTTCTTTGCAATTTTATGTTTCAGTGTTCTTCGGCTACAAATTGTACAAAAGTTTATCCGAACGGGAGAGGAAGCGAGAAGAAAAGAAGAAAAACAAGCAGATGAAGAAGAAAAAGTAACGTGAGGTCGACTCGAAGAACAGCACCTTTTGTGAAAACTAAAGTTGCATTTTTGGATGAAAGTTTATGAACAGTGACTGGTGTACAATAATACAACATTCCTTATATTTAATTTTAACAATATTTTGTTATTAAAAGATACATATATTTATAAGAAAAGTTGTTACTTTATTAAGATACCTTAAAATCGCCTCCATCTGTGCATATTTTCAAAGGATTGTGGTAGGATTTGAAAAAGGATGAAAATAATAACGATATTCAGCACAAAAAATGTTTATTGCACTAAACATAAGCGCATAATGTGGTTGCAGACATCCTCGGAGGAGTTTTACCTTACACCACGTGATTGCTTTACCATGCAATACTTGATTATTACATAAAAGAAAAAGAGACTTTCAGAAATACAGAAAATAATAATTTCTTTATAACGCATGCATGTGTTTACTACACTAATATAATTTTATCCATTTTTTTTTGTTTTAATAAACTAAAAATACATAAGAACTGAAAGAAAAAAAAGATAACGCATCAGCACTATAATGCGTGTGCGCAAATAATGTGCAAGAACTTATATACCGTAAGTAAAAGGTTAAAATAAAAGATCGATTGAATTGGTTCAATAAGTGCAATCTAAAAAATACAACGCCTAAATTTTACGCTAAACGTACATTTGGTTGGCACAATTTTTACCATCATTTTTTTTAAACAAATTGGTAGGAAAATAAATCCTATACACATGCGTCATACTACTCGACTACATCAGTGACGATCTAGCAACGACTTTTGTGATCATGATATATTAATATAATACATAAACAGTATCACTTCTTTATTTTTCCTTCTAAATCGCCTCTGGCACGGCTTGAACACTCAAAGAGTCTAAAGATTCTAGATACATGATTGAGACGCGCACAGATCGATGAATAGTAAACAATAGTACCAAATAAAGTTCTTAGATAAAAGATTATGCAAACGCCATACGACGGTTCGCAGTAAAATTAAAATTAATAACGTTAATAGATTCTTTTTATCAACTAATAAAAAAATAAACACAAGTTTCTTTTTTATCTACAAAAAATAAAGACATGCACTAAGAGGGGCAACTAGTTGCCTTTATATTAGTTTATTATTAAAATAAACGAACAAAGGCTAAGAGGAATAAATTTTCTAAATTTATCATCACCTCAATTCCATTTTAGCATCATCTCCCGATTATCAAAATCGGTGCAATCCGTTTTTCATCGAAATTCACTAAAATTAATTAATAAAGAATAAAATAAAATTAAATTCGACTAGAGGAATAATCTAGTGGAATCCTATAAAGATCTTTCTTTCTCTTTTCCGTCTTCTGATCTAATATCAACGAATTGCTCTCTCATGTACCTTCGCTGAAAATTTGTTTTTTCTTTTTTATACGAGAATCAACTCAACGCGTCAAAAATGATATTTAAATAAATGTTGAAAATCGAGAATGCGCCGTTGTCTGTTGCACTTGCGTTTACTCCTCTCTACTTCTCTATCGCCTTTTCAAGCGCTTAATGGGTAGAGGGTTTCAGCAGAAGCTTGTAGCGATCAGTGCCGGGTTCTAAAATAAAAAAAAATATAAACATTAATTATCATGTAAAAATTTATTTTAAAACTGATAAAGTTTCACTATTTTTGAATAATGCAGAATAAGTAGAACTGACATTTCAAGGATTTGTGATTCATTGTTGTCTTACAGCTTTCGAAATCGTGATATAGATCACTCATCGTTTGATCAATTTATACGAATTATTTTTGCACGCACGTTTAAATGGCATTAGTAAGAAAAAAATTGACGCTATTAGAGTCAAAATTGTAGTTTATCACGTTTTCAAATGACACTTTTAAGAAAGTTCTGTAGAATTATTCTTTAAATAATATATTTATTGCATATATTTTGAACGATGAATTTACGAATCAATTTATTGTAAAATATGATGAACTTTGTGGAAGCTGCATGCAAAAAGTGCAAGTGCAGACGTGAGAAATCAAAGTTATTTTCAATAAAACTATTGAAAATGAAGAATACTGATGAATCAAATTACTATGGATAATTGCCACAGCAATATCTAAAAGAACTTTGAATATACAAGTGGCAAACCATGAAACAGCCATTTACAATTATTTATTAAAAAATAATTTACAGGTCTTCATAATAATGCAGCATTATTATTTATTTGGATTAAAATTTTACGATTTTGTAAAGAGAATCAAATTACGCGATAAAAATACCTCGTTAATTGTAAGAGATATTTTATTTCAAAACTAATATTTATGTTTGCGCGGAACGGATTAATCCTTTCAAATTAATATATAATAACTAAATTTAATATAGAAACAATTTCAAGCAATTAAGATTTGTCAATACATTGTACTTTTATATAGTAATTTAATCAATGAACAACAACTTGGCAAACAACTATTTTACTCTAATAATACAACTTTAAAAATAGAGCCGGTATATTCGTTTATGTAGAGCAACAACGCAAATTAAACTATTTTCATGCGCAAAAGGTTTCAGAAGTTTATAAAGGCTTAAAAACTGAGTTCGCTGCACTTATCTGCCGTTTTATCAGCGTATAACTGGAAGCGAAAAAAAGATTAGCGCAAAGTATGTTGCTTTAGATTGTTGATTTATAAAAAGGCTTAAGAAACTGGGTGAAAAGATTTAAAATGAAATTAAAATTTCGATTTAAGTCAGCTCGAACGTTTGAATAGAGAAAACTATATTTTCTTCCCTCATGCTCACCTTTGATCGTCTCGACGAGGAACATGCTCTCGTCCTTCATATTAGCAACGAGCTCGTTAGTAACAAGAATATGAATGCCCTGTGGTCCGAGCAGCAAGAGCGAATGGAGCCGCTCGTGGGGCAGGTTGAGGGCGCCGAGCAGTTTGCTGGTGAGCGAGCCATTGCTCAGGCTGTCCAGGTAAACGGCTCTCCAGAGTCCGGCGTTCGCCTCGACCGCAAAGTAGAGGCTGAGCTTCGGCTGGGGCGCCTTGGCGTGCAAAGCGTTGAAGAGCCTGATGCCGTCGGCCAGGCCGCAGATCTGGATGAGGTCGTCGCGCGACAACCGCAGGATGTCCGATGCCGAGAAGCTTGCGAACGTCGACTCGAACGCGTGGAAGCGCCGGGACCGCAGCCAGGAGCTCGTTTGCGCCGCGTTTGCGTCCGCTGGCAATTCCGTCAAGCAAGGCGCTAGCTGCTTTTTCAACAAAATATTATTTATTATTTCCAGTTAATTTATTAGACGCTTTATACCTTAATAAATAAACATGGCATATTGGATGTGTACGACTCAGAAATTCTAGAAAATGCCAATTTTCTATACTTGATTATTAACTTTATTCATAAAATCTTGATTAGCAGCAAGTTTAAATTTCAAATTGATATAGCATCAACGGTTAGGAATCCCTCCCAGGTACTCACGTTAATTTCAGCGCAGGTCTGCTCGGGCAGGATGGCGGCGGGCGAGGGCAGAGCGGGAGCGGCCCCGATGTCCTCCTTGATGGGGTCAGCGGCGGGCACGATGGGTACGATGCCGGAGCTCGTGGAAAGTGCGAGGGGTGCCGCCACCGGGGAGCTGCTCCCGCTGATGGCCCCTCGGCTTTGCGGGGATCTGCGGAAATCGAACCAGTTGTTAGCTTACTTTCGACCTGCGGAGCTGAATAATGTTTGGTTTTGAGCGAGGCGCGAGACAATGGGCTTCCAAGTTACTGACCTTGCCCACAGTGCAGGAGCACTTGTTGGCTATTGTATTCGCGCGAGGAAAAGTCAACCGGGTGAAACTAGTTTATAAAGATTTCATTTTTCTTTTACTTTGTTTGCAGAGTGCTACGTCTTTCGTGTAATTACCTAAACAACAATATTAGCTTTCAATCTCGCATAAAAAATCTAATAAAACAAAAGGAGACCCGCCCCGCGTCGAAAGCAATCAGCGCGTTGGAAACGCAGGAGCAGAAACAGCGCTGACCTCCTCAACTCGCGGAGCGATGCCCGAATTAAAACGAATTTACTCTCATTAAGAAGTTAGTCGTCTCATTAACGAGGCTTGGCTGCTGCTCGCCTCGAAGTTGCCCGGCAATGGAATAAACTTCGAGAGTACAGCGAAGTTACGAAGCGAGATTGGCTGCAATGCGAGCCTGACCGCATTTTTCCCCGTGAGCTTTTTTCTATTCGTTTTCATTGAAGTCGCGAGTTATCGGTCGCTCCGCTTTTTTTAGACGCGATTGAGATTGACGACGTCGAGTTGAAAAGTCGAATTTCGCCAAGCGACTTTTATGCGTCGAGTTGGAGATGCTGATATTAGCTGCTTTAGCGACTTGCACAAATCTTTTATTTTTTATGCATTTATATTACAATTTTTAATGCAGGCTTTGACTAAAATCAATTGTTTAGGAAAATATTTTATGGTATTTAATTTTCAAAACTCGGTAAAAGAAAATACACTCCTCTCAATAGTGCCGCGTTGCATCTTTTTTACTCCAGTAAATGAAAATAAAAAGAGAAAAAAGTGTATATTTTATAAATTTTAAATTTTACTTTCAAACTTTTCCATGATGCAGATATTTGATTATCGATAGAAAAAAATGATTTTTAATATCTTGCAATTTCTCCAAGTATTATAACTCGTGTTTTAAATATTTATTTTCAATGCATTCAATTCAGTTACGATTGCAGTTTTGGATAACCATTTCGTAAATATTAATAAACAAAGGCAACTAAATCGTCTTAATCAAAAAACAACAAAATGTAGATTCAATTCCGGTTAAATTCGAGCTTATCAATTTGAATGCAATTACACACGCAAAATTCTAATCTGACATTCTCAATATTGTAGCCATTGAATTTTTTCGTCCATCATAATTTCAAATAGTATCAATTTGTAAGTATAAACTATCGTACAAGACACGCTAAAATAGAAAAAAAAACTATTAAATTAAAAAATTCCGAAATAAATCTACATTCCTTGTTCCACATCACTCTCTTCTTCTTTAGTTTTAAAACTTGAGACTGCTTCGCTTTATTTAAAAAAATTGAAAAAGAATGCCACTATTCCCTAATCTATTTGAGATTACGTTTGTGAAATTTCTCCCTAAAGAAAGGAAGCCAAGCTAGAAGCTCGTAGAAAAAACAATGTCCCATCTTACACATGCTCAATGGCCTTGAGCCTGGGCTGTATCTTCCTAGCCAAGTGATTGGCGTCGAGCCTCTTTAGTCCGAGTCTGCGATGTCCGCGGCTGCGAATGACGAGGCTGACAAGTCCTCCGCGCGCAAAGGGTCGCGGTGAGGCCCTGGCTTGAGGCAGCGAGTGCACGAATCTGGCGACAACCTCGACGTTCGACCTCCAACTACTGACGGTGACCTCGTGCTCAAACAGGTAGCCCAGGCAGTTCTTGGCCGTCGGCTCCTGCTGCCTGAGCGTCCAGCGGCTCTTCAAGTCCCAACCCGGCTTGTTTAACATACTCTGAACTTTCGGTAGCCTCTTCCCTCGAAGGCACTTATAGTTACGAGATATATCCCGACCCTTTTTCTCTTCTCTCTCTCTCTCTTTCTCTTCAAATAGTAATCGTCGAGACTAGACTATCCTCTCGTTCAGTCTATTAAAATTCGATTCGCGAAAGTGGATAATTTTGAAGCAGTCTTGAGCAGACCGCCTTGTCACGTAATCTCCTCCCTGGTTCCGACAGGTTTTGGTCGCTGTCAAGACAGGAGGCTCAACGCCGAAAAGTCATCGCAATTTAGCGAGTGGCCGTTGCGGCTTCTCGCTGAGATTACTACAAATAATAATAACTGGCGGAGCTCGGTGGCTGCCATGGAACACAAAGTCTTTTTCTTCTTCAAGAATTTTCTTCAGTCTTTTACCGTTGGCCAAGGAACTTTTTGATCCTTAACTATCTTGTTTTCTCTTAACATAAATAAAATGAAGCTCTAGTCGTGCGCCAAACGAAAATGAAGTCTGATAAAAGTATATCCAGTCTGCTGCGTCTCTTTACACAATTGGCCTTTCGCAGGTGGTTGCATTCTCCGCTTTTCCTCTCTCTCTCTCTCTCTTTCTCTCTCTCCTGCGCCGGTTCCAGGCAGTTTCTCAGCGCGGCTCAAACTGGATTTCTCCAGGGAATTTTTCTCATCTGTAAAGCAGTTCCTTTCTTTTTGAAACCATCACCGTGTCACGAGCATCTTGAGCTCTGAAGTAGAGTTATGCGGCAGTGCGTGTTCTACATTTTTGGCCTCGCTTTACTCACGAACGAACGAACGAACGAACGAACGAACGAACGAACGAACGAACGAACGGACGAACGAAGGAAACAAAGGGAGAATCACAGGTTGTGGGCGGTTGCCTGTGTGTGTAAATATCAGAGGTGGGTCGCGCTCGGTCCGGCAACGTCTCTTCTTCTTCTAGTCTCCTCGTTGAATTCGGTCATCGTGTCTGAGGAAGTAGAAGCGGCAGGACCCCCCGGCGGCAGGCCACTCGTCATCTGCTGCGGCGGTGATCCTGACGCGCCAGTAGTAGTGCCTTCGTCTCGAGCAGGATCGGGCCCTGACTATCTGGGCGAAGCGGCAGCCAGCCGGAAGCCGAAGGGACGAGGGCTACTCGGCTCTTAGGGACCATTCCAGTAGCCTTTTTCGCCAAGCCGAACGAGCCTTCTGCTTTCTTCGAGTTTCCGATCGATCTTGCTGCCGCTGTACGCTCAACGAGTCGACTCTCAATTGCTAGCTGCTGCTGCTGCTTCTACTGTCTGCCTGCAGTCCAGTAAACAAAGTAATCAGCCGCTTACTCTCTCTCTCTCTCTCTCTCTCTGTTCGTCACTGGGTACGCAGCTGCTCTACTGCCGGAAGGAAGCCTGCTCAGGTCGCTAGCGGTAGATCATGTCTGCGAGCTCGCCCTTTGCGTAAGCTTGTGCAACGACGTATGCAGCGGTGAGGAGCGTATCAGCCGAGTCCTTCAACTCGAAGCTTGTACGGAGAAGCGAGGAGCGGAGCAACTGTTTTGCCAGAGTACAGCGCGGCGACTGAGCCAATAAAAACGGTGCGCCGTCGAGCCAAGCCCCCCCAAGCCGCCGAGAGAGCGGCTGGATGAGAGCCGTTTGCGAGAACCGTGCGGCCGAGTCGAGCGAGCGACCCCCTCCCCTCTGCGTCCCCTGCCGCCGGAGGTGGCTCCGGCCGGTTCGAGCCAGTTCGCCCGCCGATCGGACGACTCCCACCTCCTCCTCCTCTTCTTTCCGTCGAGTTGCAGCGGTTTCTGCATGCCGTTTTCTCTTACTTTGTGCGCTCGCTCGAAAACACGTGTACCAGCCAACTATTTTACAAGTGCCTAAAAAGATCTTTGAATTTTTTCTTTGGAAATGACTAAAATGTTGTACCGTCTTGAGGTGGAAAGGGGATTATTAGCAGAATCCACGCGACGTAAATCAATACTGAGTCGCACTGGAAAACGCCGGAATCGTACGAAAATACTGGTTCGGTGCCAACAATGAGAGATTAGAGAGCGGGCAGGAACGTGTTACACTTTTTAGCACTTAATTTCTCGGACTTTTTATATTGCTTTTAATTTTATAAAGAAACGTCTCTGCAGTGCGACGAGAACGTTTACTTGTTTAAAAATATAGCTTTTTGAAATTTTTCTGTTACTTCAAAAAATAGAATGGTTACAATTTTCTTGAATTTCATATTGAATCTCGACTATTTTACGTGAAAATACAAGAAAGCACGTCGTAATTTACAAACTCACATTCACAAATGTCCAGTTGAAAAAGCTCGGCGCACCAAAAGCACCCTTCAGAGATGCACGACCACGACCTGCTTATGACTCAGAGGACATCAGCTGTCGTCGCGTTGAGCTCTTGACGTTGCCGCTGTTCTAATGCTGCTAGACGACGATTTATTGAGAGTTTATTTGCCGCTTACGACGCTGTTTGTTTTCACGCGTTCAGTATTCGTTGTTTTTCCAGAAATTTCAGAGCGAAGATCAAAGGGGTCAAAAGTTACTGATACAAACGCTGTCACGGAGAGCGGCGAGTTTTTATGAATCGAGCCTTTTGTTTATGGGTGCAAGTGAATTTGTTTGAATTTCGTTACTGAAAGAAGAAAAAATTGATCGTTTTGCTAAACTAAAAATCTGTGTACACAGATTTTTAGTTTGCTACAAGATTTGTACTTGTTTGCAGAAAATTCATGTTCAAATAACCTCGATAGTTTACAAATATTTAAATGAAAGAAGCATTTGTTAAATGTTCGTCAACCTCTAGAAGAAAAGATTCGATAATCAATCGTCCAAATATAGTAAGATTTTCGCGTCATTCATCAGGGATAAATTTGTATAGGTCGCCGCGCAAAACGAATTGTTTTCCCGCCGCTCAATTCTCACTTTATGCTTGGATTTCTATACGTAGACAAGGTCGCGCTGCCGATTTCTTCCGTATTTTTCGTTCCTATTGAGGCTTGATTTTTTTTATTACTCCCTTCGGTGAGTCAGCCGCGATTCGGGGCGCGGTGTAAACACGCGATGGCTTTGCTTTGCTCGATGAGAACGCTGCTCTTTTAAGGTTTCTCGCTTGCAGAATAAGCGACATTCTTTGAAATCCTGCTGTCTGCGTTCTCTCTTGGAATTAAACTTTTTAAGATTTAACACACAAGACTGAAAAATTTCCATACTTTTAGAAAATTCTGGTAGTCTGTGGCCACTCTATTCCGTAATATTTCTTTGGTGCAAAAGCAACAAGACAAACTCCTCAATTCCTTATCGTGAAACAATTTAATCAGCGGTATTCTCAGTCTCCTCGCGTGCGACTGTTTACGTTTGCATTCGTGCCAGGAATGACAAGCGCCAGCGGCAGCGCTTTTCCGTCTGCGCGATTTTCATCACTGCTCGAAAGCTCGGCGAATTAGCCGCCTCGCTGCGGCCGGATTTCTGTTGCTGTACGGGGCGATTTTCGCGCTTCTAACCTTGCCCAAGTGGAGCGGTTGCATTCAGTTTCACTGATAAAAATTTACGAGGTACATGTGGTTCGTACTGGTTTCAAAGAGTGGAAAAATTATTTTACAGTTCAAAGTCTGATAATCTACAAAGTTATGTCCAATCGATGTATAATCTAATGATTCATCAAGGAAAACTACCTATTCGACGTTTTCTTTATATAATAAGAACCTTTTGTATTTTACATTAATAGAGCAAATAAACTTTTGGTCTTTGCAGCACTTGAAATAAAAACTTGAACTTTTGCAATAGCCACAGCTTCGCTTCGTGATCATCGCATGGAGTCAACTATCCGGCAGTTCTTTCAAATTCAATTCCGCCAACAAAAAAACCAACGTCGCATCCAGTTTTCATGCAGGAAAAACCGGCAATTGGCTTCGAGGCAGGGGACTTCCAAAATCGGAGCTCGAGGCGAAATACGTTCTCTCTCGCGCTGAAAATGAGTTTTTGCACTGTGAGGCAGTTTCGCCCGGATCAAACTAGAACGACATCGCCGATGCCCAATTTGCAGTTTGGGGCTTGCTATTATTGAACCAACTAAAGCTGCTTCATTATTTATTGGACGGTTGTTAATTTTCCAACTTTTTTCGGAGGTGCCAATGTCTTGTTTATTGCTTATTCGAAAGAACAATTTTTAGTTTGAACAAGTATTACATAAAAGAGTAAACAACCTTTATATCTCTGACGAGTGATATTTTTTTTTCTTTCTGTATAAAACTGACAAGAAATAAAAGTATCTGGGTATAATTGACTAATTTTTAATCCCGTTCTATCCTCTACGTTCTGGTCATTAATCTTTAAATTTCACAAAAACATCAGCAATATAAAATTCCAAAATTTTCTTCACTCTACTGCATATTTCAGGCCTCTAAACACAGCAATCAAAGAAGGAATCGGACTCGTTTTCATCGGATCTTACGCAACGAAAGAATGCAATATATTCAAGGGTAAGCAGCGACTGCAGATGCATGCTTGCCGCTCGGAAAGCAGATGACTTGGGGCGCATCTAATAGTTGTTCGCGTGTCACGCATGAGATTTTCCTGTTTCCAAAAGCGCAAAGCTTACTGGTTTAATCAGAATTCGGTTGGCAATAATCATTGTATTTCTCTTTGTGACATTTTTCTTCGCGGTGACGACCGTCTTCGTTCTGACGTTCAAAAACTCGAACGATATGACCGCTACTTTAAGCGCTACTTGAGAGGAAATTCGTTTTTGGAATGGAATAGCATTCAATGTAGAATATTGAAATCAGTCGAGTTCAGCAGCTTGCTGATGGTCTCTGATTTATTGTATTTATTATAAACTAAAGGTACAGTCGTGACTTGGAAACTCAATAGCTAGTGTAAAACGTCGATGTTAAATAAGACAAAAAGAACTGTATGAAACATAAATAATAATTTTGATATTCTTTGTATTTTTCAACTTTACCAAGTATAAACTCATAACGGCAGAATCAGAATCAGAGGAATTTCTACAACTTACGTAGGGAATCTGAGGTAATCATACACTTTTCAAGTTACAGTAAAGGATGCGAAAATTACGAGCAATTTGAATATTATGCTTTAGTAGCGGCATAGAGAATTCTCTCCTATATAAGAAGCGTTTTGAAAGTTTCCTTATTACGAAATGATCTAGCGTCATCTAGTTCTTTAGCTCTTTATTTCCTATCCAGATACTTCAGACGTAATTTAAATCAAATATAAAGATCCCTGGTAGAAATAGAAAACATTTCTTACCTAGGAAATAGGTAGTATAAAATAAGATTGGGTAGCAACGAGCTAA
>JAWWEO010000036.1:11980449-12137123 GCA_035582975.1 Ormyrus labotus
ATATGATAATAAAATATTTAAAAAAAAAGCAATATTCATATGTACGTATAATTATTCATCTTTTGGAAAATAACCCACTACCCTCAAAATTGGATCGTAATATCTTTACTATGAGTATACGGTACAGTTTATTGAGACGGTCATTCGATTTTTAATGATCTGCAGATTTTATTGCAATTTTGGGATATGTTTTTACTATAAATTATAAAAATATGAAGAAAATCTTGTCGATTCTTAACTTTATAACGAACATTGCAAATCGTTTTTGATTCAACTCAATATCAGAAGTGAGATCAAAACCTATAAACTAAAAACCGTTTATCGAAAAATTTGGATTCATTAATTTAGTTTTAATTTAACATAAATCTTCTTTTTTCTGCAAAATAAACTTTGTTTTAATATAAATCTTAATATTTATAGACACCCTCGGCTTCTACTAGCCTTGTAAGGAAAGCGCAATGTATATATATCGAATGCGGCGAAATATCCCATTACAGTTTCTCTATCAAATTATAAAAATATGTATAAAAATATAATCATTCACATTAAACTGTCATCTGTATCAGTGCTATAAATTATTTATAAAATACACATTCAGATTCGCGCCAAGTGTTGTAGTAAAAAATTCTTGAAATCTTCCACATTGAAGTCCCGAACAATATCCACATTTTTCTCACTACTTGTTAATCCATCCGACTGAACTACCACCGAACCTCTGTAAGGGCCGCATGTGACCGAAGTCATGCGCACCTCGACCGAGGAAGTAATGAGCTTCGGCCAAATCATCGTTGCAACAGCAATAGAGTCGGCCGGTAACCATTCGTTTAGTTTCTCTAGAATGATGTGTTCCGCTTTGTTCAAGAAAGATATAGACTCTGAATTAACTTTCCCGAGTATCTCCTTTCGCCATTCCTAAAAGCGATTAAAAGGTAAAATTTATTTACTCAACTTTATTCAAAATATATCATAGTTGAACTTTTATTTGTCTTATCTGAATTCACATAAAATATATGTTGAATTGAATTTATACAGTTATTAATATTTTCATAAATTACAAAAAATTAAACATAAATCGAAGAGTGAGTCATTATAATTGGTAATGTTTATTTCATTTACCTTTGAAATGTTATTCTTGAGTACAACATCCCAAGGAGCGATGACGGTTTTAATCCTCGTCGTTGAGTTCAGAAAAATAGCGTTGCTCTCTGGATCCAGACTAAAGTTGAATTCCATAGATGGAGGTTCCGGTGATTCTTTTGGATCATCGATCGCAGAACCCATCACATAAAATCTGCTCACATTTGCGGTGAAGTTCGGATCTAGCGTTGCTGCCAAGGCCACATTTGTCAACGGACCGAGAGTCAAGATGCTGACTTCTCCTATTTAGCAAAATTTATTTATCTAATTGATTAATAAAGTATTAATTAATATGTTTTTAGTAAAGATACCTGGATACTTTTTTATTAATTCAATCATTGCGATCGAAGCATGTTTGGATCTATCAACGGTAGCGACAATTTCTCTATTGAATTTGAAATCTCCAAGTCCATCTTTGCCAAAGTAGTCAGATGCTGTGTAATTTTGAATCAAAGGTTTTGTTGCTCCTTTATAGATAGGAATCTAAAATTTTAAAGAACCGTCATTCTTTTTTAATATATAAATAATATATTAAAAAAGAATAACAAGAAAGATCAGGCTTTTATAGTTTTTTTTATATGATTATGCAGAACTACTCAAATTCATAAAGCTTTAACGGAAGCAACTCTCTTCTATAAATAAAGCATACAATAGAATAAAGGTACTTAGAAAAATATGTGTAATACAATACTAATAAGATAATTAGAAAACACCTAAAAGTTTCCACTGTAAAAGAAGAAATTATTTAATTCTTTAACTCTTTTGCTATTATTTTTGTTAAGAATTCTTACCATAAGGTAAGAGCTCACAAGTTATTTATTTAGTTTTCATATTGTAAATTAAATAAAATCAAAGAAACTACAGTTTATTTAAAACTCGCAATATGTAAAAGAAAAATATCCACTCCAACTTATCTTTACAGAAAAAAAGAACTTACGTCGGTGCGATTAGCCACGGTGAGGATCTTACGAACGTTGATCACCACATTCTCAATGTCGGTGTTCCCGTAGGAGCAGGTGATAGCGATGACTTGCAGTTTCTCGGAGGCCGCCAGCGCCAGGAAGAGCGCGACTGCATCGTCGCTGCCCGCGTCCGTGTCTATTATGAGCTTCATCGGGTTACTTGCCTGGCTTTTGTGCGAGAGCGAATATTAGTACGCTGTTTCGAATAAATGACTTTAGCGCGATTTTAGGGAGGGATTTTCAGAGGACTATTTTTAGTTTTTATTTTGTGCAATATTTTGTACAGCATAGTAGCATTTAAATTTGACAAATAAATATTAAGAAATTAATGCTGAACGCGAGATCTTTTAAAGTTACGATTGTACTTACCAAAAATAAACTGACAGAAGACAGACAATTAATATCAAGCATAAACGATTCATTATAAGTTTTTTTATTTAAAAAAATTTCACACACTTAGAAAAATAAAAGCGAGATTGTAAGCACGTGGTGCATCAGTTCTAATTGAAATTGTGGTTAGCAGCTGTGATTTTCATAGTTGAATAACAATCTCAATGTATCAGCTGTTATCTTGATGAGACTTTGTATAAGTGTCGTTCTATTTTACAATATACACACGTATATTTTTCTGTTAAAGACGGTCAATACGTATTCACAAGTTCCTAGTAATCAACTTATTTCTTTGTATACTGCGAAACGATCTAAGAAATATAAAATTGATTTAAAAAATGATTAATATAATTTTTTGGAAAGTTCGATCCAATATTCATTTAATTATTTCGTAAAACCGTTTTAGTAAAATAAGATTCAAGTGGTATTTTTTTAAGTAAAAACTTTCAATCATTGTTTTAATATAAAAATTTAAAAAATTGTACAATTACATATCTGTATCACTGTCAATTGACATATAAAATCTATTTTGCAGTCTTTAATTCTTCAACTGTCTTCTAGCAACAAAAAACCTTGCAAGCGACTGAACCGCATTCCCGAAGTTTGGATGAACTGCTAGTGTCCTTTGTATCCAACCAGGTAGTGACTTTGTTTTATTAGCGTAGCGCTTATCTAGCAATACTACAGTAGAGTAATCGGCGATGTGACGTACTGCTCGACCGATGCACTGATTCACTGCCTTCATGCATGCATTCTCATAAAAGATCGAGCCTGCGTCTGGTTTCTGCAACAGGTTTGTTGTAATTAATGAATAAATTGTTTTCTTTGTACAGCTCTACCTGCAATGTTTTATTGATCTGAGTATTTTTTCAATTTTATTTATATTTTGAATGAGAAGAGAATGTTATAGTTTTTGAATTTGAAACACAATTTAATTCATGACAATTAATAAATTTCTGTTAATAAATAACTATTTTTTGTATGCTTTCTTAACGTATTTACTTTAATATGGATGATAAATCTTTGTATAAGACACTACAGATTCTTCATTGCAATATAAGAAATAATATTTTATAACGTTTACTTACGACGTTTTCTTTTAAATATTTCATTTTTTCTTGTAATTCTGGAGATTTAATGTTTGGATATGGCATGCCAACTACTACAACACATCGTCCTAAATCATCAGAAAAATTTAGACCTTCACTCAATTTTCCACCTTAAAAAATTAAAAATCATAACTCCATTAAATGTATTTATTATTAAAATAGAATAATTTATTGTTTTTATAAAAATGTTTAATTCTCTTAGATTTCTAAATACTTGCCTACTACGCTAAATAATATTGCTCCAGTTTGTGGTTTTATCGGTTTTTTAACAGCAGAAGAATACTGTTCTAAAACTTGGTTGACCTACAATATAATAAATTGATAAAATATGTAATTTATAAAATGATTTTGAATATTTGGAAATTGAATTAAGTATAAAGTACCTGTGTAGTTGATTTTGGTTCTCTAAATAGTGATTTCTTTGAACGAATTTTCGTCAAAACTCCACTGGATTCTAAGTGTTTCGACATTAATTCTTCATAACCATAGGAGGGTAGAAAAACTACAATACCTGCTGGTATAATATTACACAAATTAATCAATGTCCTTCCTAATTCGTCTAGCTAAAAAATGAAAAAAAAAATGTACACTTCAAAATGTTCTGAGTAATAGAAACTTAATTAATTAGTTTTAACGTTTACCAAATTAGTGTTTTGTCTATTTTGAAAGTTAAATTCAAACTCAACATTAGTTGGACCCTTTTTTAAAATGCAAGTAAGAATATTTTCCCTTGGAATTACGTGATCACAAGAGAAGGTAACAATTCTTTCAGGTTTAGCTCCAGCACCCATAAAAAGTTGTTCTCTAAATTCGGACATTGGTTCCATAGTTCCACCTGCTAGTACTACAGATCTTGCTTCCTGCACTATATGTATTGAAACTTAGAGAAAATTCGTAAAATTTTATAATCTAAAATATTTACCTATATCTGAAAAGTGGGCTGCTGGATTTAATAAAAGAAATTTTAAGTATCCTTCTCCAATTGTTTGTCCAGGCACCACAAAAATTCTACCATCACAATAGTTAGTTTTAAGAGTTTCTAAGAAGCTTGCAATAACTACCAAAGGACTAGTGATTTGTTCTTTAGCGAGTTCATTTGTACATTTATTTGTATTTTCTTGTATTGTAGGCACATCTTTCTTTTTTAAAGAGTCAAGAAATGCAGAAACACCTTTTTTATTTTCAGTATTTTCTTTTAAAGTTGGATCACTTTCATATTTTTCAATAAACCCGCGTAATTTGTGGATTAATTTGGATTTTTGAATAAAATCAATTATGGTGAACACATTAACACTGTCAATTTCTGATAAAGTTTCAAATTGTTCAATGCTGTATAACTTGGTATCTGTTTTAATTTGAGTTTTATCATCTGGGTGAGATTTTACATTACCTCCAAGTAATTTAAGTAGTTTCTTAGTGCAGAAGCTTAATTGACTTAAAAGCAGCACATTTTTTGCTGTTAAAACATTCTTAAACCTGTAATTAAAATTAATAATCTATTAAAGGCTTAAAAAATACTCAATATTTTGTTCAATGACGTAGATTATACCTATTTTGGTACTGAGTTAATTGATTTAAACAGTGCAAAATATGTTTGCCAGTAACAGTCACACTATGCATTCTCTCAATAGCATCTAATAGATTATGAGCTTCATCAATAATTAAAATGTTATTCTTTAAATTAATACCTAAACTCTGTCTTGTACTTTTATGTAATATAGAATTATAAGGAACAAGAATGACTTGCCCATCTTCTATAGATTTTCTAGTGGAATAATAAGGACAAGTTTTTAAATCTTCAGCTTTTTTTACAGTGTCTTCAATGTCACGAATGCTAGTCAAAATTTCTGCCATTAACAATGATTGCTCTCCAGGCATAAACGGGCATGATGTCATAGACTTTTTTCTCTTCAAATCTTTTTCTTTTTTAGAAGTAGCTTTTTTCTTTTGCAGTTGCTGGCATGTGTCATTTATCAAGCTAATACTTTTCAATGCTTTCACCTTTGAATTTATACAATAATTATTCCTGCAAATTTTTTTATTAATGATAGGTAAACATTTTTAACTAAATAATTTTTTTAACTCACCTTGAAGCAAGAGGCACAACCGATACTTGTTCTAAATAAGGACTTTTTTTTAATTCTCCGATGAATTGTGAAAGTTGTGAGTGAGTTCTAGAACAGAAATATATTTTACAATTTTGAGATCCTACTTCAGTCTCTTCTTCTTCTTCGGAACTATCAGAATGACAGTCTGTATCTTTTAAAATAAAATCTTCATCTATAGATTCTTCTTTTGTCATTTGATTATCATATTCTTCAGCCAAAAGTTCTTTTTTATCTTTATTTTTATTTTTCCACTTATTGTTTAAATACTTTTTGTCATTTTTAGACTTTTCTTTATGTTGATCAATACATTCCTTATATTTCATCTTTTTTTCTTCTTGCTTTGAGAGAGCATCTATTTTCTTTTGTAAAGTTTGTTTTTCTAAATTTAGATCTATTTGTTCTGTTTGAATTGAAAACCAATCATTCTCATTTCGTTTTTGAATTTCTTTGAGTTTTTCTTCAATTTCTGCTTTTTTCTTTTCTAAAGCATTTTTCTCATTATTTTGATGATCAATTAACCATCTTAAAGCACCACAGATAATTGACAATGTTTTACCAGTTCCTGTTGGACTTTCAAAAATACCCAAATGGCCCTTTTCTAAACAGAGAAATAGATTTTTCATAAAATCTGCTTGAATTGGGTATGGTGGAAATGGAAATGGAAATTCTTGCGGTGGTTCCATTTTTGTTCGTGCCGAAACTGCTATTCACCAAGACTTTTTTACATCTATATTGCTTAAAAAAATAAATTAGGTAAATAATTTTTCTTGATATCACCACGTATAAATAACCTTAAACTTTGACTGATTACGAAAAGAACAAGATTTTACAGATGTTAAGATTCTTATCAAAAATAATGTCATAATTAATTAAACATTCGCAGTTTTTCCAAAGATGTTTACATTCTGAGAAAAGCATCTGTTTTTATAGTTCAGCAGAATTTCACTAGAAAGCGCGCTAAAGTCAACAGGTGAGTATTTTGATTGTCAAAGAACATCAGTCGGTCAGTTGGTTTGGTGCCTTGGTGGATCTATATTCTGGTTATTGTTATTATATTATAGGTATTTGCTCGAAGTTTTGATAATTTTGAGAAATCTGCAACACTTATTGCAAATATTAACATATCTCACTAATTAGAAGCAAAATTAACTAATGGAGGCTAATAATTTATCTTTAAAATTTTCTAACTAAAATTTTAAATAGAATTTTTGTTATTGGGTAACTAGTTAATTAAAAATTTACTTTTATTAGTTGATATAATTATTATAAGAAAGATATCGGGTTTAGTGACAACGTACACGTGGGTCAAAACTGCAGTCACGTGAAACAAAGTCTATAAATTGAATCACGTAGTATAATTGTTTCATTTGATCAAGTTCCGACTTCCTGGTTTTGGTTTCAAGTTTCAAGCAGATTTTAGATCATTTTTAACATTTTTATTTGCGGTTATTTGAATAGATGTTTAATTGTATGTATTCTTGCATTTTACGGTAAGTATACCATTTTCGTATAAAAGTGTATTCGGTAGACTTTAATATTCGCATTATTTTTATATTGCGCTTGTCTATGATGTATCATCACTCGACATTTTCTTTGTTTTTGTTGACGTTTGCGGCTTGAATGACAAAGTAAGCGAGAAATTACTCTTTATAAAAGAAATATATTTGAGTTGTTACATTATTATACTATTATTAATTATTATATAAACTAATGATAATAATGTTAGTTTTTGTTGTACATTAATGTAAGAGCTTTATTTTATGAATTATATTTGGATATAATTTAAATTAAAAGTAAAAAGAAAGTGTAAAAAGAGTTTTAATAACTTTTTCATTAACACAAGCTATTAAATGACTTGAGAAAATTAAATTTAGGCTTTTTTATTTTAGATATATTCACTCAAAATATTTCTTTCAAAAATAATTAGTAATGGAATATTTGTCTTTGAAAATTAAACAGAATATTTTCTTAATAAAGTATATTAATTTATGTGTTTAACAGATCAGAAAAATATGGATCCAAGATTAAGTAGAAGTGAACACGCAAGCCAAAGAATACCAAAGGGGTTGAAGACAAAGCTTGAAAAAGTAGATCTATTGAGGTCAGTTCAAGAAAGTTCTGTAAACAAACTTAATGATTTCATAATTGAAAATGGAATATCTTTAGATTCCAAATGCTTAGATTATACTATTATAAATACTGCTCTTAAAAAAGGTCGTAAAGACATTGCTAAATTTTTGATCGATAGAAATTATGTTGTTAACAGGACAACCGAATCCAGCAGTATTTCTGACACACCTCTACATTATGCTGTTAAAATGGAGGACATGGAGCTTCTTTCAACTTTGCTGGATAAAAATGCATCTATCGTTGTACCAAATGCCAATGGGGATACACCAATCCATCTTGCTTTTATGAGAAGACAAGATATTATGGTTGATGCTATGTTTAATTCTGCAAATCACACAAAGGCATTAAACATGGCTAATAAGCATGGTTTGACTCTTTTTCATATTGCTTGTGCAAGAGACAATTCAAAAGTTGTTGAAAACTTTTTAGACAGTGGTGTTGATATTAATATTAGGATTAATTGTAATTCACCTTTGTGGGCTGGCTATACACCTATGCATTTTGCTGTAGAGTTTACCAGTGTAGATGTTATAAAATTACTTGTAAATGCAGGTGCAAGTATATTTACCAAAGATGCAAAGGATGTCATGCCAATACATTTAGGAAGACTAAAGTATCTTAATGCCTCAATGGCAAATTACTTTTTGTCAAGCAATGAAAAAGTGGGTGAACTTGGAGTTGATTCAAAAATAACTAATTTTCATATTGCTTGTATGAAGGATGATCCAGTTCTTGTTAAAGCTTACATAGATAAGGGAGCATCTGTCCATAAGCCTATTATGAAATCAGCTGTTTTTTGCCCCTTGTATTCACCTCTACATTTTGCTGTTGAAAGTAATTGTATAGAAAATGTTCAGTTACTTTTAAACGAGGGAGTAGAAATAGAACAGCAAAATGAATATTACATGACTGCTTTACATCTTGCTCTTTACAATGAAGATCACAAGAATAAGAATGGCATTGTAGATTTGTTATATACAGCACTTGAAGATAAGAGTGCAAATCGTACTGACTTAAATGGATTAAATTATTTTCACATAGCTTGTACTAGAAATGATTTAGATCTGGCTCAAAAATTCTTGGATGCTGAGGAAGATGTCAATTCTCAAATCTTCTATAATCTGAGGAATTTTGCCTATTATTCTCCTTTGCACTTTGCAGTGCGATATGGTCATGGGGAAATGGTACAATTGCTCATTAAATATGGGGCCAGTGTGAACAGGACTGACAATGGTATGCACGGAACTCCTCTTCATCTGGCTTTCGAGGGAGAAGATGAAGAGATAATTGAAATCTTGCTGAAAAATGGCGCCAGAGGAAATGTAATCAGGCCTTTCGATGATAAGTCTCTGCTTCACATACTTGTAGAAAAATTAATGGACAAAAGTTGCTGTGATAGAGAAAAAATTAAATTAAGAAGTGCTGTCTGTAAACTGGATGGCAACTCTGAATATTACATAAAAAAACTAGTTAGATCAGGCTGTGACATTAATGCTAAGGATTCAGATGGCAATACAGCACTTCATTTTGCCTGTAATAAACTTAGGGATGGTATCAAATATGTCAGATTCCTTCTTGATTGGGGTGCTGACATAAACATAGAGAATAATGTTGGAAGGACTCCATTTGATATGACTTTCTTAGACTCTTATAAAAACAATGCTGAGGATTACATGACTTTATATCATCATGTAAAAGCCCTAGATGCTCTTGGAGTTAAAATAAACCCAAAGAACAACAAATGTTGCGACAAGATTTTAGACGAGAAAAACAAATGCGAGCCAGGTTCTATATACTTTATGGAGGACAAACTAAATATCAAAAGCAAACAACGAACTGATGAAGTAGCAAAGTTAAAATTTCATAAAATAGACAAACGCACTTCTTTGTATGACATAATTTTCGACAACCCAGGAAAATTAGCTCAACACGTGCAGAACACCATCTTTCAAAGTGTCATAGACTCAAGGAAATTTAAAACGAATTACCCGACTTATGGCTACCTGCTTCAGCTGCAATTTCAGAGGGGAATGGATTGTTCGGAGTCCGTCAAGGCTGAAGAATTGGAGAGATCTAGAAATGTGGATAGGTCGACCGATAGAGCCAGATCAATTGATAGATCGAGAGATGGAGAAAGGTCGAAGGATATTTACAGACCGATTGATAGATCGAGAGATGAAGAAAGATCGAATGATATTTACAGATCAATTGATAGATCGAGAGATGAAGAAAGATCGAAGGACATTTACAGACCGACTGATAGATCGAGAGATGAAGAAAGATCGAAGGATATGTACAGACCGAGGTCACCGTCTCGTGACACGAAGCGCAGACGTTACAGATAAGTTTTTTCGAGAATTTAGAACTATCGTAAACACTACGTTGATTTTAAAAGAGATTACTTCGTAATGTATGTTTTATATTCCGTGTTTATATAATATATTAAAATTTTTAAGTATTTTAAGAATAAAGTAAATTCCCTATTGCAAAGATCTCATAAAATCCGATAAAAGGGAGCAGAAACAGAGCAGATAAAATTTTATCGGGTTCTATGAGGTTTCTGCTCCCTTTTATCGGATTTTATGAGATCTTTGCAATAGGGTTAATATAAAATTGCTTAATTAATATAAATTTGGTCCTACGTAAAGAAGCGATAATTCAGTTGTGTTGCTAATTATTAGTAATTCTCTTCTTAAATTGCAATGCAGTATTTTCTTTGTTACTTAGTATTTACATAAAATATAAATTATAAAATTTATTTGAAATATATATATATATATATATATATATTTATACGCAAGTGCCTTGAAAGTAAAATTTAAAGTTTCTTTAAATCTTCGTTTGTGAGTAGTTATATATTGTTAATAATAATAATCTTTATAAGTATTTTTAAAGTAAGTTTATTCTTGTACTTTAAGGTTGACACTGTAACAGTATACGAGATAATTGTCAAAAGGCATTAGATAACATTCTAACAGGTCTATTAGTTTTGTAATAAATAAACAGATTCGACGATAGTATTATATATTTTTTTTTTCACCATGAACAATCAATGTACAAAATACAAAAAAATAAAAGAACGCCAAGCCGGCTATCTCTGACGATTATTAATAGCATTAATTATGTTTTTAAAAACCTTACTTATTTTCAACTTCAAATTTCAAATTTCAATTCAATTCAGACCACTGAATCCTCAACAGTTCGAGTCTCACAGAAAGCGAAGCATTAATTGATATACGGCCCAAAAAACCGTAATATTTCTCTCTTTCACCGACGCCGGGCCTGAAAAAAAGCCACAAAAACTAAAGGCCGCACGAGCCGAATGAAAGTTAGAAAAAGAAAGTGACCCGTGCAATCCCGCGAACGAGAATAAAAGTGCGGTTGATAAAAAGCGAAAATCGACGACCGTCTTCCGCAGCGTTTTTTGCGCCTCATTTTCGGGGCCCATGTTTGACAATGCATTTGAGTTCGAGGCTGACACAGGATGGTAGAGTGAAAGTTTTGGGTGTGTTATCTTGGGCGAGTTCTTTTTTTTAATCTGCGGTTTGTTTTTTGCTTTAATTTAACGTTGGAGTTGTTTTTCGATTATTTAGTTGATTTTGAATTATTTGTTATAGTTCAATATACGATTACAATCATTAGACAGTGGATCAGTATTTTAATAAGTTTTTAACTATATATTAAAAAATTATTTCAATTCTATAATAAGAAATAAACGAACTATAAACATTATAATTACATTTAAAAATTGTTTCTGCAGATAAATAATGTTTCGATTCAGCATAAAGTAGGTTAAAAGTATGTAAATATTAAGTGATTATAATCTATAGATTACCTATAGTAAAATTATTTACAAATTTTGTAAAGATGAAAAATCGATAGGTAATATTTAAATACTTTATAAAAAATAAATTCCAATCCTGGAAAAATAATTTTTATTCGATTTTATTAGATAATTCAATTAAAAGTTCATTAAACTCAATCTAAAATAACCTTAAAACTATGAATAAAAATATTCATTATTCACAGATCGTTTACAATCTAATGTTTTCCGGAAGTAAGTTAGAAAATCTATTTACCTCTAATTTATTAGAAAACTAGCCATTATAGCACTATTTAATGACTTAATTATAGAATAATATGACAGTTTGGCTCTGAAAGACTATTCAAATAAACTATCAGCAGTAATAAAATATTGATCAGTTAAAAGAAGAAAAAACTAGGGATCATTGCAACCGAAAAGCTTCTTCTCTCCCCGAGAAAGAAAGCACCAAGCACCGAGCAGAATGAAAAGGAAAAAAGGGACCTTCCGAAAGATTTGCCAGCGTATAAAATGGCCATCCAGCCTCCTCGGGTGAAAAAGTGAGCTCCTTAGTTTCCGGTGGGAGTTTTCACTCGGCACCGCTGCAGCCATCGGGTTTCCGGGCTGCCTCTCTCGAAACTGGTACAGCAGGCGAGAGTGCGTCTGCTCGTCGGGCGGCAGGCAGATGGAGAGCAGCCGATCGGCTACGACGACGACGGTGAGAGCGAAAAAGCCCGTTTTCGAGATGCTGAGCGGACCTTTCCTCGCGCTCCGCTCATCAGTAGGCGGCCGCCGACCGACCGAGTCCAATCATTCGTGAGCGCCGCGCCGAGCACGAGCTTGCTTGCTTGCGCGGCTCTTTTACTCTGTGCTGTGCGGGTTGCTTTGTGAGTTTTGTGAGCCCGCTCCAAAGACTGAACTGCACTGGATTCTGGATGAGCCGCGAGCTTTTCCATTGCGGAATTATTTCCTCGGGATTTCAGGTTTGACTTTCTTAACATTGCTCGGTGTACGGACGTTTTTCAAGTAAACTTACGAGGACCTATAGAAATCTCGCTTCTCTATTCTCATTTGAAACGTTATTTTCTAATTAAGCGTGAAAAATAATTAAGCTCTAAATATTAGTTTCGCTAAGTTATAAATTTCAAAGCGGAGTCTGTAATAGATGGCCTTGAATGATTTAGTAGTACCAATTTTCTACTATTAGCTTTCTGTTTTATTAATACTTGAGATAATATGCACTATTCCGAGTAAGTAGATTTGTGAACTGAAAGTTGAATAAAGATTCAGCGGGCACAGATTATGTGTCATGCATCTTGACTGAAATCAATACACCGTTTTCATATTCACTTCTAAGGTATGAACTAAATTTATATCGCTCATAGACATCATAATAAACTAGTCAACGTGTAATATATTGAATCGTAATTTCAACTTATAAGTTCAAAGAGATTATATCTCTTAAATTAAAAGAAGAAATTTATATACTTTGATTCGTAAATTATTAATTTTTATCGAAATTAAGATATAAAAGCCGAACATTTTATAATTTCGCTCGAAACGTAGCCAAGTTTCTGCCTCGAAAATTTAACGCTGAAAAATCTAAGAAAACGTCAAGCGAAAGTCCTCTATTGAACAGCACTTATCCTCGAATTATCATTCAAAATGAAGCATCTTCTAAAAATG
Source organism: Ormyrus labotus (assembly GCA_035582975.1). Classification (NCBI taxonomy): domain Eukaryota; kingdom Metazoa; phylum Arthropoda; class Insecta; order Hymenoptera; family Ormyridae; genus Ormyrus; species Ormyrus labotus. The sequence goes on from JAWWEO010000036.1 coordinate 11,993,774, forward strand.
TTGGTACTTTCACGGTGACAAAGCCGACTTTCACGCTCTCGCATGTAAACACTCCCCGGGACCGGTGGTCCCGAAAATCCCAAAAATCCGATCGCGCGCCGAGTATTAACCTTAATAGCGCGATGAAATTGCCCGATTAGCGTTTCACGACACAGAAATAAAAAAGAGAAAGTCAAAGTAAAGTCTCGGCCGACCTGCCGGCGTAATTGTGTACCCCGGCTGCTGCTTGGCTACGCGCTGTAATTGTCGCAAGTGCGAGGGAAAACGCGGCGCGTAACGCGGACGCGCGACGAGTCCTTTTTACGTTCCGATTGCAGCGCGAGGCGGCTGCCGAGGCTCGATCGTGGCTTTGCGATTTTCATGTCTCGCAGCTACTGCACTTTTAAATATATAATCAGTGTTTTTAACATTCGCTTTAGATGATTATGGGGAATTTTTTTTTTTAATCAATAATTATGGATATACATTTAGAATCTGGATTTTCAGTCAAACTCAGATTTGAGTTTTGCAATAAATTACACGTACACATCACAAGCAAGCGATTAAAAGATTAGAAAGTAATAAAAAAAAAAAGATCAATCCAAAAGCAAAATTTATTAAAAACTTTAAAAACTGGAAATTTCATTTAATACATCTTTTTAAAATAATTTTCAATCGTTAAATTCAAAACTTTTTATAGGCTCTGCATTTAGAGAAGATTAAATTTACTACAATAAATCATATAAAAACAATATGCACACAAAGTAAATGATATAATTATTTACAGCTCATAAATGCTTAGAAGTACCGTATCCAAAAAATGCGTAAATACGCTATTACAAGCGTTGACAGTAATCTCTGTCATATACATTCAAGCAGATGCAATTGTAAGTGTACGTTCCACTTATGTGAATGAAGAGATTTTTGTCGATTCCTGTTCGTTTTCGTGCGTAATTATATAGTTAAATTTATGACCGCCAATCCCGCAACGAAAAGCCGTACGTAAACCGCTGTCAGTGTGTAAAGTAGGCAGATGATAGTTAATGTCACTTGCGATGTAGACGTGAATATCGCTGGAAAAATTAAGAGAATGTCTTCGGGCGCATTCATTGCAAGATTTTGGCGAAGGTTTTCAATTTATAGTTTGTATTTTGTAATGATTATTAGAGCGGAAAGCAAAATTTATTGTGTTCTATGTATTGCGTAATGAGAATTAATTTTGCCATAAAATTGAGTACAAGTTGCGAGTGCGGTTTTAAAAATTGAGGAAAACTGGTAGCAGAAGCGGGAAGTTGTCCTACTTTAAATTGGTGCTTCTGTTTAGCTTAAAAACACTTTATCAACGATTCAGTAAAAGTCGACGACGGAAAATTAAGTGTCTTAATCACTTTGCCGTAAAAGGTTTCAGAGCAAAAATAATGGTTACATTGTTTCTGCGTCAAAAATAGTCGACAATTAGCGTAAATTTAAGAAGCTGACAAGTGCATCGTAAACACTGAGCATTCTTTTAAACTTGTAAGTTTATGACGTGCGAAGAAAATTTTTGTTATTGTTACATCAAATTTTTTCCAACTTTTGAGACGAAACTATGTAAATATTAATTTTAGTCAGATCTGATTGCTGAGTGAAAACTTTCGTCACAGTTATTTCAAAATTTAGTTTATAAAATCCTTTTTAATTCTTTTTATTCTGCCAAGCTGCCTCATCTGTAAATCAATTTACAAATAATCTAAAGACTTGAAATTAAACATTCCCTCAAATCAGTTAAAAAAATCGTTGGAAAAAGCCCGTACAACCTGGCATCAAGAGCGACGTCTCCTCCGAGTCTGCAACCGGCGATTACCAGAGGCTTTTCCGTACCGGCGATAAAGACCTTGATCAAGGCCTGCTCTCTCAAGGAAGCGATGCGTGCAGCCGGCGGGAAAAAGCGCGGACTTGGTTTCTTACGCCGCCGTAATCGATGATTGATGCGGCGCGAATTCGCGCGCTCGTTAGCCAGTTGCACAATGGCTTCAACTCTTTTACGCAATTAATTATGCTGCCCGGGAGCTTATTATATTGCGAGCGTAATAGGCCTTTGCGTGCGGCTCGTTTTTCTTGCTTCGTCTTTGCAGGAAAGCAGGCTTTGGGAGGAAAGTTTTTAATTGGGGAAAAATCCTGGCTTGAGCGTTCGCTTTGGAAACAAAGTCTTTTCTTTTGGTAAAGCAGCATTTTTCAGGCGTTTGCTCGACTTTCTTTCAAGTGATTTTGTATTTGAATAAATTTAGTAGCCTACTTTATTGACATGTTTGATGCTTGACATGTGATAATCAGGCAAGCTATAACACGGAAATAAATTTTCTTTATAGATTTATCTTGCGAAATAGGTTTTATTGGGGAAGAAAATGTAATTTTTAAAAAAGGCGAATCGTGTTTTGTCCTGCTTCGAATAGCACTTTGAGAACTTTCTACAATTTTATGAAAGACTATTTGTAAAAAGAGGAATGATAAAGAAGTAATTCAAGTAGAATAAAAATAAATATCTTATACTCGTAAGAAAACAATGAAGTTTTACTTTCAAAATCACTTTTAATTAGAGTGAGATAATTTGCATTGTTCTGCATTCTAATAGTACACTCTGTGTTAAATAATTCATTCATCAAGCTTTCATATTTCGAATTACTATTCATCGTATAAAAAATAGTAGTGTTTATTTTTTTAAAAAGAAAATTAAACTCGAAAATACGGGCAGATGTAAACCGGTTCATGGAATTTATTAAAACGAAAAAGCAAACAAACTCGAGCGTTTTACCGATTAATAAATAACGTAAGAGCGCTGAAGGCTTCTTTGGCGAAACCCTTCCCCACTGGCAGCCGTCGAATTATCGCTTACTTCACTCTCGCAAAATGGCATCGGGCAACTCTCTCCATCGTCCAGCGGCAAGAAACGGCTCGGGCGAACAATCGGCATCGGCACGATCCCCGGGAGACTTTCACTAATAACTAAGGACGGATCGCAGCGGCGCACACACACGAAAGAGAGAGGCTCGCCGGCGACGTCTTCCCGTGGCGCTAAAGTGCGTTCCACTTGTTTCAGTGGCCTGGTTCCGTGTCCCACATCCGCCCGGCAGGAGGAAGCGCCGCCGATATGACTGATTGATACCTCGGCGCGACGATCGCCTGCCTCCTGAGAGGGGAGATCGAGAGGTGAGGGATATGTGGAGATCGGCGCTCGTCCTCGCCGCTGCTGCCTGCTGCCTCCACGCTGTCGGCTGCAGGAGGAACGACAAGTACATGAACTTTGGTAATCAGCTTTTAACCTTTTCCTCTCTTGCTTTCGATAGTAGGTGAGCAGCTAGATTTTCGGTTAGTAAGAGAAATCAGCGATGCATCAAGCAAGTATGCTTGATAATTCCAATGATAAATCTTGGTTGATATAAATTATGAATTTGATGTATATTCATTGAATGCGCGACTATTAATATCTTTATTTTCGAGATCGCTTATCCAATTTGAATGATTTATAAATATAAAAATCCGGACAAATAATTAAAGTCACGACTAGAGAGTAATATAAAACTTACAAGTACAGTGTCTAATACGTATTATTAAAAAAAAAAACTTTTATTTCTACTTTTACATTGCAATATTTAATCTACTTAATACGTCAAAATAATGTAGAAATTGTAATATACAGTGCACAATTTCTTAAAATAATATTTGGACAAATCTGCTAATAATTCTAATTAATCTTAACTTTTGCAGATTCTTTAGATGATCAAGGAACACTACAAAACGTCATCGACTCACACGACCAGCTGAGATTCTTCGACGAGCTCGGACGTAAGCGAAATTCTCTTTACTTCCACACACACACACGTAGGCGGACACCCAAACACTGAAGCGTGTAGTCATTTAAGAGTGCGTAGAACATAAGAAAAGAGCGTGTACGCCGTAAGTAAAAGTGTACAACTTTCACGCTCGCAGGAGGCGCCTTTGTACCTCTTAAGACGGAGGCACATTTTAATTTCACAAAAGTTTCACGTTTTTGTCAATTTCGATCAGTGTGAATTTTATTAGAAAGTTTCCTGCTGCTTCTTTGAATTAAAAAGATTAGACAAAAATTAGAATGAGTCGGACGTTAAGATATTTAAATATTAGAAATATGGTTTATTTAGATATAAAGTGCGGAATTTATGGAGAATCGTTATTATTTTGGAAAAAGGTAGAAAGTGATAAGTAAATATTGCACTTTCGTTGGTTTTCATTTTAAAGCTCAGACTTTTAACTTTACTGAAAGCAGTAGATAATAAAAATTTGATTTCATTTCTTTAGGCTTCTCTCAATGAAAGTAATCGTTAACAGTGCTATAGTAATAAAACAAGTATTTGAAAGTTTTGCCGGCGGGTGAAAATATTAGAAGTTAATAGAGACTACGGCTTAACTTGCAGAGGCAATAAATTTTAAATCCGTTGCAAAAACAAACTCCTTAAGACAGATAAAATAATAGTAATTGTAAGAAGCTATATTTATTTTTACAAAGTAGACGTTTCTCCAGTACAAACAAAATTAAGTTTTGGAAAATTGATTCCCTTTCCGAGTACTTAAACAAGTTTTCAAAAAAACAATCTCCCTTTAAAAATCCTAATCTCTATCTCGAAAATGCCACTTTCTTCGCGCGAAACTTTCCCCTTCAGATATCTCTTCGACGAGCGTCGGCGATTGTTCGAAAAACTAGAGGCACATGAAGGATGATTCGACAGAAGCGCGGAGCAAACAATGCACCCGCCGTGCTCTTACTTTTACCTGCTGCTTTTTCGGACGCGCAAAAACGCCACCCAAAGGCGACAGCGCCAACGTAACGACCTGGCGGCTGAGCACGTTGCGGCTGCTTTCGGTGAAAAGTGACCGTAGCTGTGAAAGCACGCACCGATTTTTTTTTCTTTTCTTTTCGGGAACGCGTTAAGCGGAGGAAAGAGTGCTGACAATCGTGGTGAGAAAGCTTTCTGGATTAGATTGGTGGGAAGGTCAAGAGCGACTGGAATTTTTGTTTTCGGAAATTCCTGGAATTCCGTGTGGAAAAAGTGAATTTAATGTTTGATCGAAGGTGACATTTTTAATATTTAGTCAATTCATTTGGTGCGTTTTTGAATTTGTAGATTAGTTCAAATTTTAGAGAATAATTATGTCCGATAGGAAATCAAATTGTTTTTGGTTAAAGATTTTTTAAGAAGAATTTAATTAAGAACTAGATCGGTTACATGAAATTATGTTCATTATAATTTAGTATACTAATTTTTAGTTAGTATTACGAAACTCCAAGATTCTATTTTATATTATTAAAATATACGAATCCATTTCACAACATTATATTATTAGCGTTCACGTTACTTTTAATATAATATACACTTTAATTACTCAAGTAAACAGCATGTCATGAGAATTCTTATTCAGACCTCTTTCTCAGACCAACAGTTAATCTCATTTGACAAACGATCTTCAGCTACTGAACTGAAAAGCCTCCTTCAATCCCCAAAATCTGCCTCGACCGCTGAAAGGACCGCGCAAAACCGCAGCTCTCATCGATGCAAACCATGAAATCGCAATTACCGCGGCTGAGCACAGCAGCGTCTTGACCCCGTCACGCTCTGACCGGCGCGCAGCGGCCTTTCGACACTTCTCGCGCTAACCGCGTAGGTGGACGAAGGCTCGTCATCTTCGTCGCGGGCGTGAAATTGTTTTTCGGCTGACGAGCTTCTTTGCCCACGAATACATTAGACGTCGTTTTGAGCGGCTATGAATAAATTATGGATCGGAAATTGGAAACTTGCTGCTTTGACGATGAGTGGGTTCGTTTGTGGGCAGAGGCTTTTCAATGGAGGGATTCGACTGGAGATGTAAAGGGATGAATATTTAGAAAAAAAGTGTAGTAAATAAACTTCAATACTTGTCCGCAGTTGTTACTTTGATTTTAATTACGCAAAAATATAAAGTGTATTTTTATTAAAAAATTTGAAGATTAATTGATGATTGCCACAATTATTATACACAGTAGCTGGAAATTCTTTGATATATTTTTAGTAAGCGTAACTAAATATTTAGCACATATTGCATTATTTTGAGGTTTCCAAACTAAATTTCATCCGCTGTGATGCAAAGTTGTCAACAATTATGTTAATTACTTTTCCAAAGAATTTGTATTTTTTACAATTGAAATTACGTGAGCGCAGGTTAAAAGAAATTCTTTGGACATTTAAAAATTACACGCAATACAGTTTCTACAATTTTATTTTTATTATTTTGAGGTGATACTAGCAATTGACGTAACTTATATTTTGAATTAAAATGAAATACGTTATAATTTAGAGATTCAAGTAGAAAATCTCAAGTATGATTAGACATGCGAACATTCAAACTACAGCAATTTTAAACTCATTCAATGAACATTTTTTAAATTTATACAAAATAGTAATTTGATGCTTTCCGCACCAGTATTCGTGTATTAGTTCTGAAAAATCCCGAAGAGACTATGAATATTTCAGAAGCAATGTCTCAGGCTCATTATTTTTACTCAAACACTCAACAATCTCAAATGACCACCATCCATTATTAGTTGAAACTCAACTTATCCACCTTTAAGATTATACCTTATCAAAGAAGTTACATAAAGCACCGAAACCCAGCCGACCCCTTCTCCCCGAGCAAAAAAGAGCATCGCTCCAGCGATTTCTCCTCGTCGGCGCGCATAATAATAGCGCGCGTCGCCAGAAAAAAAGCGTAGCCCAAGCAAGCAAAGTACAGTGCGGCCGCCGACGCACATAGAGGAGCGACATCCCCGCCTCCTCCTCGCGAAGAAGCAACAGTAGCAGCAGTAGCAGCAGCAGAAGAGTCCGGCGAGAAAGCAAGTGCGCTCTCTCGGAGAAAGCGCTGTCCGGCACTAGTCTGTCGGCGCTCGAGCCCAGCGGATGTCCGCGCGGTCGGAGCGAGTCAAGGATGCGCGTCCTCGCGGCGCTGATGCCGCTGCTGCTGCTCTCCGCCGTCCGCTCCTCCAGGCTGGCTGGTTTCGTGCGCGACGAGACCTTCGTCGTCAGGGAGAACAGAGCCATCGGGGGCGGCGGCTCCAGGAGTCCCAATGCGATCGCGGCCGATACCAGATTCGCCGGTGATTACTATCAGGACGACGAGCAGGGACTGAGCTTGGACGAGGACGAGGAGGACGAGGAGTACAGGCTGACCAGCTTCCTGGACGAGCTCGAGCAGAGGAAGAAGCTGCAGCAGCAGCAGGAGGACAGCTACCAGAGCCACAGGAGGGGCCGCAGGAGGAAGCTCAGCAGCCACGAGCAGGGGATGCTGCTGGTGGAGGCGCTCGGCAAGAGGCAGAGGAACTTCACCGGAGTCGGGGATAACCGGGGCCACCATCCGCAGGCCGACGTGCAGCACGGAATCATGGAGATGCTTGGGAGAAGTACGTTGAGTTTCAAGTGACGGTGGAGTTGAGCATTGTGTCATTGTGTCATAAGGATTTTCTTGGTGATTGTTCTTTTCAGTGTTTGTTTATTTGTTGCGTTTATTGGCTGGTTCAGGTACATTTACTGTTTAAAAAAAATTCATTGATGACCCTGTGAGAAAACTTGCCTGTATACAGAATTTTTGCCGTCTCAAATGTAAACAAACTATTGTATACGCAAGTTTTTTAAAGGTTTAAAGAATTTTTTATTTTTTTATATTGCGATTCATTTTTTTTATTTATTCTACAATTACGATGCAAACTTGAATACGAAATTTTCATAAAAAAATTAAAATCATTTAGTTGCACCACACCATTTATGGGAAGCAGGTTCCGAAAATTATGTTTGCTCAACAAGTTTTGAGAAGCAAAGGCTAATCCTTTCTAACAATGTCGCCTCGCTCAGCAGTCAGGCAAAAGTAGAATTTCATGCCGAATTAACTGAAAATTTAATGGCGCTAAAGTAGGCCGAGAGAAAAGCGTTAAAATTAACACGTTTTTTCCCGGAAGTGTACCAAACGAAGAGAATCTCGCTCGTTACCCGTCTCAGGGCATCTCAGCTGAGAGAAGCGAGCCGATCGCCGCTGCATTTCGGTGCAGCGCCGGTGAAATTAAAGGAGCCGCGGAGGGAAAAACTTTCACGCTCGTTCGTGAGTCCTAAATTTCACTTACGCGAGTCCCATTCGGAAGGAAAGTGACTGCGCCGCATGGACACTCGTTTACTCGAAGAAACAGAGCAGACCGTTCTTTGTGGATGTGTGTATGTGTGTGTGTCGTTGTTTCGCGCCTCGGTGAGCCGGCGTTTTCGAGAATCTTTTCCGAGGCTCCCGTTTTAATTAATCGTGGGAGGCGCTGATTTCGGCGTCTTTTGTAATTTTGATTCTTTGTCGGGAGTCGATGCAGTTTCTCTTGGGGATTTTAGTGCTTTTTTAAGAGTAGAAACTTTTTTCTGTTTGCAGCTTTCTTTTTAGCGGGCATAGGAAAGTTGCAAATTATGAGTTGGGGATTCAAGTTGATGGTAGCTTGAACTTCATTTAAAAGTAGTTTAAACGGTTTTTGAGATAAAAATAATTGAATGTTGGGTATAAGATTAAAATATAAATTACATGAGCCTTTTTAGGCGTTGAAAAGTACAGTTAGGTAATTTTCTTTATGATTTTCTTCTTCTACAATGACATGTAATCACAGATTTATATAACAAAGGTATAATAATAACTAATTTTTAATTTTTTCAGTACTTTCAAAACTTAATGAGTCTATATGTATATTGCTCTGAGTATAATTGATTGCGCCGTAAGATTATTAGAAGCTATGCGCGAATTTTTAAGTTACCATAAGCCTCGTCAAATTACTTATAAAATCTGAAGAAACTCTTTCTGGCTTTTTGGTTTGCAGTGATCCCCCAGACGTGTAAGTACAAAGGCGCGAAATTCGAATGCGGTCTGAGCATCAGCTGTGTGCTGGGAGGCGGCAGGCCGGTCGATCTCTGCTCCGGTGGTATGATATGGAGCTGCTGTGTCGACGACGACGATATACCCGACAAGATTCAGAAGCCCAGCAGCGTGGGACTTTTGCAAAATGCCAGTGAGTTTTCTTTTTTACCTTAGTTTTACTTGTAAAAAGTTCAAAATTTTTCAGTTTTTTAAAGCGATAAACAAATAAATACTACGCATGTCCTGTGACCTCGAAACTGAATTGACGATCAAACACCTGATCGAATCTTAATCTCAAATCGATTAAAATCCTTGCGAAGTAGAGCGTTTTCATTTCCTTTGTAGTCGTAGAAATTAAAGTAGTCAAGGTGGCAATTAAATATCGTGCATGAAAATCGCTTGATTGCACTTAGAAATTGATTCGTACTCGTAGACAAAATTACCTTCACCATTTCTATAAACATTAATAAACAAGTACCAAGTATTTATTAACTTGTAACATACTGTTATATATAAGCCCCGAGGACCCCCTTAAAACCCTTTAAAAACAAACTGATCGAAACTGTTTAACTTTAACCGAATGAAAACTACCCTTGAAACGTGGCGAAAAAATTCGCGAAAAACCGACGGCCAAAAAGCCCCAAGACTGAGTGCCCGAGTGCGGCTTTTAGCCTTGACCCTGGGCCAGTCCCACCGACCAGTCTACCTGGACGACGACGTGAGCGTCTACGGCGCAGGCCTGGGTCCGGCTTACGCCTCGAGCTCGCACCACCAGCAGGAGGTGAACCAGCGGCCGGCTCCGCCGCCGAAGCCGCAACCGATCGATTATCCCCTGGAGGACTTTGGCGACGGCAACAACCTCGACGCGCAGATACACCTCGCCGGCAACGCCAGATACCGTGGTAATCAGTGCTGCGCATCGCAGCCTGTTTGCACTCGAGTCTGTGGCTTTGATGACGATGCGCTTTTTCAGTCTTTGTGTCGTCTTGCATCTGCTTTTTACCTGTTTTTTACCTAGTAATCGAGAGATAAACTCGGTTTATTAGAAATTTTAGGGAATCTACTGATTTCTTTTAGGACATTTCTGTGTTTTATGGGTGTTAAAGTTATGATTTTATAACTACTAAAAGTTTGGCTAAATTCTTACAAATCACCGTAGACAGTTAATTAAAAGTCTGATCAACAAATTAACTCTCAGTGATTCAATAAAAATTTATAACGGTAGAACTTAACAATTAATAAAAGGCAGTAATTTCTATACAAAAGATTTCATACTGCGTATAGAAACCAAGAAAATAGAAATCAGTTGCATATATGACATTAAAAGACGAGCGGTAAACGTTTTCAAAGCTCATAACAGAGAAAATCACTAAATAAAAAAAACCAAGGCAAATTGGATCACCGAGCACTGAACAATAACTTTTTCAACAAAACATGGAGAAAATTTGTAAAAGCACTGTGGATTCGCACTAAACTACTTCACTTTGACTGGAACAAAAATACTGCTGGTAAGAAGACAATTGCTGGAAAAGAAAGTCGAAGAGCAACTTGAAAAATACTGTAAAATCTATAAATGACGTAACATTACGACTATTTTCGTATACATAAGAAGATGCAGAAGAAGTTGAAAACCAATATAGAATAGGAAGACGATTGCACTAAAAATTGCTTTGATCACTTCACGTTCACATATATGATATCACGCAAAACCTCTCTCTGAGTTTGAAATACCAATATAAGCAAACATTTAACACGTGTTTTTTATTTCTAGGTTGCGGTGAATTGTACACTAGAAGCAACAGGATAGTCGGTGGTCACAGTACAAGTTTCGGTAGTCATCCATGGCAGGTGAATACGGTTACATTATTTCACTAAAAAATGCAAATACCTGACTTTCTGCGTTTGTCAATCCCCCAAACAATCCTCCCTCTAATCTTTGGATCTTTGGCAGGCGGCCATAATCAAGTCGGGCTTTCTCACGAAGAAGCTGTCATGCGGCGGCGCGCTGCTCAACAACCGCTGGGTCATCACGGCGGCCCACTGCGTAGCCACGTAAGTGTACTCGCGCCCATAAAGCACTCGGCTTAACAGCCGGTAACGAGGCCCGCTTGTTTGCATTAGCCGGAAAATTCATTCCGCTTACTGGCTCCGTTCGCGAGATCGTTTGGTTCGATTGGCTAATTGGCTGGAATCGCCAGGGATTTGGAGGTTCGGCTGATGGAGTGTTTTACGGGTTATTGGCAGATAGATAAAAGCTTGTAAAAATGAGATTCACTAAAAAAATCATAAATCGATCAATTTTTGGGCTTAAAGTTTAAAAATTGACTTGAAGCACTTCAAAATACTTATCAAGGTTTTTCGAATTTTCGCGCGGCTACAATTTTTTATTAAAACTAGATTACTTTCCAGTGAACTAAAATAAAATCAAAATGAAATATTATAAATGTTTACCATCAGCAATAAGCGAAATCGCTATCAGCGTCGCTCGTTACGCGTTTACGTACGTGTGTACGCCTGCAGGAGTTAAACGCCGTTATTAGTCATGAAGGTAGTTCGCGCGTCGTCGCGACGCCTCGTGCATTATTCAAGTGCTGATTTCATCCCTGCGAGCATTCGGATGCTCTCTTGACTTTCGCTACGAGCGAATTTAGTGAAAGTCGATAGTTTTCATTGCTCTCTTTTATAAAAGAGGGGAGGAACGATAGATTTCGAGAAATTTATATAAGTAGAGACTTTGTTTATTGCATTGTAGGTTACTCTGTGAATCTTAATTTTGTGGAAAGTTATTGTTTTTTTATTTAGGTTGGAGCATACAAATTTAATTTATTTAATATAATGCATGCATTTAATGTTTCAGAAATTTCATAACATCACAAAATTAAACTGATGTAAATGTAAACTTTCTCATAATGAAATATGAGAAAATCTGAATCATTTAATATTTAAATAATCGAAAAGTAAATTTAATAATTAATAAAAGCTTTGTAAATAACTGAGATTTCGAATTTGAATAACGATTTTGGATGTGTGTGCCCGCAGGACCCCGAATAACAATCTGAAAGTGAGACTCGGCGAATGGGATGTCAGGGATGCCTCGGAGCGGCTGCTGCACGAGGAATTCGCCATTGAGAGGAAGGAGGTCGGTGCTGCGCTGATGGATTATATTTTAATGCGAATTCCTGAAATTCGCGCGTGTAAAGCGCCCGAGACTTATTGTTTCTCCCAGGGCGTCTTCAATTCTCATGTCGCAAATCCTGCCGCTCTTGTATAATACGGAACTTTGAGTGAATTTCTGTCCTTTGCTTCGGGAGATATTTGAGAAAATAGCTTTTTAGAATTAAAATTTACTTTATATAATTTTTTATTAAAAAAATTACCTCGTCAAATTACACAAATAATCCCTTGTATAATTTTTGTCATTTTCTTAAGTTAAATTTAAAATAAATTGTTCATTAACAAGATTGCAACTAATCGAAACGTTTTCAAAAACCGCGTAGGTGCATCCACAGTACTCGCCTACGGACTTCCGGAACGACGTGGCGCTGGTGAAGCTGTCGCGGACGGTGGCGTTCAAGCAGCACATAGTACCGGTTTGCCTACCAGCCAGGAGCCTGAAGCTGCAGGGTCGCACGGCGACAGTCGCCGGCTGGGGCCGGACGAGGCACGGACAGACCTCCGCGCCTACCGTCCTCCAAGAAGTTGACGTCGAGGTACTTTTCCAGTTTTTTCTTATCGATAAATTCGTTGCTTTTTAAATGAGCGCGGATTCAAGATTATAAGATAAAGATGCTGGTAGAGTGTGACCATTTGAATTTAAAGTAGATTGTGAGAAATTTTTAATAATAAGCTTCGAGGCGAGAGAAATTGCATTATATTTTTATGCGTTTTTTCTTAGCATTCACTGTAGAGAAGAAATTTAGTCACAGTAAACGCTCGCACTCCTTATTATCGCAAATGATCTTGGAAAGGAAAAAAGAAACTCTTAGCTGATAAAATTATGCATACACCTTTGTAGTAAACCGTAATATTTACATACTTATATAGATTTTGCAGATGAAACACAATTATGATTAAGCAATATGAAATTTACTCCTTCTCACTAAATGACACCGACTTAAAATTTCTTCATCTAAACATTGAGCATAGAAAAGCGGTGAATTTCACTTTCAAAGCCAGAAAAGTAAATCCGCAAAGCAATGACGCTTACGCCTCTTCTCCTCTGATTAGCATCCCGAAAATTCCGGCAGTTTCACCGGCGATCTGCGCGCGTGACGCGCTCGCAAGTGAAACTGTCCGTTCGTTATGGCGAGTGCGTAGCGAGCGAAAAGTGAAAGTGGCTCCGACGATCATTGTCGCGCCTCCGCTTTGACGAAAGGGAAACGGCGAGAAGGAGCCGCTTATCTTTTGGCTTTCTTTCTAGGTCATTCCTAACGATCGGTGCCAAAGGTGGTTCAGGGCGGCCGGTCGCCGCGAGACTATTCACGACGTTTTCCTCTGCGCTGGATACAAGGAAGGTGGCCGAGACTCCTGCCAGGTGAGTCAGTTTATCTTATTAAAAGTTGATAAAATTGACGATTTTCTGTCAATTGCATTATTTTTTGAGAGTGAAATTAAACTAGTCAAGAGAACTATTTAAGTGATTAAATTGAAGTCATGTTTTGTGAAATTGCAGCTAATAAAGAAATATTAAATTGAATATTCATAATAAGTAGAGAACATCAATTTTCATCGCTTCTTACACATTTCAAAGAGGACATTACGAGCACACAGAAAAATCACATCACCAAACTCTTCTATTCGCCTATTCTTGATTTATTGATCTCCTCTCAAAGTTCGAGCCAATCAATAACCCAACTTCACTCTCCGTAACTTCAACAAACTTCGTCTAACCTTCGAAAGTGAACCGCATAAATTCTGAAAAACTTCTCTCCAGGGCGATTCAGGTGGGCCCCTAACGATGTCGGTGGAAGGCAGACACGTGCTGATCGGCCTCGTCTCCTGGGGAATCGGCTGCGGCCGCGAACATCTTCCAGGGGTCTATACCAACATCCAGAAATTTGTGCCTTGGATCGACAAGGTCATGAGCTAAGAAAAGGGGGTAGAGGGGAGACCATTGAAGGACGAAAAGCGGCGTCGGCGGGATCGACGCTTGTAGGAAATGTTTGGCGAACGTTGCTCCATCGATTGTAGGACGCGTTCGGCTTTTTTTCTTGACTTTGACTTTGACCTGACTTTATTTTGAGGCGTTTGTGCAATGTAGTGTAATTTATTTTCTAGAGAATTGATTTTTAGTAGTAATGAATTAATTTGAAAGGCACAAATTGGACAGATTAGAAACTGGCTAAAAAATCAATTTTCTAAATTTAGTGCTGAATTTTTCACTGTAATTTTTCGAATTGTTATTAGTTGTTCAAAGTAAGTTTTGTATATTGGAAATGAATAGTGATGTAACGTTCATTGCAACGTTTCTATAGTATTTACTAAGCACTGATGTGCTCATGCTGGTGGTAAAGTTTAACCAATTTTATAATGATTCAGTCTTGCAAAAGAACGTTTTCGTAGTGGTGTAGAAACCCGGTTGTACTTACAATATGTATCCGTAAGACGTTTCTTATAGATCTAAAGTCCATTTTTCAGCGGATCCCAACTACGAACGACGTAAGGTCCCCAAGTTACCAAAGCTTTTTATTTAATTATTTTTTAGACTGACAATCAACCATCGACGACGATCCATTATCATGAAGCTTTTTCATCATGTTTCTCTTAGAAATATCTACAGCAGAAACTGAATGAAAAGAATGTAAGAGATACTTAAGAAAAATCAAAATGTAGAAGTGAATGAAGTCGTACAAAATCATTTTATTTATTGAAAACTTATTACTTTAATTCGATATTTCTATGTACGTCATTATGGAAGTTCATCTTATTGTACTTTGCATCAAATTGAGATATCTAAAACGATAAAAAAAGTATATGTATTTTTATGTATTGTACTTACGCGTTTAATATAACATTGTACTGTAATTTATAAATATTTTGTAAAACTATCTTCGTATTTTTAGAAATAAAATGTGCAAAATAAAATGTGCAAACGTAATCAATAGCCTATTAAACCATCTAAAGTAGTATTACTGTGAAACTTGGATATCTGGAAAGGATTCTGGGAATATTTGTGAAAACCAGTGAATAATATTTAAAGATATTTATTTACGTGTTCAAGTTTTAGAAAATATTTTCTAACGAAACTATTCTCTAATCTTCTGTTTCTTAATTATTTTGACAACAAATTCTTCATAGTTAATTTTTGTACAATAGTCTGTTATTATATGCATGTAGTATAACTATATATAAAAGGACAAGGCATGGAAAAGAAGGTCAAATAAAGACGCCAAATTTGAGAGCTGCTAACAAATTTAATAAATTTAATGTTAGAGCCATTATAGAGTAACATTTTCCTCGTAACAAACGTTGTGCTTCTTTCTAAAATATAAAGACGATCTCAAATCACATTCTATTTACATCGAAACTGTATGTATAACATTACAAGTTACGTGTCGCACACGTTTACAAGGTTACGAATTCCATACCGCGATTTCTCACTTTACGCTTTTGTTTTCACATATTAATTTTTTTAAATCCTTATTTAATTAGTTTTATATTTTCGTTTGTTTCTCCAGTTTTCGCATTCGTGCATTCGTGCCTTAAAGAATTGGTTTTAATGTCACTTTTTCGCCCGAGTTTCATGTTAGGTGTGTGCGAGCTTCATTTTTTCGTTTCATTTTTCCTATTCAAACACGGTATTCTAACGCTTTTTCTTCGTAGTTTTTTTCCTTGCCTTTCTTACGTCCATTAAATTACGATAGTTGTTCCCTTAGTAGGAGACTCTCCCTACGAGTTATTTATTTCTTTAAATATCTTTAATATTTTTTACTTTACTTACGACTGCCCAAATATAGTTAATCCATATATAAACACAGACGATGTTCGGTATAACGAAATAATCGCTCTTCTTTTATAGTCCACATTGCATCACTTTTAGCCTCTTTTGTAACCATCGATTTTCATTCTCCACATTGTCCATTTCAAGAATTTTCGTAAAAATAAACTTCAGCATTGCAATACTCAAGGATGAGATATCCATTTAAAAAACAAAGTCAGATTAAGTAATGAATTTCAGAAATTGGACGACATGGAGACAGAAAGCTAGTTATTAACGTAACAAATGCATTGCAATTATAAAAACCATAGATCGAAGCGTCGTTAATTAGGCGGTAAACGCATCAGTAATGCAAAGGATGTATACAATGACGCACTCTATCATATTCGCTTGACTAAATTTGTGTTTCTTAATTGGACTGAACTTTTTAATGGGGGAATTGAACTGTTTCATTTTGACGAAAGCAGCAACGTTGTCTTCGTCAAAGACAAAACCTTTTATATTTATAATATATCTTACATTCTATTTTTCTTTAAAGCAGTTTTTGGTGTTCGACTTATTTTTCTCTTATTTATTTTCTGAAAATCCTAACGGTTTTACCAAAAAACTTTGAGTGCACCGCAACAATACTATAATAATCATAATAATAATTATATTCATTCTTATATAAATTACTTATATCATAAATAATAATAGCAATTATATTTTTAATAAACTTTCAATAATAATAATAACGGCAATAACAATTAACATCCATGATTTTCATCTCGTTCGCAAATACTTTCTTCGAACATCAATAAAACTCTCAACAATGTCATTTTTCCAAGCAATGATATATAACAATAAATAAAACAGTAGGCGTAAGGAATTGCTGCTTAAGTGATAAATCACGTGATTCGTGGTTGAAATAAACCCGATTTAACAATTGAAACAATAAATAACCAACGAACGAGATGAAAAAAACGTCCACTCGCTTTCCTTCGAGAAGAGCATAAGTGATTCGTCGATCCTCGCGTCTCCAAGTACATTTTGTGCCCCGTCAACGATATTACAAACATTTCCACAAAACTCTTTGAGTAAATCATCTCGTTTACCATCTTTTTCATTCACGGAGGAAAAATAATTGCTATTTTTCGAATGAACGCTGCGTTTCGACTTTTCCGCGCGCATACATTATTATTGCACTCACGCATACACACATAAACGTTGCATTTCTCTCTCGCAGAAATAGCCTGACGCCGATTGACTATGATAAGAAAGGTAAAGAGATAGAGATAAAGATAACGAGGGAGTGATTAATTAATAGAGAGAGATTGAGAAGAGGTTGAGAAGAGGAAAATTGGAAATCCTTTGAACGTATATAGATTTGGGAATTTTTCGTTTAAATGTAACGATAAGGATAGGATTCATTTTCTTTAATTTATTCGTTTTTATGTATTACGTTAAATTTTCTTCTTTCGTTATTATAATCATTATTATTATAATTATTATTTATTTCGTTAAATGTTCTAAAGAGTGCTAATCACGACGAAATTCCTCAAGACGCCACGCTGTCTTGGACGAATTTCGAGGCTGCTTTTATTTATTTTTTCCTTAAAAAGGTATACTTTCAATGAAAAACTCATGTAAAAGTGCTTTCTCAATTCATTTTCGTCTATCGCCTATATAGTATAGATTTGTATACGAATCTGCTTTAACGATTGGTCGTTTTTTCATTTTTATTATTTTATTTACCTCTTTTTTTTGGGTTTGGTTAATTATATTTTTTCCGTTTAATTTAACAACTAATATAGCTGCATTTTCTCTCCTTCCTCGAATCGTATTATTATAGAGTTTACTCTTCTTTTATTTATCATTTCGCATCTCTCCCGCGACATCAACTAGTTGTTCATATATGTCTTTCAACTGATCTCCCCCATTTTCCTTATATTATAATTATTTTTCGTTAATAATCATAGTCAAACTGTCGAAATATCCCTACAACTACCCCTACGTGTTCTAGGTATTAACTAATGCAATTAGTAGCAATAGTCGTAATATCATTTTTTTGCATTCCTTTTATAGTAATAACAACAACGGTAATCATAAATATATTTATATATTTATATGTGTATGCATAGCCCTAATCGTAACGTTTTATTTGTTTATTTTCTTCTTCGTATAAATGGTTGAAATGATGTTTATATATAGAATTTGTAATATTTTTCTCATTTTGTTTCATTGTTCGCGTTTCTCTCAAACCCCACTTTATTAGTTATATAATATATTCGCTATCACGGTAGAATTCTGGTGTTTTTTCAATACTTCAGAATATAGTGTAAAAGAGGTAAAATCGTGAGTAAAGATCTACTATTAGGGTACGTGTTGTAACCTATTTACTTAAAATATAGTATCAATTTTATAAAAAACGTTTTATATTTTACAAATGGAATAAAAATATTTAAAAGGCTGATTATTTTAAATTAACTGTACAGTAGATTGTTTTTATCGTACAAGCTCTCGAATATAAGAAATATTTTTCTATATTCTAAATTAAAAATACACCAGAAATAAACCCTTAATTTATATACATTTTTCCCCGTAGTTATAGTTAAACATTTTTCTTTAGCTTATCTTCGTCTTGCTCAACTAT
This sequence comes from Ormyrus labotus, assembly GCA_035582975.1. Lineage (NCBI taxonomy): Eukaryota > Metazoa > Arthropoda > Insecta > Hymenoptera > Ormyridae > Ormyrus > Ormyrus labotus. Next base: position 12,012,241 of record JAWWEO010000036.1, read on the forward strand.
TTTCCTCTGATTTATATATAATATATAATATATAATATATAATATATATTTTACGTACATAATAATAATTATGTTATATATTTAGCTCGCCAGTGTGAAGTGTCACAAACTCATACAGAACCAGTTTTAAACGTGTATATGTATTTATGTTAATAATAGGCATTAAGAACATCCTTGTTAAAGGCTACCGACGGTATTTTTTTTAATGCGTCTTCCATCCTTTTCTTGTCTTGTATATTCTACGCCTTACTCCGCTACTTTCTATATTAGTTCTGTTTTCTTTCTTGCTTTACACCTTTCTCTTTTTGTCTATAAAACTCTAATGGGAAGAAAAATTAAGTACCTAAATCGACTAGTACCGAATTGCATTTTGAGCACTCAGAGATGGATATTTACGTGTATAGAATTTTCGTAACGTTTTTAAATAGTTTCAGTATTTTTAATGCTGATTAATTATTTTTAATACGTTTAATTCTTTCAATTATTCTAATTGAAAATGTTATTTAGATTTTCACTCTTAAAGTAGCTAAATTTTCGGAATATTTTAGACTTTAGTACCTCGAATAATATTAATTATTTAAAAAGTATTGAAAAAAGTAATTATAAGTTTATAATAAGCTTAAATATATTATAAATTTCAAATATCAAGTTCTTCTAATCGAAGAAAAACAAACTATAAAAACCTAATTATCTCTTTTTAAATATATAACTTGTTAAAAATTTAGAATTTAAAAATAATATTATTTAATTCTCTGAGTGCACGTGTTTTTCGAATTTACACTTCCTCGCTCATTGAATTACTAAAGATAATAACACTAAAAATTTCGCCCTCAGTTAAAACTATGGTCATCGATACCGCCCTTCTCTTTTATTACAAAACGGACATGCTCGCGAGCATAGGAAAACGTCGTCGGCGGTTTTGGTATATTATTTAGATCGGCAATTTGAAGTTAATTCGATAGTTGCATTTTAGATTATTTAAAAGGATTCTACGAGATATAAAACTAATTTTTAGAAAACTGCTGTACAATAAATGGCAATTGAATTTTTAAAGAAAGAATCTAGTTAGTTATGAATGTTTCTTATAAAATTGTACAATAAAAACTAAATTTATTATATTTTTCATTTCCAGATTAAAAAAGTAATGCCGATCTTATCCCTTATGTTTGTTACGTTTGTTTATTTATTTTTGGTGTTCATCAATATTTTTCTTATTTACGTCTTAATAATTAAAGTTGAACGAGTTTGAATACGTTTTTATACGCTAAAAGTTGTTCTTTGTCATTAGTTTTTGGCATATATTTACATGATAAGATCAAGATCAACTGCTTATTAAGTGTCCTGCTCTTTATATAAAAAAAATTAAAATTTTTTAAAACATTATAAATAGTTTTCAATTTTAGTCTACATATTATAACTATTTGTAAAAATATTTTTCTAATACAAGAAAAATGAGAATATATAATGTAATAAATGAACAAACTTTGTCACACCGCCTCGCCGTTTCTCGTAAGCACGTATCCGTTTAGAAGAATGAGTCGATGTTTTTAATAAATAATTCGTAAATATCTTTTGTCAACGAGTTATGTGTATGAGTGTCTGAGTATATTTGAAATTACGTTATAAATATTAATCTCTTGCTACATCTTCAATATTACCGGCTAAGTTTCTTATTTTTCTTTACCTAATAATTAAATTTAATATCGAGAGTTTTTCGTTTACACTTCAGCGCTTTGTCGTGTTTCTTTATTTCTCATATAGTTGGCATGTGGTCTTCCTGGCACTATAATGCACTTTCAAGAAATCTATATAAAAATATCGCGCGTGGTTGTCATGTCCAGTGCGTTTTAATTTCTTTTTTTTTTTTTTTTTGAGATTCAAGAGACAGAATCGTAATGACGTCGCAGTGTATTTAAAAAATCGTCTTATTGAATCTGTGCGCATGAATTTTTTTAGATAGAAAACAATGCAAGGTCAATTATTAGACTAAAGTTGCAAATCTGATTTATTGAAAAAAATTGATTTTTCAGTATTAAAATTCCTTAGGACCTCAATAAGAAGATGTTTTAAATTTGCACATCAACCTTGCTTTATTCGTAATTATTAATATTTTTCATATCACTCCTTTGTCGCTCTGTGTATTTTTATTATTTTGGTCCCGTTTCGCCATAATGGTTCGCGAAACTTTCGCCTGTCGCAAAAGCACTATTATCCCCCTGAAAAGTGACGGACAAGACGATTTGTTGTTTTTTTACATTATTATTTTTTTTAAGCAAATAGGTCCCAGCGTATTATTTTTTTAATTTTTTCTTCGAAATTTCTTTTTTAAACCTCAGAGGTCGAGCGTCTTTCGCTTTAATATTCCGTTGTCTTCATGCACGTCGCGACTTATCCTTGACTTGCTGCGATATTTTAGACGTTTCTAATGTGAAAATGCAATGTACTATAATTATGTTGATGAGACTGCGGACCAAACTGCACTCACGTACAAAAAATTAATTAAAAAATAAAGTGTTGCAAAATCTTTTTACTCAAATAATTAATTGAAATCCCGGAATTGTTTAAAGAACTTTAATTTTTGATTAAATTCTACAATCAAGTTTTCCAGCTGTTTCTTTCCCTTAGAAAATTAAACATTTCAGACGTTACTTCATTACGCTGAACTGTAATTAAAGCATAATTTTCTTTGTCCGACTCTTTGTCCCAGAAAACTTAATAGGAAATTTAGCCGATTATCCGCCGCGAAAACAGTCGTCATCAAAATAATAAAGCGCGTTCAGGTTCGCGTGAAATGCGCGGGAGTTCGACGAGAACAATGACAATGTGCACGTTTCTTCGCCGACTGCTACCATAATTACTCGACGGACTATAATAGAGGCGACTAGAGAGTTATTTAAGAGTCGAGAGAACGCCGAGGGTCAGAAGAAAGGAGAAGGAGGATTTCGAGGATCTTAAAGAAGACGTTTCAAACGCTTGTCGCGCTTGTCTGCCGAGAGGAAGAAAAAAGATTTCCACCTCTCCCAGTTTTTACTTATTTTTTTTTTTCGTTTTACCTACGGGTTTGACGATCAGGGATAGTGTTGACTGCATTGGTATATAATAGGTTTCTTTCATTTTTCGATGAAAGGTATATTGAGCTATAAACGATCGATCAATCATATTGATAAATGATGAAAGCAATCAGTCGTTACCGAATATAAAGGGATCTATTGAAATGATGAGTGAATCGACATTCCTATTAATATATATATATATATAGCTCTACGCTTTATATACCAATTGTAACTTTTAGCAGTGTAGCAAACTAAGTATACACAGTAACAGAACTTTCATTCAATCGGCTATAAATTTAAAGTAATACATTTGAATTTGCTTTCCCCTTACACGCGACATGTCTTACAATTAGGTTCTAAATGACTTTTTTGAATAACTTTGATTAATTGGTACGATAAAATGATGAAAAATGCGCCCTCTATCTTAAACGTAACCTATCGCAGCTTAACCTTCAACTTAATTTCTCCTAGTTCGCGCCGGCGCGCTTCTTTAGTTTTCATGCAGTTTTGAAGCGATGAATTTCTTAAAACCTATTATCCTACGGACGTTAAAGCGAATAAGATCACTTTTTCTCCGATCGGCGCAAATTTTTTGTTATCGACACATGCGCGCGTTCGAACACTTGGAGGCGTGCGTACAGTCTTAAAGACTCTGTCGGTATAGTAGATTATCGCCCTACCAAAACATTTAATACAAATTAATTTACGTATTTTTAATGAGATTGTTACTAAAAAAAGTTATTTTATATAAAAAAGAGGAACTCATCTTCAAAAGAATGGAATATTGTTGGAATAATTTTCGAAAAAGAGTAATCCAAATAATAATTACGCACTTATTCTACTATAATAACAGAATCTTCACAGACGCATGTTTTTCTGGCTAGCGTTACATTGATTTATCTGATATGTACGCGATGAATGCACTCCAAGGCTTGCCCTAAATAATCAAGTCTACAAAAATTTCCTTCATCTGCTGAATCTTCTATAATTAAAACTTCTTTAATGATCACTTTTCATTTTCTTAAATCACCTAATACGAAAAAAGGCAAAATACACTACGTGCACTTTTTGTTTTCATATATTTTTCACACTACTCCACACACGTTATCTTCGTTTCTTCCTTTCTTTCACGTTTTTGCTCTGGTTTTCTTCTCTTCTTTTTTTTTTTTTTTATAAATATCGTATTAATGTCTACAAACAGTGGAATCGTTGTCGAGCACAACGTAACTCGAGGCGTTGTACACACACATCTTCGTTTACATTTGTCCTTACATTAATAGTACGATCAGGCACGCAAGTTGGGCAGGTAGCAGCTCGCAGCAAGTGGAAGATTTTACGCACACACACTCGGCGATTCCGAACCGTTTCCTAATCATATCGCTCTCATTTCTAATTATTCTGTTTTAATTTCAAATTTTAAAAACTTTTACTAAAAGTGGTAGAAGAGAAGCAAAAGTCGTCAACAGGCAAAGAAAGAGATTTTATAATTTCTACGAAATTGGACCCTAATTACTTTCCGTTTAGTAAAGAATTTTAAGAAGCAAAATAGTTCATGAAGAAAAGTTTCGAAAGAAACGTACGCATTCAGTTGCAGTTCTTAACTGTGCATGCAGGACTTAAATTACTAAGGATAAAGAAAAATTTTTGACTAGAAACGTTCTAAGTACTAGATCTTTGGCAAAGCTTTACTTAACAGTAATCTAGAATCACTTTAAACGCACTAAATCTTACTTTTCTTCACGTAACTTAGAGTTAACTTGAAGATAGTCAAAGAATACAGAAGAAATAAAGCGAAAAAGAGTGAATTTCCGAATCCTGAGCAAAATGAAACTTTAGCATGAATTTCCAAATGAACGAAAGGCAGTAACTAACTTTGCCAGGCTTCAGAATTGGCAGTTTCGAGAAAAACTTTGCCATGTAGAGGTAACAGCTGAGAAAATAGCCCCTCTATCGGATCTCGAAAGTGCGAAGACAGCTACGGAACAAAGAAATAAAGAAAGCAATTACGGGAAAGGGAAGATCGGCTCATAGAAAAAAGTGCGCACACTCGATTGTCTTTATCACTCGAAGAAGGATGTCGGCTCGATCGCAGGGTGTCCGTCTTCCGGCTCAATAGGAGTGCTGCGGCTGCAGCGACGAGGCTCAGCTGTGCGGCGAGGTGTCCGAGCCCTGGCTGGTGCCGAGGCCCGCGATGCCGGACTGCTGCTGCTGCTGCTGCTGCCTGGAGGTGCCCGCGTGCTGGGACTGCTGGGACTGCCGGCCGCTGCCCGTCTCGGGCACCAGGTGGGGCGTCCTGCTCGAGACGGGCGGTAGTACCGGCGAGGCGGGCCAGGGGTGCAGCGACACGGTGCCCGGACCGCTGGGGACGCTGCGCGAGTGCGGCAGCAGGCTGTTGCCGCTGACGTTGACGTTGACCAGAGGCTGCTGTTGCTGCTGCTGCTGCTGCAGCATCGCCGTCGGGGCGAGGATCGAGCCCGAGGCGCCGATGCCCGCGAAGCCCGGGAAGCTGGCAGCGGTGCTGCTCGTCGTCGAGCCCATGCCGACCCCTCCCAGGAGGGCGCCGCTGCCGCCGGGGACGCCACCTGGCACGCCGCTCGCTGGAGTAGGTGCGAGGCTCCCGGCCGCCGTGTCCGGGTGCAGGAAGTTCCGCCTCTGCTCCATGCGCTCGGAGTGCTGGGCTATGCAGCGCGTCAGCGCCTCCGGCAGCATCTCGAGCTGCTCCTGCAGCGCGGTTAGCTTCTCCTCGAGTCCGACCAGACGCTCCTCCAGGGCGTCGTGCCGGGTGCTCATGTCCGACACTATCTCGTACACCGTGTTCTGCGTCTAACGGCCAGAAATACTCGGTTTTTAACGCTATTTTAACTATGACGTTATTCATCTTGAACGATACAAGTTTATATTATAATAATAAATTATTTAAAACCTGCAAACGCCATTCTTAATTAAAAAACATAAAAAAATTCGTTCTTATATCTGATTATAGATTATCAATAATATTCATACCAATAAAACGTAAAAGCGATGAGCTTTAAAACAAAGTAATATTTCCAATTTATTTACAGCCTTCTATATTTAATCAATTTCCCAGTCAATTGATTTTCCCCTCTGATTCACCGGTAATTACTGTTAACGGCATTTGTCTTCGAGATTTATATTATTCTTAGATGAATAACTTTGTTTATGGAGGCAATTTCCTCTTGCGTCTTCATCTAGCTGTCAGCGACATGCAACGCAGCTCGGCTAAACGCCTTCGGCGTTTTATGAACGCGTTCTATTTTTAAAATTATAAATGATTCAAATGAACTCGGTAATATTTAAAAGTTTTTACGTTTTAAATATCTATTATTGTTTTATTTTATTGACTTGAGCAAAATGACTTTTATTCAATTAAAATATAACCTAGTTAATCAATTTCTGCAGTTAGTTTACCCGCAGTTCGTAATGAATTTTGAAGCCCCGAGCAAAACTTGACAAACATACTGCGCGTTCATTTACACGCGTAATTGTTATCAGCATTTGCTTTATTCGGAAAATAATTAATCCGTAGCCGAATTTTAATGCTACCGAAGTGCAGTCTTGTTTTCGCACGCAAATCAACCTTAATTTCCGGCAAATAAAACAATGCATCTTCATTCGCGCTCCGAAATTTACGGACTGGGTATTTCGCGGGACGATAATGACTCCGTTAAAAAAGTTAACAGATAAATCTCAGCTCATTACAAAGGCTTTTTCTCGAGTTAAGAGCAAGGGAAGGAAGGCCGCAGCGTTGATGGCTTTGAAACACTGCTCGCGCTTAACGGCTAAGAGAGTTTTTCTCACTTTCTGGCGTCGTTTGCGCGAAATCGAGGGAGGAAACTTCGAGGGAGAGAACTTGTTCGCAAATAAATCTCGACGGCTGAGTCTTAGCCCCCCACCCCGCCTGCTGCGAGTAAATAGATAAGTGCGCGGATTACCTTGGCCATATCCGTTATTGTGTTGGCGTTGTCCATGAGCTTCCGCTGGTCCATTTTGACCTTCCGCAATCTAGTTTTCAAAGTGAAAAGTGACGAATTAATTATAAGTCTTTGATCAGTTCTCCTCTTGTTTAGTGAATATAGGAATGTAAATGCATGCGTTGCATTTTTTCATTAGTTTAATAGTTAACTATGAATAATTTTCAAAAAGTTCATTATATGAAAATTTTAATATTATATAAATTGGTGTATTTTCGACGTTTTTCAATTCGTGCCCTGCTGTATAATAACCAGTTAGATATAGTTCATAAATTATTCATGTAATCATTTGCATCATAACAGTAAACTTACATTTCTCCTTAAGCACAACATTTAATGTAACGAATTAATCAAGTCTAAGCACATAATAGGTTAGTACCTAATTACTACTAGCTACAGCGCTAAAGTACTAAAAAAGTAAAATGGTTAGAAAGCAGTGAAAAATTATTTTTCTAGTCAAGTGTCGATAAACACTCCGATCTTGAAATTTGAAAAAATTGTCACAGACTGCAGAATCCTAAAATGCGCAGCTAATAATAATAATACTCACGCATAAATGGCCAAGAGAAACTTCCGCTGATGAGTGCGCACGCGTCCCGGATTGACTCTCTTGACGAGGCGCGTGTGCTTGTAGATGAGCCACGTCTCCCTCAGCACGTTCGCCGCCGCGTTTTTCAGCTAAGAAAACGGAAAAACACGGAGTCAGGACAAACTTCTGTTGTTGGAAAAGCGCCTTTTTCGATTAAACTTCGCTGTACACTGCAACCGTTCTCCGAGGACGCTTTTTTCAGGGGAGGAGCGAAGGACGCGTTCGGTTGCGGAAGTGACGGCTATGTGGGAAGTTTTCGCTTGGGTGAGGATGTCGAAGGTGAGGATTGATTCTACGAATAAATGATGTGAGGTTTAAACTTGTTACGGATCTGATAAGCAGGTGGTAGAATTCAAAAATTAAAGTTTTATGAAGTTTTATTATGGCTTCCTTTTTTTCTGAGTAATTAGTTTGATGGAATTAATATTACCATCAATTATTTAAACGAGATATTTTATAAGTTTAGATTATACCAAAACTTCTTTAATCTCTAAAGTCACAAAATAGTTGAAAATTAAGTTTAACGTGTAATAATCTCTAATCTACGTTTAAAGCTGAACATTGAACATAATAGAAATGAAATAAAGTTTAAACTACCTGATGGAAATTGATATTTAAATAAAAATAGAAATAACTTTGAAAAATTCTTTACAATACCGAAATATCGAAATATCAGAAAGAGCAAAACTCTCTCGTATCAATCGCATCACTCGTCCAAAAATCCATCTCCGCAAGTTTAAAACGCGCGGGAGAAAGCGCCATTACTCGAGGCGTTCCATTAAAGTTTGCGCCTTTCTAGGCTAAGAAAGGAAAGGCACTCACCCTCTTCGTCAGCTGCGTGTCCATCATGAAATTGTGGACGTGCTTCTCGGCCCTTGTCAGCTCCAGCTTCCTCGAGACGACGGCGACCAGCAGCGCCGTGCAGCCTGCGCCCTTTTCGTACAACAGAAAGCGGAAAGCTTTACGGGGGCTGCTGCTTTATTGCGCCCTTTTTTATGCCCGATTGAGCTGCTTTTTTCAACCCCTCATTTTGGCTGACTTTATCTTTGTGGAAGCTTTTTTTCGATTGAGGGGGCTGCTTTTGTGGCCGATTTATTTGGAGGCGATTTTTACGGTTTATTGAGTGAGATTGAATGCAGTCGGTATTTATGTTTATTACTTTGGTGCTGATATGTAATTATAGAGCTTGAAAGTATTCTTTGTGGATTTTTTATTGGTATTAAAATATTTTTAGTTTATTTTCGTTCCACTTGACTTATCTATATAAGAATGTCTGAAGCTGTGTGAGAGAATATAAGAACTAGTACGCGTTGATAAAACAAAAAAAAAATTCCAAAAAATATATGAAGCTTAATAATAATTCTACAGCTTTCTATAATTATTATGTTGAAATAATAATTTTACCTTATTTTTGACGCATAAAACAGAAAGACAAACTTAAACAATTTGTGATCAGTAAAATATTTTTGATAAAATCGATTTCAACAAATAAAGCATTTTCAGATTCTTTTTATTAAAGTTTCTTATTTTGTACATTTTTTATGCAATGGCGATTACCATTCCAATTTTTTCCAGCTCTATAATTCATTTTTACGTTTTTGCACACTTTTCATCGCGTTTTAAGATTGTCGTTAAACAGCGAAGGTTATTCCTTACGATCCACCTCACTCACACGCAAAGTCATAAACATTTTTTGTCAGTTCTCTCACCTTTCATAGCGTAAATTCTCGCGCCTTTACACATTCGATCATTTTTTAAACCTTCAACCATCCTTCCATCATCCCTTTCTCCCACATTAATTGTCGTAACGGAAGATAACGGCGTTTCCGAACCGGGGAAACTATTTTATCTCCTTTTTGCCGACCCCGCAGGCAAAAAGCGAAGTAAGGATCCTGACTTCTGGGAGAAAGCCGAAAAAAGGTCGTTTGAGTCAAAGGGCGACAGGACTCATTTTCGCGACGGTAACGAGATTCGCTTCGAGGAGAAGAGAAGCCGAAATAAGAAATAGGAGACGCCGAGCTTAAGGCAGGAAAAAAGAGAGCAAGAGACGTATGTTTATGTGCTAGGAAAAAGTGAGATTTATAAAGGAGGATCTGCAAAAAATTCCCTTCGGGCTTTTGCCGGGCGGCGAACGTTTTTGCGTTAATGAAACGACTTATCCGCGCGTGTAATTTGAATAAATATTGTTTCTGAGTTTAATGGAAAGATAACGATAAGAGCGAAAGGAGATTCTTGATTCAATTCTTTGTGAGTGTCATTCTAATTAATTATTCTATTCGTTTTCTGAAGGAAGCAGATCGAAAAGGAAAGGAAGCGAAGGGAATCAATAGACGAAGGAATGTATGAAATGAGATGAAGTGCTACGTTATTGCTTATTGAAAAAGGGAGTCCGTAAAGCAATTGAATATTCTTATAGGAATATTAAATTTTCAAATCGCGTTTTTCACTTCTTTTTTTGTGAAAAACGTAAATTCTTATAACGAATTAAAAATAATAAATATTAAGAAAGCTTTTGTTATTTTAATATCATGTTAAAGTGATCACCTAAATCTCATCAAGGCATTTTCGCCACCCCACAAGAATAATCCATAATCGAAAGGAGCTCACGTAACCCACAATTTCAATTCCCTTAAAAAGCTCCGTCCCTCCGCCATTTCCTCCCGGAAAAACAAAGGAACTCTCTCCGCGTGCCGGAAAAGGATCCCTCCCAGGGATCCCCGCGCACAAGACGGCATTAGAGACTTTAATCTCGGTCATAAGTAAACGCGCGCTCGCGGCTCCTCGGGGGCAGCTTCCCGCGGCAGAGAATGCAAATTGCACACACGTACGCGCGCGAACTTCCCGCGGGTGCGTTTGCGAGCGGCAACTTTCCCGCTTTCCCCCGGCTTTTTTCCCGGCAGGAACGTGATAAACGGACTTATTGGACTTATACCGAGGGCCAATCTGGAAATGCGCCGCTCGGAATTTCAAATTCGCGGAGGATAAACGGAGAATATCTTTAGTAATATTCGTATTGATATGTTAAACTTATTATAAATTAGCTTGCTGCAACGTTGTACATTTTTTTAATTAACAACTTCTTGACCTGATAAGTAATTTAATTGATTTTGCAATTAAGTTTAAGCAGTTACTTTATTAATATTGATTAATAAAACTGTTAACTTCTAGCAGCTTCGGAGTGAAAAAAATAAGTGCTTTTAATAATTTTGAAAGAGAATGAACCACGTTGCACGCGACCTAATATCATTGTTCTTGGCTGAAAATATAATTACTCGGGGATGTTTTGAGGAAGAGAGAGAAAATCCGATTTGGGTTATTGCAGGAGGTGCATTTTTTGAGGCCATTTTTTAAGTATAATCATATATAAAAGCCTGCGGTTTTAACCTTATTAAAATCCGCGATAAAATCCTTCCTGCGGATTTGAAACGGATATCTGATTTGATCGAAAGCACGACCTTGAAAAACTCTAATAATAGAGAGTTAAAGATATTAAAATTGATTTTAGTATTATTGCGATTTAATCAGCGCCGAAAATTGTGAGGATTTCTGCAAACTGCGCAATACAATTCCGCCGAGCTGATTGACGGAGGCTGGATTGTACAGATCTTAATGATTATATAATGTGCTCATTATTACCTAAAAGTCAATTAGGAGTTCGGTAACGTGACGCATTTACAAACTCGAGGATCCTTTGATGAAGGGATGAACTCGTTCAAAAACACGTGTCATATTTTGAAAGGCCGATTGTAATAATACTGTTTTATAATCATGCAAAAGGATTGTTTTTATCTGCTTCATTATTCAAGAAAATTAGAGCCTTTTATGATTCACAAATTATCATTTTCTATTGAAACGTACGGATGATTTTGAAATTATACAAAACTTTTAACAATTACCAATAATAAGACCTGAATTGTCGCGTAAAGCTTTTGATCGATAAAAATTTAGTTTTCAATAAACAATTGTTCTCTACGATACAATAATTTACGCGTCCCGAGAGTCAAATGAATATCCGTAGCTCAGCACACTCGGCGCGACATAAATATGCAGTAGAGGCGAGAAAAAGGCAGAAGCACCCTTACATATGCTCGTCCATCCGCGTAATCTCGAGCGCATAAATAATTCGAATTTTAATTTCGCGACCGGGTCCCTTTCCCCCCGCATTCGTCTCTGACTGTGCCGGGCGAGAAACGATCACGTACGCCGCGCGATCTAATTAAAATCGTGTTCCCTTTCTTGCGCCGGGGCTGATTACGAATGCTGCGCCGTCGCCGCGAATTTCGAACCTCCCAGGAGGGTTAATGGAGACGCCGCCGCCTGCGGCTGCGCTCCGCTGCTATTCTTGAATCTCGAGCGAGATTATCGATCAAATCTCTCGGACGAGATCTTGCGAGGAGCGGAGTTGCAGCTTGTTAATTAATTGCTTAGTCATTTTCTTCATTATTTAGTTACTCTGGCTGAAACTGACGAAGGTATACAAGGTACGTTAACAAAGTATTGTGGCTCGAATATTGTGTTACACTGTGTAAACCGACTAATATAGTATGTACCCTCTGCACAGGATAATATGTCTGGTAATTTATGCATTTTGCTACAAAATAGACTCTGATTTGAAATAAATGGATTTGTGTATATGCAAATTTAAAAAATATAAATAAATACGCAAGAGATTAGTTGGCAAAGTATAATAGAATCTGGAAAGAACATTTTCCCAAAAGTAAGATAACTAAAGTATGCCGTTATTCAAATGTCATCTTGAAGCTAAACTCAATTTCCCATTAAATGATTAGCTCCAGCTATCATTTAAAGCACGAATTCCCCCTTAGTATAAAGAACAATAGCATTAATCGGTCTCCTTTGCAAGCATCCAACCAACGAGATTCCGACTATCTGACAGCGACTTGCACCCTTTCAGCCGTCGAGCGCGGCACCGGCTCCGATAATGGAGCATCCTTGAAATCGCGTGCAGCCACGGCGCTTTCTTTAAAGCCGGACTTATGCTCGCGCGGCTTCCTTTTATCGCTCGGGACCTAATGAGGCCTCGCGAAATGAGTGTCTTTTTCTGCCGACTGGCCGAAAAAGTAGCGGACCTTGCTGAGCCTTAATCCCGGCATTAGTTCGTACGAGCTTTCGAAAAAGGGTTGCGACGAGCAGCACTTGTGTCGGCTGAGATGTAATATATTATTGATTCGCCGGCCGAGCTTTTCTTTTTCCTGGCTCTCGCGGGATTGTAAGCGATATTTTAGGGAAAATGGATGAGCCGAGAGGCTGGAGTAGGTCCATTATTGTTTTAGGATTCCAAACTATCGAGTGTGCTTTTAATGCTGGTTTAAATCCGGCGATTATTCTTTTTAAAGAACAGATTATTCATAAAAGGATTTAATATGGAATTTAATATAGAAAAAAAGTGAGCGAAGAATTACAGGCTTAAATGAAATTTTTTTATTAAGATTGTTTAAGGCTACTCAAACATTTATGAATATAAATAGCATTTAACTTTCTTCAGTACCTGGAAATCGTATTTCCTTCATCTACTCCAAGTTTATTGGATCGCCTGCGCGAAACATAAAACTGTCACATCATTACTTTACAATTTTTACTTGGACACTCTAAGAAAGCTATCTCTTAAAAGTTCCCCCAGGGAAGTTTACACTTCATTTATTTTCTTAGCTAGGAACTATCAGGAAATTATTTTTTACTATACGGCCCTGTAAGTTACTGCTTTATTTTATCACCATGAATCGACCGAATTTTAAGAATTATGGTCATACCCTGACTGAACTACCCTTCGCATGACATCGCGATTTTTGGACATTTAATTCGGTATATTGGAGTCGACCTTTTGGCACTTTTTTCATATTTTATGACTCCCTGATTTCTCTATCACGACTTTTTCAAAAGTTGATTCGTGGTATATTTAGAAACAATTTATAAAATTGTTGTACAGAATCTTCCCTGTTTAAAAAAAAATTGTAATTAAAAATGAAATAGTCAGAGTAACCAGAAAGAACAAGACTTTTTCTATTAACTTTCCTTTATTTAATCGCAGCGAAAAAAATCGCAATGCAAAGAATCTGCATTCAAAATTGCGTCAAAGCGCCGCAAATTTTCAAAGGCACCGCTACAATGCAGCTAAAACGAAAGGCTTCCTAGTCAGCAGCAGCTCTGTCCCCGGGAGCACAAAAAAAAAGGTCTCGAGTCAATAATCGATAAGTAAAAGCACTCACCATCATCCCGGTGGACACGGCAATGCCTCGGCCGCAGTACGTGTTGGGCACGATGTCGCCGAAGCCGACGCTCAGGAAGGTGATGGCGATCAGCCACATGGCGTTCAGCAGGTTCGCGTGCTCCTCGTCGTGGAACCTGAAGGGAGAGAAGAGGGAGAACGTCTGAGCATCCGATAGCGGCACGTTTATTCGTTAGAGGGACGGGAGGGAGAAGAGCCGGTAAAGGTCAATTAGCTTCTGGTGTCGAGCGGATAGGAGTGCGTTTAATGCGATCAACTGTGGCTGATTTGTTCAACGGGTGAGGAGTTAAACGTCGAACGGTGCTTTATGCAAATTTGATGCAGTCATTCAATTGGGTTCGATATTATTGATAAAATTTCTTTTATCATATTTTTCAGTCTGTACTAGATTATTTCCTAAATAAGAGAAAAGTTATGGTATCGTTGTTTTTCATAAATATTATACCCGAAATTTTCAGCAGAAATTTTTCAACATTTTACAAATATAACTAAGACGATAACTTGATTTAAAAAAATAACGCTTAGATAAAGTATACCATTAATTATAATGCCTATTATGTCGTATCTCAGCATCCCTCCATAAAATCTTAACATCCAGAATCCATAAAGAGTAGTTAGAGCGGGAAATTAGCTTGATTAAAAAGTCGATCGATAATACACTACTACCCTGGAAAAGAGCGAGAGAAAGAGACAGAGGAGTGAATGAAATTTTTATGCCAAAATTTTTATACGCGCATAATTCACGAGCGGCGCGCGACGCCGCCACGTCGTAACTCAAAGGCATATTCTCTAATCCAATTTTGCTGATGCAAGTAATTCTTTGGTTTCATAGTCGAAGCACTTTTTATATTAAACTTGAAGGTATTCCGCTGCAAAAGCCGTGCAATGAGAAGCGCGCAGATTACCCGAAAATTATAATTGGAAGGAAGTGGCGGCTTTTTAATTATTTTCATTTGGCTTGTCGGCCTTTTTCGGCAGACGCAAAGGAGATCAACTAGATTAAAATCGTAATTGAAAATAAAATCTAGCTGGAATATTAATGTTTTTTTAACTATGAACCTGAAAAGACGACGACTGTAATAATGATTAAAAAGCTCAGCGTTAACTCGATAAACTATGGTTCCCTTTTAAACAAATTGCATTTGATATCGTTATATAAATTCCCATGACGTGATTATATGAAGGGACGATACGCATTGATACAAATGAAGATACAAGCCTCAATTATTTATCATCAAAAGTGATATACTATCGGTTATCTTGTCGTCCAAGCAATGATTTAATGCCCCTTTAAAACTAAACCATCAACGATAATCAAAAGACAAATCTAGACAAATGAGAAATTCTTCTTTGGCGCATAAAAATATTCCACTTGACAATCTTGACACAATATAAGAGCGAATTTAGACGATAGCAAACTTTCACCGTTTGACGTTTCCGAGCGTGAATATAACTTTCAAACAATTTGGGCGAAGGCCTTGAAACTGTTTAATCATACGTGGTAATCATAAGGATACTTTAATTAAATAAAACCGTTTAATTTACTACTCGAGGAATATTAAACATTCGACTGATATGTCTATTACGAATGAGAGGAGATGTGCATTTGGGAAGTTTTCATAGCGGGCTTACAGTTTCTCAAAGGAATGTGGAGTATGAAATGTGCCAGTGAGTGTTCATTTCCTGAAATTCTAATTTTAAGGTATATAATAATCTAGTCTTTGATGCTGTTTTAATTGAAAATCTAAAACTCTAAGCGTATCGTCGTGTTCATTTATATAAATTTTATAGTTGAAATTTATTATCTACAACATTATTTTACCAAAAAAGGAAAAACGTTAAGGGTTTAGGTATTTATATTTATGCAATTCGCTTTATTAATAAAGTAAAAAAAACAAAAACAAAGAGATTGATAGTTAAAATCGAACTTTTAAGACCCAGGCGAAGTAAATTCGAACAATGAAAGTAATGTAGTGAAACATTTTATCTTTTAAAATTCGCTTTCCTAAACGAACTAAAACAAAAGGTTTCAACTCGAATATTATATCTTAATCCTTTATCACTCAAGTTTTATAGGCTATCCTCGAGATATCAATACTAAACCATTGTCCCTTTCTCCCAAGTCCCAACCAACAAAGGCCAACTCTAGCGTGTAATCTTGCAAGTTAAAGCACCTTTTCCCGCCTGTTGCGTCGGTTTCGCAGCAATCATCGCGTGGAATTCCTTTTCCCCTCGATTACGTAGAAATGAACGCGACCACTCTTTAAGAGCTCTTATAAATCAATCAGACTTTCGGAGGCTGCGCAAATGTTCGCGCTTCGATAGAGGATTTTTGCTTCGCTGAATTCGAGAGGTTCGAGAGGTTGCGCTGCGGCTTTTTGCGGTAGGTGTGGTTCGCGAGGGAAGTTGCTACAGGTACGATTCAAAGTTCTCTTTTAAATTTTGGTACGAGAGTATCTGTTTTTAGTTTGCATTTGTGTGCTGGATAGTTACGGATTCTGATGTTATTAAATTACAAGAGAGCATTTCAAGATTTTAGCCTGCTTGTTTCATGATTTCATTCAAGTTGCAGAGGTCTTGTTACATTCTCATGTCCATTGATTCAAAATTAATTCATAAATTCGACTACTGTAAAGAACTCGGTGTATTGACCTAGTTGAAGAGCATTATTATATTAAATTAGATTAGATTATATTTTCAAAGACTAGTGGTTTCGTTATTCGAAAAGTGATGACTGAATCTCTTTCAGGAATAGCAACAAATGAAACTCTGATTTTTATATTCTAAAAATTTGTCCAATTCTGCTTAGTCTATGTAGGATTGATCGAACGAAGACTAATAATACATTACCTCTCGCACTGCCTGAGCGTCCAGGAAGCGATGATCCACAGGGAAACCATGAAGACGAGCAGCACCGTGCCGGGGCAAATGGTCATGAGGGTTTTGAGGACGAACCTCGTGTTGAAGTTGATGCGGTTGAGGGCTCCGATGCTCCTCGAGGAGGCGTCCGTGAAGAGCTTCGAGTGCAGCAGCATCACCCGACATATGAGGTAGAGTCTTAGGAACATCGGCAGCGAGAGCGTCACGTCGTAGGGCACCCATTTCGAGCCGATGTCGCCGCCTTTGTTTGCGAGCTTCGTCGTCCACAGGAAGTAGTACTCGCCCGGGATCGGGTGGACAGCGCAGATCGCCAGCTCCAGCGAGATCTGCGTTATGCGCTGCCACGTCATCGCGATGCGCCAGTCATCCGCGCAGTTATCGATCATGAATAACTGTAACGAGCAAAAGGTTTCAGTCATTTTAATTGATGATACTCTTTCATTTCACAGAACTTATTTTTGAAAAACCGTCAATTTATAATAGATCTAATCTATTCTCCCGGAATTGCTTTGAAGCAATTTTTATATGATCAATGGTTCAAGTTTTTAAACAATTGTATTTGTTTCGATGAATCACGCGCTGAAAAACTACATAAACTAGAAACATCGTTTTTTATTTTACCGCTGCAGTTTGCATTTTTTCAATTCCTTATCTGATTCGTTTTACAAATGTTTGCTGAGTAGATGGAACGAATGTGTCAAGATTGGGTTTTGTCAGTTCTCAGCTAATTGTATTTCACTGGACAAATTTCCATTCCACGACCTTAAACGTTCCATTCTAATTAAAATGACGTTAAATTTGTTTCTTGTAAAAGCACTTAAAACGTCGTCACTTCGTTGATTAATTACAAATAGGCGAATTAGTTAATTCTAGAATAAACTATTTATAAACTTCTATTCAACCGGAATTTACTGCAACTCTAATACGTGTTAGGTAATGTGCATGTAACAGTCAGAAGACGAGACAAACAAAAAAGTAGATGAAGCATGAGGCCTGAGAAAGGACTTTCCAATTAGGTTTTTGGCACAAAAATGGAGAGTAGCGGTTTTCTGTATACAAAACTTCCTAGAATTTTACAATTGTCTGTAGGTAAGTGCAGCGAATTTTAAAGACCACGACAGCATCTGGCACTTTTTAAATTTACTCTCAGCCAAGGTTTCGGGCGCTTATAAGTAACGGAGATTAAATTGCGATAAAGTACAGAATCAATATCATCCAGGGGCCTTATTTTCTGCGATTAAACAAAACTTTTTGGTCTGGTAGAAAAATTTTAAAAAGAATTATTCTTTTTAGTGTGCTGTAGATATGAGAAAATTGTTACGGAATAATAAACGGAGCATCGAGAAGATTGTTTTAATGATATTGAAATGAAGTAGAATCGACTTAAACTGTTGAGTGAAAATTTGAATAAATGGCAAAATTACAGCGCAGTGAATGAAATTAGTTGCAAGTAAGTACATGGATTGAAACTTTGAAGTCGCTTTGATTGACACTGAATTTTTCCTGATAATCGCTTATGATTTATTGAACATATAGATTTCACGTTTTTCTATTTTTATGTTAAAAAGAACTGAATTATCTTAAGAATAGTTTGATCTGATAAAACTTTATTTTAAACTTTATTTTTATACATATTTTTATTGTATTAAAATAAAGAGTAATAACAGGTAAACAAACAAAGTGCATTTTCAAGTTTCCTCTTTCCTTCACTACAACCTTATGCAATTTTCGCTCGCTTCTATATAGAAAGATACCAGCGGAGCATCATATATGTATGCATTCAATCAAGAATTTTCACCTCCCAACCTGAAATTCCAGCAAAAACGAACTTTTCTCTCCAACATCAGCGGCAGCGAGAAAGTCGCCAATACAAATCGTCCCAACAAGTCGATATAAGAATCAACTTGGCTATCGAGAATGGCTTGGAACTTTCAACTAGCTGGGCATTCGGGGCGCGAGCGAAAACTACCTCTTAAGAGGACTTCCGCCCCCCTGTCTTTGCCCCTCGAAAAAAGGAAACGAGAAACAAGAGCGGACGGGGTAGGAGAGGGACAGACGTGAGCCAAGAGAAAATTGGGCGCGCGAGGATTTGTAGCTAAAGTGGCCGAATTAAAACGTAAAGGTTTCTTGAAACTTTGGACCTCCGGGGACTCGATTTTTTTCCCCGCGTTTTCTTTGCTCTCCTCCGGGCTGGCATATTAAAGAGGGAACTTGAAGATTCTTTAACGACTTTTTAGAGCTATTATGCCAGGAGTTTATGAACCGTTTCTCGGAGTCTGTCGCTTCTGGTTTATTGGTTCGCTTCTGAATTAAGATCTCCGTTAAAAACAGAGGTTGGGAGCTTTGGTGATTAAAGGTGATTGGGTTAGATTGAAAAAGTTGTCCGTCGTTTTGGGGTATATGTTTGATAGAATATACCCATCTTATCGATGTAACAAGCCATCTTATTGGGAGCAAAATAATGAGTAAAGTTTTAGAGTATTAGATGAGCTTCATTAGCTATTTACTAGTAGAGGTAATTGGTATTAAAAGCTTTTTTCAAGTATGCAATGGCGGAGTTGAGTCATAAAATAATGAAAGGCAAAAGTTGCAATTTACTAGTTTCTGGCGGATTATTATAATGAGGGAATTATAATTAGTTTTATAGTTAATGGAAGTAAATTTGTTTCAGATTTACTTTAAGATCAAACGAATATAAACTTTTAAATTTACTCAAATTGTTGGATGCTGTAAAATATTGATAAGACAAAAACTACAGTTTTAAAAATTTTAAATCTTAATTTAAGATAAAGCTCAAATGAAACTCTGAGAAGATGCAGAATTTTTTATTATAATAACTTTTCAGTTTTACACCCTAAGATGGTCTTTTTTACTAAAATCCTTTAAAGGAAACATTTACAGTAATCAATGATTTTTCTACGTTGACCGTTCTCTCCCAATTTCATTTCAGCCCTGCAAACGTCCAATTTACCGACCAAACAAACCCTAAAAGGGTTAAGCGCAGGTATAAAAATAAAATGCAGGAAAACCGCGTGGCCACATCGCGTGCCGTAATTGAACATGAAAAATTCGGCGCTCGCCAACGAAGGTCCACCTCGAGACTCTTGGCCTTCGTCTCGCGGCGGCAGATAAAACACGTCCCGCTCAAATCGAGCCATATTTACTTTTATCCCCTCCTGAAACAATCGCGATGGTT
This sequence comes from Ormyrus labotus, assembly GCA_035582975.1. Lineage (NCBI taxonomy): Eukaryota > Metazoa > Arthropoda > Insecta > Hymenoptera > Ormyridae > Ormyrus > Ormyrus labotus. Next base: position 12,032,198 of record JAWWEO010000036.1, read on the forward strand.
ATTGACATTGTCAGATAAATTCTCTCCCAGGTTTTTTTTACTTTCACGCGCGGCGGGGTCGCGGTATTCGGGTCACGTTTCTTTCACGTATCATTGCAGTCGCCGGAGAATATGTGTATATTTGCGCCATTGATTTATCGGAGTCGCGCCCGAGTAGAGTTCTCTCTCTCTCGCTCTCTCGCTCCGTTCGTCTTTCTCGCCCTGGAGGAAGTCCTATCGGGATGTCTGCCTGTCGGCACAGGATGAAGGCGCTTGCTGGAATCATTTTCTGACTTTGGGGTTGCTTGGGAAATTAATGTCATTGTTCATGTAAATGTTGATTGAGATTTCGTGTCAAGTTTTGGAGAATGATTTTTAAATGATGGGATAATTAAACAAGTAGGAGTTATTCTTTTGCAATAAACTAGATTTTAAACTAGACTTTTCAGTTATCGAACGTTTTTTTTTTAAATATAAATTTTATTCGAGTTTAAAAAGTATTATAAAATGAGAGAGAATTCACCATTCATACGTCCGAAAAACCGAAAGAACTTTTGAAAAAAAAAGAGACAACAGCAACTTCACACATAGTTCCAAACATCTTCGATGTATATATATATATATCTCATTAGAATACATTTAAATCGTATCCGTAACAATTACATAAACCATTTTGTCAATAATTGAGATTCTGTTAATACGTCTCTAAAGAACAGTTCGAAATGTCAATAATCTGCTGTCCTGAATTCTTCATTTTTGTCATTCCGATACTGACAGGAGCAATAGCAGACATTTTCGGCCGGATGTAATCATGGTACGAGAATAGTTTGAATTTCCTTTACCTTCAAACGCCGTTACACATTCAGATATTACTTTGATTTCATCAGAAATTTAATTTATTTTTTAGAGATAAATTTATTGAGAATTTCAAAAAGAAGGAATTGTATTACACTCGTATTTTGACATTTCGGACATTGAAATTCAATATTCATGAATTTCCGAGTGCTTGAATGACTAACGAAAAATCAATGGTGCTTCGAGTGAATGGATTACGCTTCCAAGAAGCGGCAGAAACAAAAGCATTTTTGAGCATCACTATTCGTCTAATGCGCGAATGTTTTGAAAATAGTTGAGCTTGAGACACCACGTGGCGGACTAAAGTGGATACCGGTCAGTTTTCATTTACGTTGGCATTCAATTATTTAATGACAAAGCAGCGTCATGCACATCTATTTCTGGACTTTATCAGACATACCAATATCCAATAATTGTATTAAGCTTTTAGCATACCATTATATGTTTTCCGGTTCTGGTAATACATCTGACAGGCAGAATAACATCCTGCTGATAAGCATAAATCAGACAGATGTTGAAATGTGAGGTTAAGGATTAGACATAATAGTATTTTGGGCTTGCATTAAAGTGTAAGTTTTTGATTTAGATTTAAAATGAAAATTGTTTTAGAAAGTTTATTGTGAAAATTAGTGATTCAAAATGTTACGGAAAAAGTTTGTTGAAGAAATTGTAAAAGAATAGAAACTGTTTTCTCCGGGATTTCAAGACTGATATGATTTATGTTTTAATATTTTTGGAATTATTTGCGATAGAGAAAATCTTCCCATGGGATTTAGTGAAACTTTTCTGGGTCAACGATATTTTTAAAATTTAGGTCATATTTTTTCTGATTTATTAGGAAAGTCTTAGATTTATTGAGAGGTGCTAAGAAAAGATTCCTTTCTAAAACTTACTTGTATTTAAAAAAAAAAAACTATTTTTATATTACGTAAATTTATGGTACATGCATTTTGAAAAGTAAATTAAATGAAAAAGTTTGTAGTTCTTTTCATAATTTACTTGAGTGCTTTAAATTAAATAACTATGGAGTTCAATTTACTGATGCTTTTGATTTCCATTCATTAATACGAAAGTCCCGATAAAATTGATTCGTAAATTTAAGAGTAAAGAATGTAAATATTTATTTTTATTTTAATTCTAAATAAATTAAAAACATTCTACATAAAGAATTGTTCGTAAATTTACATTTTTCAAAGCAAGACGTTTTAAACTACTTTATTAACTTGAAGTCTAAAATACAAAGAAAGGCACACATTGGTTAAAAAAAAATTTGAAAAACAAAAGAAAGGTCCCTCCATTCCCCCAACGGCTCTATTTCGCAGTAAATCCGGCTCGAAAAATCAAGCGAATCTCCCTCGACCGTCCCATAAAGCAGGCAGCAGTAACAGGTGCTTGGCAGCGATTTCCTCGGGCGCAGGTGGCGCGAAGATCTCTCCTGGGCCGTCCGTCGCGGGGCGACCTTCGCGTCTTTTAATTCGATCAAGGTCCGCCTCCAGCCTCCCTCGGAGGCGATCGATCGCTGAATCTTCCTGCGAGAGAGCAGCTCGTCTAATATTGAAGGGAAAAATTCCGCGGCCGAACTCCCGACCTCACGCTTGAGAAGCCCGGCTATTTGCTGGGTAAGTATCTTGCTGGAGGTAATGAGGCATTGGAAGGGCTGCAGTGTGGATGTTTTGGGGGGAGCTGCTGGGAGGAACGGAAAAGTAATCTACCGCGGTCACTAAATTTAACCTTTAATTGCTTTTTCACTGGAATAGAACAAAGGCTCTATCGTCCTTTGGTCGACCCATATTTTAATCGCGGTTGTGATGGAAAAATTTCTATCAAGCTTAGGATTGGAAAATTTAAAAAAATTTCATTTATATAAAATATTCTTTAGTATTACCTTTTATTCGCTTGCAGCATTAAATCAGATTAATAAACAAAATCCACTTGTTCATTCCAAGTTTTTGATTCCACCTCTTGCGAATTTTGAAATACGAAGGCTTGTACTGTATATGTATGTTCTTTGATATTCAAAACCATGAAGGTCACATAACCGATGAAATATTCAAGCGTACATCGGTGTCTTGAATTTATATAGAATTTTCTTTAATACATTTATCGCGTGGAAACAAAACTTTTACCATCATCTGAACTGATCGCATTGTATCGCTAATGAAATAATGCAGGTGTAAGGTTCGTCTGCTGAATTTGTGTATTCTGCAATTTTTTAATACCGATCATGCATCAAAGTGAATGATATATGGCTAATTGAGAGTTAGGGAATAAGCGATTAATATTCCGTAATTCTAACTATAATTGCTCGACAGTCAATTGCATATGAATGAGTCGAGCTGTTCATCCACGCTAAGCAACACAAGAAAGATGATCCATGAATAAGATATTATTGTCGGTTAGTTGCAAATTTTATCATTTCGGGATATTGCTTTATTCGTTTATTTTTTTATTTCTCTCTATTTTACTATTACAAAATGAAATAAAAAAAAGTGCTAAAAATGTTAATCACGAATAATAAATATCGGCATTACTAATCAGTGGCAAACGAAATTTATCTTTTCTAGATACGACGCTATAAAAATTCATTCTAATTGACCTGCCTCGCAGTTTATTTGAATACAAATAAACAAAGCTATATTTTCTTTACCCTTCACCTAAAAGTTTTGATAAAAATATAATTGCGCATAAAAGAACATGAATTGCGTCCGAGAATTTAAATTGACTTATTCTTCGCTTTGTATATAACAACTCAAAAAATTCGCCTAAAAACAACCCAATCAGCTTCTCCAAAATTAATGCGCGAAATCAATTCTGCTTCATTCAATTAATAATTTTACCGATCAAAGGGGTCTCATTAGCCGAATTTTATTTGGCCACTGACAGACTTGTCACTTTGGCTGCAAACAAATGATAAATAACTGTTTTTCCCACTCCGGGACGGTTTTTGCCCAGCTCAGAGCCCCCAGACAGGATACGCTCTCAAGATTCTGTCGAGCAAGTCGTTTTTTCGCTGACTGGCGATGGGGACAAAAGGGTCCGACCTCCAACTTCCCCCACCTGCCTCCGGAGCTTTCTTTTTTCTAGTCGGCTCCCCCTTTTTTGAGCTTCACGGAGCTTACTTGCCGAAAGTGCAAGAAGTCGGCTTCCTGTTCCCGTTTTTTGTGTCTACGTGCTGCTTTCCTTCCTCCTTCCAATGGGGCGACAACATTTTTTGAACGAGTTGACGACGGGCGGAGGATTTTGCGCATCTGAGTATGTTTGCAGGGAATTGGCACGTCAAATTTTATGGAGCGGACTGTTTTGTCGGTAAAATAAGACTTCTTTTGTTATCGAGTCCCTGCTCTTGGTTTTCGGGATGGACTATTTTCGGAGAACTTTCGTTACCATGTTATTTCGTATTCTTTGTTATAGATGGAGATTGCAAGGGAAGTTTTTGAATTTTGAATTTCGTATAATGAACAAGTTAAAATGTTACAGAATGAAATGTATTAATAATATTTATATTTGTATTATTATTACTGCTATTGATTACTTTTATCCGAGCTTTTACCTGATTGTTTCTAATAATAAGTGACCAGTATTGATTTAAGCAATTTTTCGTGTGATTACTTTCTTCTCTTTTAAAAAAAATATAAATAATTTTTAAAGTGGGGGAGAACTTTTTTCTTTCCAGCATAAAAATTTAATGGAATTTTATTTAAAGGCATTGTCTGAAGCAAAGCCTAATTACTTTGTAACAGAGCTTAACCCCTTGGCAAACAAAGCTTAGAACGTAGATCAGAGGAGAGAAGTTAAACAATTGGTTAACTCACCTGAACTTCTAAAGCGTGATAAGCAAATATGAGGCCAAGAAGTATCACAGTCGACACAGAGATCAGGGTTTTCAGAGCAGTCGAGTAGAAAGAGGCCTGGAACAAAAGAAAAGCGATTTTCATTGATTTTTACGTCTGTGTAAGCAAAAAGCAGAATTTCATGCGGCGCGGTGTAATTGTTAAACTTGAGTCCGGCGGTGTTCTGTTTGCTTAAAAAGTATGCTGGTTGGGTTGCGTACAAGCTTGCGGTATGACAAAGAGATTTAGTTTGACACTTCTGAAACTTTATCTGAAAATACTGCCAACTAAACAATTACTCTGCGGTTACCAAAGTTCTGCGTTGAACGTGCGAGTTAACTTTTATTCTGTCTTACGCGGTAGTGTAGTTCCAGAGACATATAGCTTGTGTAATGACAACCACCTTATTTTGAGGATCACGAATTTCAATTTAAATTTCAAGAATATTTTATCATTGTACATTAGATTTTATTAGCTAATAATAGTATTAGTTAATATTAGTATTTTTCTTTCATTTTATTTAAAAAAACGTGCCGTAAACATGACGTAAAAAAACGTACTTTTGTGCAGTTAAAATTCGTTTCTATTTAAATGAATAGTAAATAAAAGTAGATTACATTACTTATTGATAATTTATTCTTATTATTTAAAATATTTTTTAAGAGGGTTATTATTAATGTGCTAACATAAATAATAAAGTACGCCGATGATTGAGGTCAAATGAATCGTTAAAAGTTCAGAAATTTTAACTTGATATTTTTATAGATACTATAGGGACGCGTATTTTTGGAAGAGAGCTTTATGCGCTGCAAGATTTTACGCGCGATGCCCGACTAAACTCGGTATGAATCTACTGGCATCCATTTTTACGTAGAATGCTGCTGTACACATCGTTTCGAGAATTTGAACTATGATTTTCTTAACTTTCGCCGCATACAAAGAAGTCAGATTATGCATTTTCAAAGTTTTTCATATCAGTGGATATTAGTCGTTTAGAATTCTTAAACGTTTTGAATAATTCATTAGAAAAGTGTTGCTGGAATAAGCTTAATTTGAAAAATGATAATTAGTTTTTTTTATTTTTAGAACGAAAGTACATGAATCTATGTGTTCTTTTTATGTTTACAAAGTTTGCTTATTGATATTCTAGAGAAAGTAATAACTACGAGCTTGCAAAGAACAAAACTCGTAGCAGTTACGAAAGTGTTTGAATATTTAAATCTGGAGGACAAAAGATAAGTATTGTAAATCTGATAGTTATAACTGCTTGAAGAGATCTGGTATACATTTTAATCTTTAAAAGATTTTTATTTATAACTTTGTTTTATAAAAGTCTAAAAAAATAAGTGTCAAAAATACCGCTTAATCGTCCTCCTCCTAATTCAAGAAAGCCAACCAAACGCATCGTAACCGCAAGCATCTCAAAGAAGCATTACAATGCCAAAACAAAGACTGGTTTCAAACAAAGCGAACCCGAGGATGCTTCGCCAAAAGGGCCGCGAAATTCGGCCAGCTCCGCGCGATTTGCCGATATTTGTAGGTCTCGAATCCTGGGCTTACCGCGCAATCTTTCGAGCAGCGAGCATCCGATTAACGGCGTGCGCGCGAAAAGCTCCCGGTTTAGTATCGCGTACGCCAAGTTTCCGGGGCTTCCTAATAGAATAGGCTAATTGTCATGGAAATGAGAGAAACGGAGGGGAACGGAACGGGAGGGTTGGAAGGCCGGGGCTTACCGCCTTTTTAGTACGTGCCGATTCCCAGCAGGTGCTGGAATAGCCGCTGAGATTGCATTGCTGTTTTTTCCACTTTAATTAAGAGACGCTGATGGCTATTGAATCTTTGGTTTTTTAAAAAAGTTTAAAAAATATAAATTTATTTTATTTTTAATCTTTGATAAACTTTGATAAATAATTTTTGAAAGGCTATTTGAAAAAACTGCATTCATTTGTTTTTCAAGCATAGGATTACTTGAAATATTGAAATTTGATGCTTGTATACTGAAATAAAGTATCTCATGTCGTTATACAAATAAAAAATATTTAATATTACTGATTTTACGCTTTTCACTTATTCGAGTACGTGCTTTATGTGTTTTAAGCGGCTTTTAACTTTTATTAGGTGATTGACAGATCAAAATTAAAAAATGCAGAAAAATACAAAAATAATACTCATATTGAAATTTGCTAAATATGAAAATAAACAAGATTTTTTTAAATTCTGGATTTAATAGTAGAAATTTTTAAACTAAAAAAAGTTTTATGTGAAGAGACTCGTGCACCCTTGTTTTATTTTTAATGAGATTTTAATGGTGACGCAGATAATTCTAAAAAGTAGATGAAGAGTGTTTTTTCTTGTAAGCGGAAAGCGCGGTAATTAACTGTTTCAGTTTTATTAAAAGTTTTAACGTTATAAAATACACTGCCAGGAGCAATTTATTTAGCATGATGAGAAAGTTAGTGCTGCGCTTAAAAGTCCTGTACTCGCTGTCACTATGAAAATAATTCATAAGAAATATAAAGGAATTTTTTTCGACAAAAAACACTTCGCGGCAAATGCCCTCATGAAAGTTTCGAGCTTTCAGTTGCCTTGGATCTAAACTGCTAAAAAACATAGCAAGTTGTATAGCTTCGTGAATAATTTAGTACTGTACACGAATGAATTTTTCGAATAATTTCTGTTAAAAGCTTTACTGTGCTTCATTAAAGAATTCTTTACATGTGTTACGAGATGAAATTATTCGATACGAGATAAATTCATTTTTAATTCGGGGTAGAAAATTAAGTAAAATCGATTTTTAAATATCCGCAGTCTTATTACTAATTTAATTTGAGTGTTAATTGGAGAGATCGTTCATAGGTTTCAAATTTCTTCAATTTGAAACATTTAAACCTATAGTTTTTCTAAAACTAATTTTCAATTACTTTTTTTAAAGTATCAAGCTTAGCGGAATTCTATACAAATACCTTCTTTCTAGTTTTCAAAATATTTTCAATATTATATCATGTCGCACAGACACAAGGCTTCTTATATTAGGCAAGATGACTGCCAGTGACATTTATTTGAAGAAAATTCACTGTGGAATAGTCACAAAAAGTGGCATTCGCGGAAATAACTAATTTGCGAATCAAACTATTATCAGCGGTGTATTTAGATAAAAAAAGCTGCAAGATTACTATTAAATCCTCAAAAGGATGTTACATTACATATTCAACTTCGAAAGTGCTTTATTCTTCATTTTAAACTAATTCATTAAAGAAGGAAGTTGGAGCGAAAAACGTATGTCTGAGACGTTTTTAAACTTGAATTTCTGTTTCAGAGAGTGAAGTTTACCTGTAGATCTTTCCTCTGCGGATTATTGAAGGTTTTTCTCATTATAAACTTCGAATCGGCATAATATTGTCGACGGTAAAATGAAAAGGCCGTCGTGCTTCGCGTTCGACTGAAATGCTGTTTATTAAAAAAGTTGCGGCTAAGTTCTTAAAGTTTGAAGCTTTGGACAGTTTGTTTGCTTGGTAATTTAAAGAGCTTCTCAGCCCTTTTTTTTAATGGTTTCAAAGCGGAAAAACGCTTTGATTTATTTCTCTTTCTTAAGTCCCGGCAACGAGGAAATAATGGAATATCTCAAAAAGTTTACCTGGACTAAAATAAAAGTTTACTTTATTTTAGCAAATATTCCTTGACTAAATACAAGAAAGATGCACTTAAATTTAAGCATATTTACTGTTCTCGGATTTTTATTGCAGTTATATTGTATACAATTTAGTAATATAAATTCCGAGTATATTATGTAATGTAATGTAAACATTAAAAGATTCATTTTGTTTATCTTTTATTTACTAGTATCATAATTTATAATCATATAGTTGTTGCCATATTTTTATGGCAAATACATTTTTAGACAGAAAAAAAACGAATACAAATATTTTAATAAAAATTAGAAATGTACAGTTTAAAATTTATCTTTTTTTTATTTCAAGTAAAATCTTTTTGCTGCTGTGACTCGTCATGATTTTTATAGCGTTTTAATTCGCATGTTGCTGTGATTATTGTCTTGCTAATAAGATATTGCATTTCTTTCTAAATTTAGTTGTTGATTAATACAGTTATAGAAGCGAAATCGGACAAACCAGCAAATGAAGGTTTAATAGCTGTACATTACTCGCCGTGGCCTTCGCAAGGAGGACACACAATATGTGACAGCTTATAAATAAATTTATCGATCGATCAATCAATCTATCTACGTCTATTTCGGCTTAGCTTTCTTTTCTTTCCTTCTTATTCCACTTATCAATCTCTTTCTCTTTTTGCCGCTTTCCCGTTCTACCGGCTTTTTTCGAAAAACTTTTATTGCCTTTATTCCTGTAATCTCTCTTCCGCTAGATTGGAGGATTCCGTTCTTGAAAAATAGCACCTAAGAACTTTACCTTACCGGGCTAAGAACCTTTTGTTCTGCTTAGTTCACGTCAAAAGTGAAATAGGACTTACATTCAATTGCTGCAAATTTCAACGCATTTTTAAAAATCTGTTTGCAGTAATGCATTTATAGATAAAGTTTCAGAAAAGCTTTCTAGTACTTGAAAACGAGCTGCCTGTGCCACGAGATCATTGTATGGGCCTTGAAATATGAGATGTAGGTTTTAGTATCCAAACTGCAAAGCCAGCAGAAATACAGGAATGAAAGAAGACAAACCGAGCTTAAATATAAAAGGTGTTAGATATCAAAAGGTTTCCTCGTTCTCGAGTTACAAGCGACATAAGAGTCACGCAAAAAATTCGTTTTTAGGCAGGATAAAAAATACTCCTGAAAATGCGATTGAAATCTATTTTTAAGGATGTATTATATTCAAAAGCATGTTTCAGTTTTACTATGAAATTTCTCTTTTATCAAATGCGTGAATGTACATTTTATTGCATAAAACTTGAATTAATTCTTGTACCGGTTAAATTTTCAAGCACATTTGCATTTCGCAGCAACTTCCAGGAATATAACACGTATTCAGTGTTATGCAAAATTTGAAGAGCAAATTTTCGTTTCCTTCTGGTTACAGAATTTCAAGGAAATACAATTGACCCATTTTTAACAATATACTGGTGATTGCTTTTATTTTAATGTATTTTCTGTCAGTTAAACTTTTCAAAAATAAACGGTTTAGAATGCAGTTAACTTTTTATTAAAGATTGTATTATTCGAGAAAGAACTAAAAAAAGGCAAAAATAACTCTTTTGAATTTCAAGTATTTTATGTGAAATGCAGGAAATTGCATACTTTGGATGAAATCTCTTACGCGTTGAACCAAATAGTTTTAAAATTTAGTTTTTGACAATTGTTATGTCTGTAATATTTTGTATTTAAAAGTTATGAGAAGAACTTTTTATTAACTAGTCCTTGTCAAGAGCAAAGTGAGCATTAGATGATCCAGAACAGTTACCGACATAAAAGCTATCTAACTTGATTCTAAACGAGTGAAAATCCTTCCCTCCCCGCCGACTCAAGTTTGAGAAATGAAAAAGTAAAAGAATAAAAAAACTGACCTTTGTGTAGACCCCGGCGCTGGACAGTTCGTTCTCGATGACCATGACAATGATGCCGAACATGCCCATGACGAGGGCGTAGTCGCTGATGCGCTTCCTCTTCTCGAAGAGGGCCTTCCGCCGGCCGAGTCTGTAGCCGACGTTGGGCTTGTGCTTCGAGGCAGCGCCGATGCTGCCGGAGGTGCCCTTGCCGCCGATGCCGGCGACGCCACCTACCCCACCGCCGCCGGCCGAAAGGGCGCGCTCGTCCACGTAGCCGCGGGGGTAGTCCGCGTGGACGCCGACCAGGGCTATCGCGGCATCCTCGCCCACGGAGCCGCAGCCACCGCCACCGCCCATGCTGCTGCTCTTCATCGCCCCGGGGATCGAGAGGGTCGACGCCGGCTTCCGCAGCTGCAAAAATCAGTCCGAGTTCATGCCTCCTGCCTTTCTTTCCCTTTCCTTTTCTTTTTCTCTTCCCTCTTTACGATGCTTTTGCTAGGCAAGCTAAGATATCTAAGGTTGCTGCGTGATCAAATTCAGTGAGGGGGGTGATGGCCTGTTTTACCGACCGTCGGTACCTCAAACTTTCCATTCTTTGCGGGTTTCATCGTTAATTCTGAATAGAAGTTTTGAGATGCCCGAAGTCGATAACGTTTCACACGTTTGAGTTATAGATTTTGTTGCAACTTTGGAATATCCTTTCTCAAAGAAATAAAAATAATGTTCGTTCGCTCCCCTACAATTGTATAACAAAAATGGGCTTTAAAAGTTATATCAAAACGAAAATTTGCAGCAAAAACAAGTTTAAAAAATCTTTGTTTGACAAACATCGTTTTTTATCAGATATTAGAAAACATACCCAAAATATGCAACAAAATCTGTGATTCGTACACGTGAGACTCACATTATCAGTCAAATTCCAGGAATAAAAATGTGAAATTTTTTCAAATAAGCTGCTTTTCTATGATGTATGCAAGTAATTAATTCCAATAAGAAATTAGACATAAAAGTCTCGATGGAGTTATCGAGACTTTTGATGGAGCATGAATCATTGGATCTAATTAAATGATACTTCTATGATAAAACAGTGTGGTAACAAAAATAGACTTTTTTTAACCCACTAATGAAATGCTAAATACCAATAAATGGATTTAATTTTATATATCTTCATTTAATTTATCAGTATTTTACAGTATTTGAAAGAATGATATATAATAATTTTTTAATGTTTTTTTTGTCATTAGCTGTTGCTAATATTTGTTATTGGAATGTTTAATGTTGCGAGGATATCCATACTTACCCATTTGATGATTAGAACGGATATTTGTATTTTTTAATCTAAAATTATCTTTGCAATTAATTTACTTGACTTTGAAAAATATGCTTTTGCAAAATCATTTGTAATTCTTAAAAAATCAAAATTAAAATTTCCAGTATTTTGGATAACCTTATGGATTACATAAGTAATGAAACTTTAAATCGTACAATAAATCTGTGTTTCTATGTTGGCATATTTAGTATATAATATATTGTAAAAGGTTTTGCAAAAAGGTGAAACATTGCAGTAAACATGCATTTTCCGAGCAATTGAAAATCATTTTCATGGTCAATAAACTAAAGACTGTAGTCGGAACTAATATTTCACACATCGTTCATTCGTTTTCTGTTTTATGTACTCTGGATTCGAGTAAGTGTTCGAACGATTTAAAAATTGCTATTACTTTGGTCTTACAGGACAGATGGCAAGTCTTACTGAAGTATTATAGGTCTGTGTACTATCAGTGTAGTACTTTTTGATTTATTGTATAAACTGTATTGCCATTTTTGTTTAATTTGTAATAATGTGTCTGGAAAAGTATAATAAAAATATTGATTTCATGGTTAATAGTGTATTTATATACAAATTTTAAAACCTCATAAAGACAGTTAACTGTGGCTAGGATAACAAATAATAAGTATAATGAATGAAAGAAATGCATATTCAATGGAAACCTAATCGGTGCTTATGTAAATATAGTTTCATTAAAGAAATATATGTGAGATTAAAAAGTCATTGTTCAGCACACTGAAATATGTCCATACGACAATAAATATTTCTTTGAAATAACTTCTTGTTATATGGATAATGTAAATAGCCTCACAAACAATTTATGTAAAACAAGCAATTTATCAATAATAATAAGTACGAATTTAGTCCCACGTAATTTATAATTTTAAGCACGGATTTTATGAATACATTACCCATAAAATGTGGCACGTATGAAAATGATCGTAAATAAGTGCGCTATCCATTCGTAAATAATACTATTTTAATTTTTCTTTTGAAGAATACTAATAGAATGAAATATTTCTTGTTCTGAACATTTGTTGTAAAAATTAAGACTGACAGCGAAATTGTGGAAATTATCACCATGAGCTTGGTTTGAGCAAAGCGAAAAAGTCGGATAAACCGGCTGGGCATCAGGACTACAGTATCGTCGCAGAAAAGGATCTCCATTTTTCTCGCGATAACCGAGTGCGAAAAGCTTTTCTGCGTTGTATCGCGAGGGCGCGCGAAATGGTGCGCAAGAAAATATCTTTACGCGACGACGGCAGGAAGAGAAAAATACATCTAATTGATTTTACGGTTATAGTAATGCCCCTCGACGTTCGCGATTCTGTTTTACGATTGAATGGTAGCTCCTCGAGGAAGATGGGAGGATAATTCGGATAAGGGAAGTGTGGATTTTCGAAAATTGGAAAATTAAAGCTGTTGAAAGCTCGGAGCGTTACTTGAAATAGTAGATAATGAAATTTGAAATTTCCCGGTGATAGGATGAAAACGAACAGAAATTAGTTGAATAGCGTTTAATTTTCAGTCTCTTTTTCATTTTCTTTTGAATTACTGATCACAGAATTGAACTTTGACATAGTCGAACAATTTCATAAATTTAGAAGCAATCTTACGAATTATTAGAATTTAGCGCTTATTTGAATTTAAAAATAAGTATAATTCGTTTTGCAGAGGCGCTTTTAAAAAAGTGAATTCGTGTGACAAATAAAAAGCGCGAGAAGTTCAAAGGATTAAACCTTAAGTTCGCCAAACTGCACAAACTTTTAAAAGTTCATAATTTTAATCCGACAGTATTTTTAATAACTGGCCTTATTAAGTCAGTGTTATTAAAAAAATAAAATTTTTAACTGCGCTCCTTTCCCTTACAGCTCCAATCCTCCATAAAATAGCGCTTTTACAAGCGATTATAAAAGAAATAAGGAACTGAGGCTTTAATCTGCCTTAATTACGAAAAAAGCTTTAAATCGATAACTAAGCCTTCGATTTTCCTAATAAAGAGCGGCGAAATCACGCGCGCCTCTTTAAAGTCGTTAAGGAGAGGTAATATAAGCCGATCTCTTTATATTTTTCTAATGGACCTCGTGACACTAATACCCTTAATGTGAGGCGCGAGTCTTCCGCTCTCAGTTTTCCCGGTAATTGCGGACGGCGCGCGCGGGAAGTCTTAGAAAAACAGTCGGACGCGCTTCGTGTCACCCGGGCATTACGGCCTGCCGCGAGACGGACACGACAAAATCTCGTTTCGGATTTCTGCTTTTCGACACTGTCGATTTATGCGAGGGTTACTTGCTGTTGCTCGAAAAGTTTGCGCAGCGGAATACGACTTGTTTAGAAAATTATTTTTTATGTTTAGTCATTTTCAGGCTTGCCTATTAAGGGTTAATTATTTAACTCTATTTAGAATCACTAAATCAAGTCTGTGAAATTATAGATTAATCCGAAAACAGTAATTATTATCATTTTAACAAGAGGAGGATGAGTGTTTTAACAAAACATTGTTGCTGTTTCTGTAATAGCGGTCATTCAACTGAAATTTGAAATTTTACACGCTGAAGTTTTGAATCCCCTTGTAGTGGATTGCGTCCAATTAGGAAGTTCCAAATTGGGCTGCTTCAGAATGGCACAAGGACTGGAAAATCGAGTAAATCAAATTGCATACAGCCGAACTATATACATACAAACATAAGTTCGAATTCGCTTCTTTAACGGTATAATTAAAATATTGTCTTACAATCAATGCTTATTTGTAAAGATTAATTATTTTAACGTTTCTTATTTGTTCTTACATGTATCGTTATATAAGTATAGAAAGTGTTACAGTAAATACCCTTGAGCATTGAACCTTAAAATAGCAAAATCTTTATTTAAAAGAAAAACACAAAAATAGATGTTTGGAAAATCAATAAAATGCTAAAAATTACATCTTCTATTTCAAAGATCCGCCTCTTCCATCTATTATCTCTATGCCTGCAGTAAGCACACCTACATAAACAAAAAGTCCCATAACCACGTGAGATCCTTTTCTCCCGATACTCGGAAATGAGCTGCGCTGCGCCTCTTATCACTTTTTCGCGAAAAAAAGACGTCGCTTTTGATCGATCGCTTTCGCGCGCGAAAACAAGCAGCGGCGGGAATCTGCGCTGTCACTTTTTCGTGCCGGGATAAGGGTTTACGCGCGACTTTTTTACGCGAAATGACGGCGCGAATTTCGTCCGCTGACTTGCCGTGAAAGCCAAAATTTAGAGGGGATTTGCAAGAGCGGAATTTTATCTCCTTTCTGAGCTGGAAGTTTAAAAATTTTTCAGCGATGTTCGCTGGCTTGCTTTTAGTAGGATATATAGAACATTTTATGGGGTTTCGATTGAAACTGATGATTTTTATGGCAATGCTTTTGGTGTTTGTATTAATTACAGAGTATTTATAAAAAATAGTTTTTGTCTGATGAACCTTAATTAATCGTCATAATCTAATATTGTGAGTGGTTGTTTAATATCAGAATGCGTCTTACAGTGCAATTAGCAGCAGAAATTTTCCTAAATCTTGTAGTAGCCTAATTACATGCAATCAGCTTTTTCAACTAAGCAGGCTTAACTACTTTCCACTAATAATAATTAATTTAAGCTTTTTATAATTCCTAAAAAACTAGCATCTATTATGCGTCTATATAGCACTGCATAATACGCTTTCGTTAGGTTTTATAAATTGTTTTAATTCTTATGTCATTCTCATTCCACATACCTTATACTTCACTTACGTTTCTCTATTTCAACAACGGATATTTATCATTTTAAGCAATGAAAATACAGGAGAAATAGGATAAAATTATGTTTCGTTTAAGAGTTTATTCAAATTACACATTCAATCAACTGAAATAAAAGATGATCGAAAAGTATACAATGAACGCACATGAACTGGATGTCATTATACTAATTTGTTACTTTTATATCATATCAAATTTGCAGCTTGGAAACGAAGGTTAATTTTCATCTAATAATACTTGTACAGTCGCTTTGTTAACGCCTAAAAAGGAAAATCGTAAAACTTTGTTAATTCATTAAAAAACTGAGAAATAGGCAGATAACGAATTGCTATGGAAATGCGTGCTAATTAACACGTGATGTTTATAATTAATCCAAAGCTCGTTTAAGAGGATTATGTTGTATCTCAATAATATTTCATCAGGTTGAAGCCTTAAATGCGTATTCCTCAACTTTAAAGAAGTCTAATTTTGTTGCTTATTCGAACATACAAGACGCAGCAGTTTAATAGGTCATGTTATTCTTGTATTTCCAAAATCTGTTTTGCTTTATAGTAGAAGATATTCATCTACAAAAGCGTAAAACTGTAAAGCTAACATCAGTTATTTGTGTTTAGAAGTTTTACTATATATCGGAGATAAATATCTTGAACTTGGTTAGAAAGTTTGGAGTTGCCAAAATAAGTGCACAAAAATCAAAGTTCTACAAATACATCACAAATTAATTTTTAAGTTTTCAATAGAAACTAAAAAAAAGTGTCTTTAATTTTTTAATTCTCTACTTCAATTTCCTCACAACAAACCCGTGCCCATTTTTCAGAACAAAAAATCAATAATTAATTAAGAAATTCCTCCTTCAATCCTCGCTCTAAATTCGCAAGTGCAGCATCTCAAAAAAGTCAAACAGAATAGCCCCTCCTTAAACAAAACAATTACCGGGCCGAATCGACAGCAACTAATCCGACGAAAAAGGGATCCTTAAGGGGTTCCGCCTTAACGGCGTTTTCGTGACGAGGCGCGAGATCGAAAAATTGCTACGTGAGGTGAAAAGCAGGGAAAAGCGCGGGGAGAGATAAAGGCGGAAGGAAGGCTGATAAGCCGCGCTGCGTAATGATAAAAGTTCATCGGAGTCGTAAAATCCCCTTGAAAGTTTATCGGGTTTAGAGGTTCGACGGTCCAATAAAAGAGAAGGCCGCAGCGGAATCAATTAACGGATCCGTTTGCTTATCCGAGCCTCGAAATGTTCATTAAGGCGAGAGGAACGCCTTGCTTGTTCTTATTGCCTTTTTGTCGACGGGACGTCCTGCTGTGAATTGTTTTTTAGTAGGGCTGAACTTGATGGCGCTGTTAATGACGGGTTTGAGCCGGCAGTTTAGGCTTAAATTGGGTGGAAAAGGAAAGTCGTTGTGAAAAGGTTGCTAAATGCCAGAGGATTGAAAATTCCACTTTACAATTAGAAGTATTCATAAAAAGTCTATTTACTACTTTAAAATGTATTTAATTTTGAGCTTTTTGTTCATTTAAATTCAACATATTTTACCTCATTTTCTATATTTATTTATAAATTTTCTATTGAAATGATACTGTACTTTTGTTTTACAAAAAATACAATTCTTTAAAAGAAAGGATCCAAAGTAAAATTTTATAAGGATCATTTCGTAAAAAATTAATCCAGTCTTCTTTCGTATCAAGTAGAACTTACATTTCGTTCACTAAATTATTTAAAGTAACTCTGATAACAGTATTATCTTCCTAATTCGGTCAGCAAAGTGCAGCAATCTAAATTACAAACATAACCTTACGTGAGGATCTTGCGTACTTTCCATTGTGCCAGGAATAATATTCCAAATTTAATTTACACTCAAGCAAAATATTGCTTTCCTCAAACACGATTAAATCCGCCGTAGCAGAAGCTAATAAAACGACAAATAAAGTAACGACGGAGCGAAGCTGACCCTCCCCTTTAATCTGCAGCAGCTTAATGCAATAAAACGCGGCTTCGAAAAGCAATATTAGCCTGGGACCTCTACCAACTTAATTCCAATCAACCCTTGGGGAGATTTAAACTGCGGTCATTATTTAATGTCCCACAGTAGATGACGCCGCCGTCGCCCTGAATAAATAAGGTGCAATTCGCGCGCAATCGACGAACCGCTTACGAATGAGACTCCGCAGAGTGCTTTTGTAGGCGTTTACAACATCTGCGCGCTCATTTTTATGGGCTCCGCGATTGAGCCGTTCGAGAAATCCCGACCATTTATGCAAACGCAATGAACAAAACGCCTTGGTACGTGTTGCGGAGGAGGTTATATATATATTATATAAGGAATGCAGAAATAGAGCGAACTTTTTTTTTTACCGCCGCGTCTAAATTCCTATTTTTTGCGACCGTTATTTTTAAAGAGTATCGATGGTGAGTTTTTATTGAGCAACGAATTATTGACGGTTCTTGAGTTGATGAATATTTTAATTTAGAGGTTGCGACGGAATCGGAAAGGCGTTATCTCAGTCAAAGACGTGTGATTTTTTATAAATCAATATCCACTTATTCGAAGCTAAATGATGGAGAAGAATCCTTTCATTAATTTTTTTATTTCACATAAAATTTATAGGCTTGACCATATTAAAAAAATGTCACAGCTGAGCTTTTATTAAATATTTGGAAGAAAAATTTTTGTAAATAATAGATCTATCATATCCTCATGCTTTCGAGAAAATTATTAATTTTGATATTAATGAGATAAATAAAAAAAATCCAAATAAAAAATGAGCTATAATTAAAATTTATTTTAGTAAAATTAGTATTTTTCCAATTATTAATGAATCGAAAAAAGTGCAGCTTCGTCGCATTTCAGTCAGTTGGAAAAGTCAAAAGGGTGCTAAACATGCTCTCAATCCTTGACTTTCCGCGCAGAGATCATTAATCACGGCTCATAAACACTCCAGACTCCATTGTGTTCGAGGCATCGGTGTAACAACGCACTATTAGCTAATGATTTATCGAAACGGGAACTGCGGAGCTCAGGGCTGACTTAATTTTCAAATTTTTTTATTGGTATCCTTCTATCAAGTTTATTTATTAAATGGTATAGCCGTATATATTTATTATTTTTCTTAAATATCAAATTTAACAATTTTAATCTTTCGACTGCAATTTAAATTTTTAATAGTAAATATTTGAAGTAGTTGCTAAAATTGGCATTTATATCGGAAATTGTTCGCGAGAATTTTAATTTAATTATGCGTTTAAGTAGACACGTAGCTGATTAAAAGCAATTATTGCTCGTACTAATTGTAATTACTCGCAAGTTAATTGCGCAGGAATTGCTTTAGTAATCGATCACTTTTATGTATACTTATTGCCGCAAGAAACATGATTCATGAATGAAGCCTTTCGTACTTGTAATTATTAACTTGGTACTTGCACAATCTTACTTTGTACCGTACAAAAACTCAATAAACAAAGAGAAAAAAATAGTTAAAATACTAAAAAGTAAGCCAGTTATTTTGGATAATTCAAAGGCAAGCTACTATCTGCGCGTGAATTTAATTTACGCGCTAACGAATGTAAATAACAAATGACGAAAATCAGTTGCACCGGCGATAATTCAAAAACGGTCGCGCTCGCATAAATCAGAAGCGGCTTGCAACCAGTCGGCTATTTACTCGAAATTTAACGGAGCCTTCACAAAGCTCACCGGGGCAATTAATCCGCGGCCGGTCAATAAAACGGCCTAATAACATCGTGGCACAATGAGCCTCGCCGGCCGCTCAAGACAATGGTCGAGTGATGCGTGCCGGTATTGTTCGCGTTTTTCCTCGCTTTTAATAATCGCCCGCGGCCGAATGTCGTCGTATCGCTACGTGTCACTGCACGGACATTTCCGAGCTTTATCTGCTGCCGTGAACTTATGAATGCGAGCTGGGCAATTAAAGGCTTATCTGGAATGGGGAAGCGGAAGGCGGGATCATCACCAGAACGTATGGCGAGGCTGCTTTCGCCGCTGTTTTTGCTGACCCCGGAAGCGGACCGCGTCGAGGTTGTTGCTGATTTCGGCTCGGTTACCGTGGAGATTGGGAGAATTTTATGATGGAGCTGGAATTTCAGGGCAATGTGGTAGGCTTATTGCTTTTCGAATTTTTATTGTGTCAAATTGATCATTTTGAAAATCATTTGACAACTACGAATCTCTACGAAATGCTCGAACTGAATTTCTAAAATAGTCAAGTACAAACATAGAAAAGCCAAGGATAGTACTTTTTTCGAGTCTGTACGAAATATCTTCCCGCGCGTCCTTTTTCCTTTGCGGTTACACACCGACGTAACGAGAACTCGACAATTTCGGTTTTTATGTTTACGTCCACGACATCTGTGCTCTCCGCACTTTTACACTCGTGACATTCCGAACACAGAGCTGCAGTCGCAATTCCAACTTCAATTTTCACTTGTAATTCTCTGTCGAATCCGAGGGAATATGCATTTTTGATGAGAACCCCTGTCGATAAAAATTCATGCACTTTTTGCAGTTGCTTTTCAATGGAAGCAAAAGGAGCTTTTAATAACGCCTTCGATTTTCCATACGGTTGCGTACGACTCGAGTCAGCCGAGCGAGACGCGACAAAAAGCCACCGAAAACCGAGATATTAATTGTCTCGCGAGCTGCGAATTTTTAGCGCGGCTCGTCACCAAGGCAACGTGTCGCGTCGTTGTGAAACCGATAGCTCTTCTCTCTCTGGGCGCGCAAAGGCGGCAAGGGGCGCGCGTTTCTGACCCGATTTGTCGCGTCGATATTTCATCGAGTTTGTGCGGGGTTTTGGCAAGGTCGAACTGAGCGCCGAATGCATCGAGGATTCTAGGTTATGGTGGCGGGCTTCTTTCCCAGCGCCGCCACTGCCGCGAGGTTTCTGAAGCGTTGCCAACGCGATGTTGCTTTTTTACGATTGGCTATTGTCGCTCTGTTTTTCTTGCTCTGTTTCGTGCGAATTGTTAGAGAGGGTGAGTGTTTATTTTTGAGTTTGTTGGTTTCGATGTTTAATGCAACAGGTATTGTTGCACTGTAATAGAATGATAACTGATGTTGATTTTTATCTGAATTTAAAACTGATAATGAAAAAACTGTTCTATACAATTTTTAGAAAACTATAGGATGTCGATAAAAACGTGCTTTAAGAACGTAATCCTTTATGCACTCTGATAGAATTAAATGGTTTTCAGTGGAAGTAAACGTGAATTTTTGTGAGAAAATAAAACAAGTTC
This sequence comes from Ormyrus labotus, assembly GCA_035582975.1. Taxonomy (NCBI): domain Eukaryota; kingdom Metazoa; phylum Arthropoda; class Insecta; order Hymenoptera; family Ormyridae; genus Ormyrus; species Ormyrus labotus. The sequence goes on from JAWWEO010000036.1 coordinate 12,052,723, forward strand.
TTTTAATAATACTTTCCTTACTTTATTATGCCTTTTTTTTTATTAATAAATTAATTTTATTAATATGAATTAATTTATGTTAAATTGTTACTAGAATTCTAATAAACTAGTCAAAGAAGATTTTTTGTAGGTTCTATTAATTTATCTTTAGAATAAGCAATCCTCTTTTTTAACAATTCGTGCTGAAATTTAACGGCCGCGCGGGGCCGGGCGCTTTTCTTGGAATTCGGTAGACGCTCTGCCGAGCGGAAGGCTTCGATGCTCTCACGTTCAGTGTCAAATAAACAAGTAAAAAAGGTAGATCAGTGTGCGCGTGAATTATAATCTAATAAAAATACGACTTTTTGTGTAGTGGTGTATCAAAGTTTACGATATCTGTGTGAAATTCTTAAAAGTCAAATGTAATAACGAACTTGAATTCGAGTCGAGATTCGAGTGTGCAATTTGTGAAAACTAAGCTGACGATTTCGAGCTTATTTATGGAGTAAATTCAATCTCCATATTAATATAGCTTTCTTCCTCAACAATTAAAAAGGTAAGCAGTTAAAAAATTTTTAAAAATTTGTAGAATAAAAAATTTTCTTATAATTATTGTTTTTATGTATTTTACATTGAATTTCTATTTAATATTAATTTAAAGTTTTAATGAATTATATAATGTACATACAATATTTTTTGTTAATTTATAAGCGTGAAAAAGTTTTCGAAAACGTCGGTGAAAGAATATTTAGATTATGGACGTCTTATATCAAATAATAAATCTTTAACAAAAATTATGGAAATGTTTTATGCTAACCGGACTATTTGTTAGAATTCATTCGTTGCTCCACCAAGCACCAGCTCTCCCGTTTAGTGTCAAAATAATATTCAATTGAAAAAGGTAGATCAGTGCGCGTGTGAGTTATAATTAAAAAATACGAGTTTTTTGTATTCTTGTATCAAAGTACGATACTGTGTGAAATTCTTAAAAAAAAGAACTTGAATTCGAGTGTGCAATTTGCGAAAACTAAGCGGTCGATTTCGAGCTTATTACGGATTAAATTCAATGTCCATGTTAATATAACTATATCTTCCTCGACGATTAAGAAGGTAAAGCAGTTAAAATATTTTTAAAAACTTTTTTAAAGAAAATAAAATTTTTTTCGGAATATTGGATCAATATTGGATCAATATTTGTTAATATTTTTTATTATTTTTTTAAATCTTAAACGATATAAAATAAGATCGTTTTCTCGACAATTTCGACGTTCAAATGGCTGTTTCCATCGACGATTAAAAAGGTAAGATGGTTAAAATGTTTTTTTTAATTTTTTAAAGAAAATAAACTATTTTTAGGATTATTGAATAAACATTGGATCAATATTTTTTTAAATTTTAAACGATATAAAATAAGATCGTTTTGTTACACAAAATGACATGCTCTTTTTTAAGGAAGAAAAATAATCTTTCCTGACAACTTAATAGAAATGTAATAAGGTAATTAAGCTTAAAATTACTGCACCTTTTTTACTAAACGAAAGATAAAAATTTTAGTTCTAGCTATGTATAAATTTTTATTTTCGTCTTAAGTAAATTAATTTTTTACTTCGGTTGTGTCTAACATTTCATTAAAATTTTCGTAGAAATGCGAAATCTTTAAAATTTTATTGAATTTCACTAGAATTTTCTTGGAAATATGAAATCTTTGAAATTTTAATAAAAGTGACAAATTAATAAAAAGTTTTTCTGGAATTGAACATTTTTTTACTGAATACCGGCATGGGACCCTGTTTAATTATCTTTCTGAAGTTTCTAAAAATAAAATTCTTTTTCTTAAATTCCTTCCATGTGATTTCATTTTCCCAGCACGTATAACATTAAATGTTCTAGAAGTAAACCTAACTTCAAAGAGTAATATCTCATGACTTCAATGAATCTAAGGTTTTTTAAAAGTAGTCTAAATCTGATTTCTATTTATCCGAAAAATTTGAGATGTTTTTTTTTTACTTAAATACAGCAAAACGAAGATAGTAACATGAAATATTGTAAATAAAGAACTTTAATATTATAATAATAGCAAGACTTTAAATTTTGTTCGTTTTAACGCAATTCTAAAAAAAGATCAATAGACCGACCTTAAAACTCTTAATTAAAAAGAAATTTGAAGCGCAGAAGAAAGTTAGCGGAATGGTCATTAAAGTTGTTGAGAAAGAAAACAGAAAGATGAAGGAAAAATCACTTAATTGACATATTTTTTCTGTGGACTACTAACTATTGCAATAGTGACGTTTAATTAGGAAAATATAGACTTCTTATATTTGATTGGCAGAACTTTTTTCCAAAAATATTCGATACCTAGAATCGGTTAAGAACCTATTCAAAGGAAAATAGATTTATATTTGAAATATTGATATTATTGATATTTCTTTAATTTCCAGCTGGGAAATTCAATATGGGCCTTAATTTTTATTGTAAATAATCTCGGGCTGCTATAAAACGGTATTTATATCTACATTCACAAATGGCGAAAAATAAAATAAATATTAAACAAAGTAAATTAAATTTTAAAACCTTACGTTCAATCAATAGAATATTTTTTTAATGAAAGGACAACAAATTTTTTTTACGTTCATTCTAAAGAGTTCATTTCCGGATAAAATGCCTTTTTGCCCCATTTTGTTGTGCATCAAAAGCTAGTTTTACAATTGCAAATTCTTAATTTTCTTTTACCCTTAATTACTATTATTTTACGTTGCCTGCATTACATTAATAAAAATATTTCTACAATTTAAATTTAGCTGAAAGTCTAATTCCTCCTTTATCCAATTAGAAAAGTATAGTAATATTTGAATCAAATAATAAAATATTAAAAAAAAAAAGTAAAAACGGAAATGCAATTCGAATTTTGACTCTTCAATCATCAAGATTGTTGTAGCAAGGTGTAACAACAATAAAAATCACCTCGAATAGAATTGACGAAGCCGTGATTAGAGTAAAGTAGAGATACAAAACTTCTCTCAAGTTTTAGCGCTTGCGCGTAAAGGGACGGTCGCAAGCTCCTCTCGGATTCGGCTTTTCTGTGCTGTCCGCATTTGTTGACGTTTCTATTCACTATTCGTAAACAAGCGAGCAAAGAGTCCAAAACTTTGCAAGCTTCGTCCCCGATTCGTCTTTTCAAATTTAGAATGTCTTGATTTTTTTTCTTTGGGGCTTATTTGTTCAATTTACGGAAGTAAAATAGCAAGTTAATGTAATCAGTATAAGTTTGTAGGACATTACTGAATTTTCTATATAATAAAAATGGTTGAAATATGAGTGCTAGTCTGACTTCTGAAAATTAGTTTTATTGCCAAAAACTTTAAAAAAGGATTGTTTGATCATATTTTTTATTATTTATAAGGAGTAGGAGTAGTAAAACAAATGCAAAAATTGAGTCGAAAGATTAACCTAGTTTTATTTTTAAGCGTCTCATTTTCTAAAAGACGTCTTTGGTTTTATTCGTACTGACAAGAAAATGCTTTACAATCTCCTAGCATTTTCTTTTTATAGTAAATTTCTTTTCAAAATAAAACTTGTATTCGAAACTACATATATATGCACTTATATTCTACCTCTTTAAATTTCCTTGGAGTATATTACAATTTCATGTACTTTTATTTGGATTATTTTATCTAACCAGACTGAATCGTACACTTAAATCTCATGTGATTCTGTCTAATTCTCTATTCTTATAATAATATAATTTAGTATAATAGATATTTAGCTGAAAGATGTGGTAGGTAGTTGAAGATTTCTACATGTTAGAAAAACTATTAGGAAGACAGGATTGAGAAAAAAGAGAATGTTAAAAATGATTTTGATAAATAAAAATGACGCTACTTATCACTCCCCTTTAGACTCTTTATAAAATCGACATTCCGATCGTAATTTTGAAACTGCCATCTCTAAAAGTGTTCTGAATCTACGATGATCTACGAAAGAATTGTTAAAGACAAGGACACGTTATCCCAGAGAATCTACACACAGAGAAACAGCCTGATAATAGTGACACAACAGACAGATAGAGGTTTGAATAAAGGGAAAAACTCGGACGATACCTTTCTCGTGTGGTCTTTCGAGGCGAGAAGCTCGTCTCAGGTGTGGTGGTCGGGCGGGTCGTGGGCCCGGTAGCTCGCCGATGCGAGCATGCAGGGCCCGCGACGCTCGTCCTCGCCCGCGGCGAGGCACAGCACGCAGTTCTTGTTGTTGCAGCGGCCCTCGTGGTCGCCCCAGAGCGTTCGCACCACCGAGATCGAGAGCCGCCGCAGACGCTCCTCGCCCTCGCCGCTGTCCAGCTCGCTTCGCGTCATCGCTCGCTGCATTTCGACCTCTTCTCTTTTTCCTAATTGTCTCTAGTTCTCTCGGGTATCGCTCCTCTTGAGGTTCACTGCTGCTCACTCGTTGTCGCGGCTGCTTCTGAAGCGGAGGGGCAGTTTTGAGAAACCGGCTGGCTCCTGCCGGCTGGAACTAGCCGGTTTCGGGGCCGCGGCATGAGAAAATTTTAGGGATTCTGCGGAAATCGCTCGTTTCATCTTCTACAGAATTTAAAGAAGCGAAACTCACTCGTACGAGCTTGTATTAGTTTAGTATATGAGAAATTTATAAACTTTTTAGATTTGAATTTCGTTTGTTTTTATTTAACGGTATTAATTAACTTTACATGAAACACATTTTAAAAGATTATTAACTTTAACAGCTGCCATCGTAATTAATTTCAGATTTAATTCAGCACTTTTACGACGTTATTAATATTACATTCGATTTTAATTAATAATATTTAAATGTTTAATAAAGTATATTAAAAAATCGGAATGCGCTTACGAAAAGGCATAAATGAACTTCGTGCATTATATCTGCGTGGTGCAAGACATAATTTACGCATTAAAGTGATCCAAATTATAAAACTTTATGCTCGCTGAAATTTAAATAACTTAACTCATTACGAAGTTGTTATCGTCGCTTCAACTATCGCGCTTGTATCGAGCAATAATTACGTGGACACAGCTTATCCTTGTATAATCAAGTTTAATATTTTTAATTAGTAAGTCATTTCCTTATACCAACTTTTTTTTATGCCGCAGTGAATTGCAGTACCGCTGTCAACTCTCAGATTTTTTAAAGCAAGAAATCATCCAAAGACACTCGATTGAATAAGGACAATAGGAAACTTTAGACTGTCAGAAATTTATCGAGATCATATTTTCGGCAGATCCGACAATCAGTTGAATATATCGCATTAGTCAAATCCCTTCTCTCGCTGACGTACAGGGCTGCCCGTTTTCATCAAAACAATACATCAAGAAAGTTCCTAGAAAAGAACAATAAATTTTGGAAAAGTTTTTCGAGCAAAACTGCGCTCGACGCATAGTCGAAAAGCGTTCAGAAAGAAGTTTTACTTACTCGAAAGTCTAAGGCTTTGCTTAAAATGCAACAGAGTTGTCTGTTGAGTTCGGCATTTTGATAATTAATTTTACTTTTTTTAATTATCTATTTTATTAATTTCTTTAAAACTTGAAAAACATCCATAAGATATTTTTTTTTCAATGACAAAGTCCTCATTAAATTTAATAAGTATTCGCAAGAATTCTTCAAAAGAATATTGAAAGGTATGTGATGCGTTTGATTTCTTATAAAATTTAAAGATATATATATATTTATTATCGCTACAACACAAACATATGTTCTTATCCAATTATACGGGATTTTTTTAGCTAATTTAAAAATGAATGAACCACCACTATTGCCTAAAACACTATAAAATTTACTTTAGTATTTGAGAAATTGTTAAAATTTAATTAAATTTTATTAAATTCCGACATTTCTTTTACTTGAAATGCTTTCATTAAATTATTTAGTTTTACAAATCATAAAGCTCCTCAAAACTACTTTCAAGCGTAAATATTAAATGAAAAACGACTTAAAATAAAAACGTCGCACAAACAAGAATTCACATTCCACCCTCGAACAACAAACATTTCGAAATCATGAAGCCTGCACTTCACCTACTCGCCAATTCATCACCCGAAAACAGACTCCAGCGCTTACACGTTTACACAGTAAAAAGTCTCGCCCGAGTCGAGGATGTTCTTAACCCCCTCATACGCCGGATAATTTACGAGGTGCGTTTCAGGAAATTCGTTCGGCGCGGCTCCCCTGAAAACCGACGGCCGGAAAACTGACTGTCCGCGCCGAAAAGTAAAGAGAGCTAGAAAAATGTGTGCGCGCGCGCGATAGTTATCTCGTTAGGGTGTTATGATGCGCGCATATCCGTAATCTTTTTAAGGGGATTGTCGGCGGGGGCGACGTTCCACTTTTTTTTGCAGTGGCGCTCGATCTTTCTCTATAGAGAGATAGTTTTATATTAATAAAGAGGAAAACAATTTCACAGTGCCGGACAGTTGTTTGAGCATTATAAATTGCAAGTGTATTGGGTTTTTTTGGCGAGAACTCTTTTTCAATTTTCTAAGTTTATAGTTGCTTACCGAATTATTCAAAGGCGAGTTAATGAGGAAATATTTATTGTTGGCTTACGCATTTACTTATTTGAAGTGGATTTAATCTGAATGATAAGGCTAAAGGGCTTTTTGAATCTTGAACGAATTTTTTCTAAAGTAATTAAACGTTTCTATTCATACGACAGATGCAAAATATCGGGAACTTGCACTAGGACTTATCTATGGTTATATTTATAATCATTTTACATCTGTGTCATCTATTCTCTAATTCCTAATTAAGCGAGTATTAAGCTGGATTAAATATAAGTACTATTAAGACGTTCCCAAGTACTGTTAAGTAATCTGTATTAGATTAGAAACTTTTTATAAAATGAGTCTGAAAATCATATTTACATTTTTTTGTGTGCTTATTTAAATGTTAAAGTAATTAATGTTCTATAAGTTTTGGTAAAAATCTGATTTAATTTAAGATCGTTATTTTTTTTACAATTGTGTATAATTAAATCATTCCCAAAAGAATTTTTTTAAAAGCTCTAATAATACCCGTTGACCATCTTTTCAGCAAATGTTTATAGTTAAATATGTTGAAGAGTTGGTCAAGCAGTTATAATAATAGTGATGAATTATGCACCCTTCATCATCTATTGACCATATCAAATGCTAAAAGTATTACATTATTCTCTTGTTCCCTTTACCGTCTATTGACTACATTAATAAGAGCACTACGTTTTTCGCAGAGTTTATAGTAAGGTAAGCACAACAGTTGCTTAATATTCTAGTCAGTTTTACTCAACCCGGTTATGACTTGGCCAACTATTGGTATTCGTTTCTACCAGAGTTTGCTTGCAACTAATCCCCTAAACATCCCCTTAAATTTTTGCAGGTTCATTGCTCAGCAATTATGCAGCACCAAACCACGCAGTTTTTTCTTCTTTAAATAATTAACGGAACCCGTCCTTCCGTGGCTGTTAGCTTCGCATCCTTTTCCTCTTCCGTGAAAAGGGCGTGAAAAACGAGGCGTTAATTCTCCACTTTTCCCTGGGCTTTTTTCCGCTCATCCTAATCCCTTTGTTTATGCATGCACTTAGCGTATTGAGCCAGGAGTATCCGAGTGGATTAGACCGTGGCCGATACGTTTCGCCGTCTTAGCCTCATTGGATTAAAAAGTTACGGCGACGAGGGAAGATGCTTTCCTCCCCTTATCACGCTCGGTTCTCTGAGTCGCAGATATGGGACGTGAGGCGAATCTCTTTTACTCTGCGAAAGGAGGTTTAGGCTGAAAAATGAGGTTTGTTTGAGGCTTTGCTACTTTTGTGAGCCATAAAATGTCGATTAATTTAGATTAGGGAAGACGAGCTTTTTTAGGTTATTCTTTGTGAAAAAATAGGTTCATGAAAAAAAAATTAATTTTCAATAATATTTTTCGGATTTTAGTCTTTTTTTGATAGCGTAAATTTTCGATGTGTAAAAACTTTGTGATTTACAGGGTTTTTTCAATAGTCCTTCAAAATTACAAAATACATATTGGAGGTACTGTATACAAAAATAATACACAATTACTAAAAAATATACTAATTTTTTTTTTACAGATGTATAATACCGTCAACTTCAATTAATAAGTCAATACTTAACATTTAAGACGTAAAGTTGAAAATTTCAAAACTTCAGTTCGTATTATCTACTGCATTATTAGTAAAATTCAGTATGCATTGTCCTCAAAATGTGAATCCGCGTGCAACACAAATGATTATAACCTCGTTATATTTATAATTTCTATTCATTCGGATTCAGATTTATGCATCCAACGAAATTTACTTTTCGAAAGGCAGAATTATTACGCTAAGCCGTTAATGCGGCAGCGGCGTCGAAGTGTCGAAACCGATGTACGAAACAAAATACAGTATTATAAACATTGTTGCAGCCTTGGTATCCGCGATTAATCCTATACCAAAATTAGCGAAAGAGTTCTTTGTAACACTCCGATAAATGCAACAGCATTAAATTGTCGCGTGCTAAGCATTTTGTGTAAGAAGATGAATTGGCATAAAAGTTTTAGATTAATTGGATTTCTTCGATGCTAGCGAATGTGGCTCAACAAAGTCGTCTGTTTGAATAATAATTGATAGTTTATTTTCTGAGCAATACAGTTTAATACTAGTAATGGTTCAAAATTACGTTTATCCGTTTTTGAATGAGAGTAATGAGGATAATTTTCGATGGTGATTATATAATTTTTATTGAAAATTTTTCCTTAGGTGTAGCGTATAGCCCCTATTTACTATATTTATTTTCAAATTTTCCACGAAACGATAAACTAAAAATTTCTTTCAAAATACATTTGCTTCCAAACCCAAATTTCATCCCAAAAACGTCGAATTAAAAATTCATATTTCCCGTAGAGGATAACTTCCCTCGGTACGTTCCGATACATCGGTATCCGACGGGGGGAGGTGGCGCACGTGGAGGCTTACAAGTTCGCTACTTGGAATATAAATTTCTAACCCTCTTCGCCCAAATAAGAAAAGCAAAAAGAGTGAAAATTCGCAAGCGAGAGTTTTCATTACGCGATGTGTACTTGAACGTTTGATTTTTATTTTTCGCAACGCCCAGAAAACTGATTTCCTCTATGCAAATTCAGGACGACTCGATGTTTCTCGCGAGAGATTTAAGCGTAGCCTTCGTACGGCTTATTTTTATTTGCCGCGAGAATATTTTTGGAGACGATGCACTGATTGATCGTCCGCGTTCGATCGGGATGAAACGTTGAGTAAAAACTGAAAAAGTCAGTTTCTTCTTCTGAGGCCTATATAATTTTTATTTCAGAAAGTACTAAATTTAAAATTCAGTTTGCAGATTCGAAAAAGTTACGTTTTCAGTTATTCGCAGGGCTTCAGGCGTTACTCCTCCAGCGAACGAATTTTGTGGGCGTTGCCCGAAGTGATGTGTAATTTTTCGACGTGCCAGAATTGCTTGTTTAAAAATATTAACAACCCCCATAACAATGACTATCATAGCAATATTGCCAATAATGCATGTAGCAATTTTGCAGTGATAGTAAGTTCCTGAGGGACTTTCTTTTTTTTTTTTTTTTTTTTTTAATTCGTAAAAGACTAAGTTCAACGTTGTGTTATGAATTTTATATATCGGGATTTATTACATCAAATTAAATTATTCAATGTTCACGAGTATTTTGTAAAATGTTTCTCTATAAAATACGTAATGAAAGTCGTTCATTTTCGTTTGTATAATTTTATGCATGAGAAAACTTATTACTCTGTGGTTGCTGCATAATAATTTAAGCGCGATCTCAAAAAAGCACATGCATGCAGATTTAAACTGTTAAAATTAAATGAAATTATAAAAATAACGTTTCTATTTTCGTGGTTCTTAAGCAAGGAGTAGTTTTATCTAAAAAATGTTGCTTATAGTCGTATGCTTATAAATTCATTTGAAGATTTATTTTTCAAACTTACGTATTGCATTTCGACTTATAATAAGAACATCACAGCAATTCGACAACTTTTAGGAAACAAATATCCTCGCGTAATAACCCGTCCACTTGATTGTTGTACCATAAAAAGTCACGAGTACCGACACTAATAAACTCGTCAAATGACAACTTTCCGAGCAAACAAGCCCTCCTCCCCGGGTACAAACGAATCATAGCCCAACTTCGGACTCTCTCGTTCGCTCTCGCGGGACCTGAATTCTCGAGTGCGCACTTGAAAACGGCCGTTGCTCTACGATTTCCATTATGAGCGCTGGTCGGGAGGAACTTCCGATAAAAATTTCGCGAGCGCAGTAAACTTCGCTATCGGCGCTTCCGGCCTTTTCCGAACGGGGGGAAGGACGGCTGACGTATTGCCGGGAAAGAAGAGGAGCCTCCGTAAACAGACGCTGTTTGGCGAGGAAAGTGTTGCGATAACAACCCCCGGCGAGGCTTAATTGGGATCGCGAGGACGGTGGCTCCGTCGAGTCTAGGGGACTCTGCTTTTTCGAGAAATCGAGAGGGAAATTCAGGCGGGATGAACGTGGAACGTAGATGCTGCAACGTGGAAAGATTTCTGCTTCTGGTTTGTTTTTGTCTAAAATTAACTCAGGGAGAGGTATAATAATAACGTGATTAAAAAGTATGCATGAAAAGTTATTTCATTTTATCTTACTTTAATGTATAGACGAAAAAAGCATGTTGAAGCTAGATATATTAATCTGAAGCATGTCTTGCGTTAGGATTTGCAATTTAAAATGTTCGTAAATAATTTAAAAGCAAATATTTTGAAAGAAAAAGTATGATGCAAATAAGAATTTAAAGTTCTTTGCTTTAGATGTCAATATTGCCTGTAAGAGAAGCTAAAAAAAATTAAACTTAAATGCAACCCTCTTACTCAGAAAACAAATTTCCAACGAAGCATATATAATATTCTTAGAAGCCTGTTAAGCTCGTACGACACAAAGAAATATTTATCGATTAAAAACTTCTCGCAAACTGCTCCAGACAGAAAAAGCAACAACGAAACAAGCAGAAATTCAAAAACAGGTCATCCCAGCAGCAGAAAAATTACGCTCCCATTGAAAAGCCCTCTCTGCCTATACGATTTATAAATAATGTATCCGCGCGTTGCATCCTCTTTTTACGTATCCGGCGCTCCGCGACGGCGGCGGCGGTGGCGGCACCGTGCCAAGGCTTCCTCCCTCTTCCTCATCTCGCTCGGGGAAGACGAGCTCCTTTTTGCGATCGAAGTATGTATACGCCTCATTGTTCGGGGCTGCCTTGTTAGCGGAAATCAGCCGCGAAAAGCGAGAGAGTGGGTGGGCGCTTTCGAGCTTTATACGAGCCGAGAGCGCGAGCTTTCCGCTGGGTTTATGCGCGGTCTTTTGCCGGAGGAGCTGATTCCCTCGACTAATTTCGGGTTATTAGGTGTCGGTTATGCTCTGCTGGCTCGAGGTAAATTTTACCGGATGTTCAGGCTTGCTTGGGATTTTTAGTGCGCGCTTTCGACATTTTATTGGCTTTGAATTGTGACCAGTTGAGATTTTTAATGTAAATCGGGAGATTTTATGTGGGAATTATTATTTTGATTTTGTGTGCAAGTCTAAAAGCGCAATTGTTTTGCGAATTTTTATTGGTTCTGCATAATGCTGCCGTTGTTATCATGAATATTAATCAATTTTTCATTTGCAATTTTAAGTAGTTTTAAACGTCGTTGCAGAATCTTTTGCATACATTCAAAAGTAAATGCATGAATTTATCTGAAGTTTTTAGATATTCCAAGTGGTGACTGACGATAACTAGCGTTTAAAAAAATTGAATATCAGAAAGATAGTTTCAAGCTACTGCTCTGTAAATAATCTTTTCAAATTTAATACTAATAATTGATGATAACTGCTTTTACCGAATAATTACGTTTCAATGCCTGGAGCAGTACTGTAACAACAAAGGCTCCGTAAATGAAATTGTTAGCTTCACGCAGAAAGACGTAAGTTTCAATTTTCGAGTTAACCAAATGGATCTAAATTATAGAGTAATACGTAACAAATTGTAACGCCGCAGAGTAAATCGCGTGCATAAAACCTTTTAATCAATCAGATAAGAAACTCTCTCAATCGCTACACTAAAATGCTCCCTGGAACCCTTTCGAACTAAAAACATCACCTCGACCAAACCCAAAATCACAAAAAACAAATGCTCCATTACTCCCCGACCCAAAAAAGACACTAGATCTAAAGCGGAGATCAAAAATAAATTTCCTTTTACGATGGCGCCTCCCTTTTTCACCAAAACAAAAAACTAGTTGTAGTCGACCCTTAAGTTATCGCGTGAGATAAGGGATTGACTTCAAGAATGCGATATCTGATTGGATATCTTTTCTAGGTCGAAGGGAAGGAGATCGTGATATTATTCTTCCCGACCTTTCGGCTCCTCCTTCGGGACCCTTTCGCAGACTTTATTTTACAAGTTCATTTTTCTCTGTAAAAAGAGGACGTGCTATTTATGATTTTTTTTCCATTCCTGCGTAGATCCGCTCATCTTTCGTATGCTTATCTTTCGATAGCTAATCGGTTCGATATCTATTGGATTCTAGCCTATCGTTTAGAATCTGAATGTTTGAGGGCTTTGGTTAATTATCTGTGGTTTTTTATGGTCCGTAACGACCTTTTTGTATTCAGAAGAGATTGGGATCGTTTTAGGATTAGTTGCTTTTTATCCGATACTGATTTTCGTAGAATAATTGCGAATTTGGTTTTTTAAAACTGAGAGTTTTCATTTTTTGTGTTATAGAATAATTATGTTTTCAAAACATTGCAGTTGTTTTTAATAATTTTTTTACAGAATACATGTGAGTGCTATATAAATAGAGTTCCATTCCTATTTTTTGCTTTCTTCTATTATTTGATTTTCAATAATATACTTGAAATTCTACCTTTTGAGGAAGTTTATATCTAGATTATACACCGTTAGCTAAGTTCCACATACATAAATATAATTTATTTGCATTTAAAAGTGCGAAAGTAAACAAAACCATATCTTTACATATGGAAGTTTTCTAACGAAGTGTACTTTTTAATCCAGGAGTCCGAACAGCTCCGATCCAATAACACTTTTTAAGCCTTGCGCGGACTGCTAAAAGTACGATCGGCTTTGAAAGTGAAGTTTTATGGTGAAAACGGTATATTGATCCTCCTAACCCCATTGCCGCGTCGTGAAATATGCGCTCAAAGAGCAGAAAATACAATGGGATAAAGTATCTTCTCGTATCAATCAGTAGTAAAAGCTGTCTTATTCATGCGGGCCGTTTCTACTTTTCTGGCAGCTACGTGTTCTGTCTTGCATTTTCTCCGCTCTTATTTCGATCACGGAGATCAGCAATGTTCAGTATATTCGTCCGATAGGATGTCTAATATAAAAATATGAGAGTCGGTCTCGAGTATTTTCATGGATTTGATAAAAGTTTTGTGTTCAATTCAATTTAAGAAGAGCTTATTTTATTGAGTTTTATAATTTAATGTCGTAATTTTTATTTACATGCGTTAATAAAAGTTTAAAGTGTATTGTAGTAATTTATTGTATAAAGAATACAAAGATGGACAACGGACGATACGCTACCCATGAAAAGTTTAGTCAAGTTTTGACAGTCAAATTTTCGTGTTATACATATGTGTCATGTAAGTGGCTGTTTTATATCATCTAATTGAAGCTAATTTAAAAGATTTGCGAATTATTAATAATTATTTTGTAAAACAAAAGGGATGGATTCTAATTATTATACTACACTACATTTTAATATTCAGATATTTATAACTGTTTTATTAATTTATACGAATTTTATTTAGAATTTGCTTTTAAATTAGCAAAATAATTGATGGTTTTTAAAACCGTTAACTTGATGGACCGCTTTGAATGTTTTATCCCCTCTTCTTTAACCCCCGAGTCATTGACGTTTCAATCTTTATTAAATATTACTCTAAAAACCGCAAGCTACAAAACCATCAATTCAGCATTGAAAATTTTACGTGTCGGATAAGCGCTTGACGGAAAAAAGAGTACAAGGGGTTAAGGTCTCACGTCGCTGACAGTTAGTAATGTTATTTAAATACTTTTTTCTCTATTCCGCGACCGCAATGAATGGGCGTCCATGCATACGCGAAAATCCGGATTAGCATATCCATTATGTTGTCGCTCAAAGCCCCTTTCAATTTTTTCCTTCCCGCTTCATGTATTACATCGATGGAATAATAGTATTCGCTCTCTAAATTTAAAACAATGAAAATATCACTGATTTTGACAATGACTGCGTTTTTCACTGAAAAATCAATTAATAATCGCTATCTTGTCAGTGAATACATATTAACTGAGAAATACAGTTAAACAATCACTACTTGAAAAATCAGTGAATATACAACTAATTTTGTAGTGAGTTTATTTCTCTACAATTTAAGACAGTGAAAATATCACTGATTTTGACAGTGACTGTGCTTTTCATTGGAAAATCAGTTAATCGCAACTGAAAAATCCAGTTAAAACACAACTGTTTATTGCCTCAGTGAATATGTAATTAACTTCACAGTGTTTCTACTGGATTTTTCTTTTCTGCCGAGACCTCGTGCCAGCAAGTTTACTTTTTGTGTCCACACGATTAATTTAATAAAGAAGGTAAGTTAATATTGTTGAAATAATAATATAAAGGAAATTTAAAGCTTATATTATTAAGCTTATGATTAATTATGAGAAATTATTTAAATGTTTTAAACCAATATTATGCATGTATACGATTTGAAGGTTATAGCATATAAGGTTTTTCTTAAATTATTTATTTAAAATAATAATAAATTTAATAATTAATTTAAATTAATATTTATTTCTAAATGTTTCAGGTATTGTAGAATCCATTTCCCTGACAAAAAGTGTCTAATCAATTTAAATAACTTTTTCAATTTTTTTGATTTTTTTTTTATAAAATTAGTAACATCTGTACATGTAAATTTACAAAATTTTTATGAAAACCAAATTTGTATAAATGTTTATTTCTGTATTAATAAAATTTAATTAATTGACTTTATTGCTTAATTTCTTTTAATTTATAGCATCCATGATCGCAGTGGACAAATGTATTTTATTGCAGTAGTAGATTAACAGATCTCTGATACCCATTTTAATGGGCCTAAGAAGAATGTAAGCAAGCTATCAAAACATCACATAAAAATTATTTTTTGCAATAAAATACACTGGTTCGTTATAATAATAATTATCACCGTTTTCATAAATTTTCACTACTATTCGAGTGAATTTTCATTAATAAAACAGTGTATATTCAATATTAAAGCAGTGAATTTTCGAATCCTTAATAATAAAGTATTCACTGTGTTAAGTAGTAGAAATTTACTACTTAAACAATGAATATTCACTGCAGTTAAGAGTAAGAACTCACTACTGTTTGCAGTGACAATACACTGTCCTTTATAGCGGCAATTCGCTGTTTTTCATAGTAAGAATACACTACTTTTCGCATCGAGAATACACTGTTTTTCACAGTGAATATTTAACTACTTAATAGTGAATCTTTTCACTACTTTTTGTAGCGCATATTCACTATTAATCAGTGACCTACTTTTGACTTTTGATAGTAGTGCATATGCACTGCTTATCAGTGATTTTTCACGGCTTTAAATTTAGAGAGCGGGCTCCAGCAGGTTTTGTGGACGCGAATAATTTATAAGTGGGATATCCAGGATCATTCTTATTTTTCAACGCGTTAGATCAATTTTTTAACGTTGCGCACAGTGTTGCATTGTCTGCATGGCGCGCAATTGCACTTTGCTTCTTGTCTCTCGTGAGGAGCCAACATGAAAGTTTTATTGGTTTTATCATAATCTGGTCGTGCGTTTTATTAAGGCTCGTTCGGCACAGTAATGAATTTAATCAATTTTATTGTTGTCTGTTTTCTGTGCGCTTTTATTTATGTTAAAGAATGGCGGTTGTATTGTGCTTCTCTATGAAAGCTGTGTTTTTCGAAATTTAATTTTCTACTGTCAAAAGCTGTTTACAAGTGTTTTTTATTTAAGTAACTATAACTAATTTACTATGAAGCTTTTTTCGAGATTTCAGTCAAACTTCCTAAAGATTTTCTCATGGTAGTTTCACTTTATGCAGACTAGCAGGTTTGGTTTAAAAGCGGGGCTTGCGAAGATTCCTAGAACTTATGAGCGCTTACGAATCATCGTTTTTAAAATTCAACGAGATGCGATTCCATGATCGGCGCATCATTTTTTAATGTTCACAGCACAATTTTCTTCAGTTTTTTATGCACTTACACATTCTTCTTTATGATCTTATATGAGATTCACTGGAGATTATTGCAAGCAGGAACTATTTAAAATTTAATTACAATTTAACACTTTTAATTTCCCGAGATGAAATATAAATTTTACGAAAAATGTGGGTAATTTAATTATTGATTTTGCTACAAATTTTGAATGTTTTTTTCATTTCTAATAGATAAATATCATTTTATATTATTAGATTCTGAAAAAGAAAAATTTTATATAATTTTTTTGCTAAAGAAATCATATATATGAATGAAGTATACTGTATTTAACAGCTTAAAGCTGAAAGAATAACTCTTTGAAATTTAAAAATTTCATTTTTTAACGAACAATAAATTCTTTTCATTCTTCATTTCATTAAAAATTTCGTAGGTAATTACTTAATTGTTATCACTTAAGTTTGATAATCTTTTAAAATAACATAAAAATAATATATTTTTCTTTTAAAATTCTTAAAATAAAAATTTTTTAACGTAAAGAATTAACAATTAGTCATTACAAACTTCAAATCATTTTTAATTTAAATAACTAAACCAATGTTCTCCAAGCAAACTAAAACTGCCCTTTACTTCAAACTCAAGCCAGAAGAAGTCCGCAACAAAAAATTCACTCGCGCAAACCACACATTTTCCGCAAAAAAAAAAAGAACCAAAACTAACGGCAGCCCGATGGAGACTGAATTTGCGCGCGCATCCTTACTGTCGACGAGCGTCAACAGCGACTGCGAAACACTCAACGCGGCGCCGAGGGCAGCTCCTTCGCGTCTGGCGGCGCATCTTCGCCGCCGCGACGCCGACGCACACGTGCTTCCGCCACGCAACAGTGCGCAAGCGCGAGGCAGAGTTCTTCTATCCCCGAGACAGATGGGATTCTGCTTATCAATTGCGCGATCGGCTATCGATTGTTCTTAGGTTTATTTGGGTTATGGGGAGGTGGAAGGTGCGGTCCTTTGGCTGTTTTGGGGATTGGGATGTGACATTCTTAGTTGCGGAGGCAGGTCCTACAGCAATCAGGATTTGTTTTTACATTTAGATATTACCTACTTTTTGAAACGAAGGCGACTTTTAATAAAACTTTTTATTGTCGATTTTTGAATTAATTAAAAAAATATAAAAAGCTGTTTTTCATCGCACGTAGGTACACAGTATGAAATAACTGGGTGATTTTATTAATGTTTATTTTTGAACTTCCAGTTTTTACCACCATCATCTACGATAAATAATACCACCATAAATAACGCTTTTTATTACGTCCGTACACGGTGAGAATCAATATTTTTTTTGTTGAATGACATTATACTATATCCTTACTATAATACATATTGGAATTGGAAAGATAATAAAATATTGCGGAATTATATTTATACACTTGTTAATATTTGGTTTCTTTTTTAATTTCATTATTTGATTGCTTTACTAATAAGTTGTAAAAATCTCAGTTTTTTGAGAATCAGAAAATTGTAAATTTATAAATTCTCTGGACTTTCTACCCGATGTTGTACTTAGTTTTATCACTAACAGTATAGTACGATATGATCTCTCTTAAATTCAAAGAAATAGGACACTGTATATCCGTATCCGTTACATTCTAAGTCTGAGAAATAAACTCTTTGAAATTTACAAAAATATTTTTATATGAAACCGCACGTATTGTTCCCTTTCACATACTTGTACGTGGTACTCTCGGAAATTGTGATTTCAATTTAAGGCATTGAATTTTTTGAAAATAATGTTAATGCTTTTCGGGAAATGAATTTGCTTTGATTTGTTTGAAAATGGCTTTCTGAAAAAATTAGTTTATAGAAAGTATTTAATTTTGAAAAGTTTAATTTTCAGATTTGTCATAACTGGCGGATGAAATTCATACTTCAACTATTTTTTAACTTGTAAATTTACGTTCGTTGGTTACGGAGAATTCAGTTATCTCGTAAACGTTATAAAGGAATTGTTCTTTAAATCGTTTGATTAAATTAGATGCAGCTATTAATTCTACGCTGGTGGATTAAAAGATTCCATGATTAAATTAGTAACTGTTTTAGGAATATTAAACGATTTAATTATGTCAATAAGTTGATTAAAAAATTTTGAAAAGAAATTATGCTATTATACTATTAAAATTTTTGTAACGTGTGCAAGTTTTCAAATTCTTTCGAGTTGTGCTATTGGTCTATCAATTTTAATTTTGATTCATATTAAACTAGTTTCTTTGGTATCTTCACTTTATCCAAAAAATTGTTTAATTTTGTTAAAAAGCAGCTGAACAAAGGAAAATGCCCACGGCAATTCATGGTCAATTTTTACAAGGAATGCAAATAATTGATTTCAGCATATAGAATCTTTAAAATCTTGAGTATTTAAATCAAACTTGTCTTTTCTGTTAAGTGGAAAATACGAAAAAATGTGTTTTTTTTTAATTTTTGATTTTTTCACTTATTTTAATGAAATTGGCTTTAATTTTTTACATATTTCCCTGCATTTTATACGTTCTTCTGCATTCTCTTTCTTTTTACAAATCCGTGGACACCCTCCGTTCTTCAAATAAAAATGTTAAAGCAGCAGCTATAAGTAAACCTTCTTGTAAATCATCTTCGTAATGTAAGTCTTCTCCGAACTATCAGTTTTCTCACGAGCCATATATGTATAATAAAATAAATTTTAAATTTCTGTTACCAGTAACCAAAACCGAAAAACACATATTGAACGCGATAATCCTCGGATATCCCAGGGATTCTCACGCCAAAAGCATCGACGGCAGCATTTGCCTTTCGTCAAGCCGCAAGCAGCTTCGAACTTCATCCGCAGGAGTGAAATTTCAGTCGAGCAAATACCGGGAGGACCGATCGATCTGCGCGCGCGAAACTTCTTCCCGCTCGCGAGAAAAACTCCCAACTTTCTCATTCTTCACTCCCGAAAAGCACACCCCGGAGAGTTTCAGCAGCCTGGCTTTATCTTGGGCAGGCACGCGCTCTTCATTTTTAATTTTTCGAACGTTGACGCTGTCAATTATTTACGGGGAGGTGATGGATCTCCTTTATCGGGGAATAAACTTGCGCTGCGAATCCGTTTAAGGGGAAAGCTTTTTCCGAAGCTTTTCTTGGGGCAGGTTTGGTGGATTGAAAAATTGTAGAAATTAAGGCTTCTTGAGCGTGGTGCTTTATGGTTCTTTTTAGATGTCGATGTGTCGATTTTAGTGGAATTAATGCTTGCAATATCTTTTATGCATTCATACATCAATGTGAATCTTTTAGAAGGATTTCTTATTGCAAATAGATTGTATTTGTGATCTAATGTGTCTGTACCTGAAAGGTTAGATTTGAGTGATGAATTTTTGTTTAAATTTATATTTATGTACTAATAATTATCAACTGCTTCTCAATTGCAACTTTCAAGAATTGTGGAAAATTTCACTTCGGAGAGACTTTCAGTACATCGAATAAAATTATTTTTATTTTATTTAATGTAATTTTATGCATTTGAAAATTTACAAAGTATGTTGATGTTAGAATTTTGAACTCGACCTCTCTCTTGTTTCTATCAGGCGTGTTTTGTTTTTAAGGTGAGCCGGCGTGTTAGACGATGCGCGTCGGCAGTTGCCCGCTGGCATGGAGAGGACTGTTGTCTTAAATTTTCAAATATACTTTGATATAAAATATTAAAATTGTCTCATTTATTTAACTCGAATATCTATCAGTTGAAATAGTGCCGTTATTATGACCTTAACTAGAATGTATCTACTTATCTACTTGATTAACTTACAGCCATAATTCATTAAGCAAATTTCGATCATTAACAATCTGCAGCAATCTAATTAGAAATCGTATAATAAGCGAACCGTTACAGCCAAATCAATCAAAACCATATTCCTGCCAAAGCCGCATTGTAATCTCCAAACGCGAAATAAAGCAATCTGTTGCATTTCCTAAGCTCACTTGAAGCCGCCATTATTTTTTCCGATAAAGTGAAATTAATTGTCCCAGCGATTTAAGGTCCGAGTCGGATAATAAAAAGGTTTGATTGGGAGAAATTAGTCTGGAGCGTTATGCGTCAAAAGGAGCTTTTCAGTTTTTTTTATCAAAGGATCTGAAAAAGATTGCGATGGGATCCTTTCCCTTCGATGGGAAAGGAGGTAATGGGGTTATGGCTTTGCTTCCCATAAAAAGTTTTTTAAAGTAGCGAATAATCGAAGCTGATGATGTTTTCTTGCGGCTAGACAAACAGTCGGAGGTTTTTTGATGAGTTCGACCCCGAAGTAACGGACTGTTTATTGATTGTGTCTCGTTTACGGGTACTTCCACCTTTTTAATTTCTGGGATATTTATGGGCCAGCGGAGAAATTAAAAAGTTTTTATGGCTGGTCGATTGTTTCGATTGCATTTGGAGTGTTTGGAGATAAATAATTTTCTATTGTTGATTTTTTCTACCTTGTTTATGCAGGTAAGCAACGATTGATACTATTAAGTGTGTGACTGCTTATTGATTAATGAAAAAAACACGTGATAGCATTTTTATGGTAGCGTGAAAAGCGTACTTGTGCACGACATCAAAATAAGTTTGTATTCTTCATTTCTCATAAACTATATTCAACTTAATTTTAAGACAGAATTAGACATTAAATAAGTTTTGCGCGAAATCATTTTTCTTAAATATTCTTGAGTAAGAAAAGGCCAAGGAATATTATAAATGTAAAATTTCTTAAGAGTTTTTGACTAGCCTTTTATCATTCTTTGATGAAAAGTTCCCTGCAACATCAAGATAATTTCTAAAAGTCCTCTATGAAACAGCTTTTATCGAAAAGATTGAAAAAGCTTTGAGATTAATTTTGTAGTCAAAGGATCTTTAAAGGTTACCTTTGAATATATTTTCATGTCATAATAAACGTAAAAAATAAAAAATCAATTTAGGTTAGTGGTAATTAACTTATCTAAAATATGTATGTTATATATTCTTTTTTAAATACGTTTCATTCTTGGTTTTTATTGTTTTACACGTAATATTATAAGTTTACAATTGTCGAATAGCAAAATCAGTTTAAACAAAGTCAGTTTCTAAAAAATTAGTTTTTACTTCCAAATACATATTTTCTTTTACTGTCTTTAATTAATTCTAGAAATTAGATGAAAGAAAGTGCTCGAAGAAACTCTATAAAGTTCATAATCTTTACTTCAGAAGAGAATTTTAGTTGAACTTTTGTACCGTCTTTTTGTAACCGAGTCTTTCCTTGGAAAAAGATAAAAACTTGCAATGGTCGTTTTTGTCCTCACGGAGGTTTGGATTTCCAATAGTTGCAAAAACTCTTACTTCAAAAAGTTCTGCAAAATGTATTATTATAATTTTTAAATTCTCAAGCATTATTTACAGAGATTAAAATAGCAATGAAAATAGTTGATATATAAGTAATTAATGAGTTTGTTAGAATTTTAATGAAGCCGATAGATATTATTAGTTCACAAACAAGTTTAGTTCATAAAAAATACTTAAATGTCACTCAGCAACTTATACATCTTAGTTGTTTGAGAACTTACTTCCTGAAAACTTCAATCGAACTTAATCTCGAAAGTTTTGAGAGATATTAAATCTTTTGAATTTCCGAAATTAATATCACTTTCATTTGGCCTAATACATACAGTATAACACTAGAAGAAAAAAAGAGCCTTTTCAATAATATTCAATCTTCCCGTGTATATATTTCAAAATATTGATCCCTGCATTAACATGACAAATAATTCTTTTTATACGAAGATTATATTTTTTATTAGCAGCTCCTGCAAATGGCGAAAACGTGAAATCGTTTACTGTATAAGTTACACGTTGTCGTTTAATTTAATACCTTTAAAATCTTTCAATTTCAAACTTTCTTAATGATCATTTTTCATATATTCAAGCTTCAGCTTACAAAAAGTTAGAAAATATCCAATATTTCATTCGAAACAAATTTTTTCAAATAATATGAATGTTTTCATTTGTTTTAAAGTATTTACAGCAATTTGATTGTTTTTGGATAACTGTAATTTTCATATAATTGAAAATGTTTTTTCTTGAAACTATTTTTATTAATGTTGCAGAATTTGAATTTTAAATTTCAGATCGTTCTTTTTCTTCTTGGTAGAAGGCCAAATTTTAGAATAAACTTTCCAAGCACTTCAAAATTTAGAATTGTGAAACTGCCAATCGCATACTTCATGGAACTCAGGCTAAATATTGATTTGCTTTCAAAAGATTCTGAGTGTCTATATAAAATTATTATTTTCGTATACAAGATCGCTGCATATTTCAAGCGATACGTTAATTTAATTTGCTTTACTTCGACTTAGAAATTCTAAATAAAATTTTATTGGATTCCTCATCTAAATTGCTAAACTTTTGAGCTTAAGCTTAATATGCCTGTTTAATGAATATGATGAATAGCCATTATTTTTCACTTTGATGGTCAACGATTAGGCATTGACGTTTTAATGTATTCTAATTCTAATATATTCAAAAATTTTTCATATTGTCAGTACAAGCTCAGCTTAAAAGAGCTGAAAAAATAAAAAATCGATTCGTTTTTTCCTATATATTACAAGAATTTAATAAAATAAAATCAATATCGAGCACGTAAGAAACGCGTTCGAAAAAATAATGAGCAATTTATGCGAGACGTGCATTTGCATAGCATTCCTCTATTTGCTTAACAATAACGACCGGTCATTGACGAAAATGTAATAACGCTCAGCGCTGAAATCTTTGAAATTCTAAACTTCCGACCTAGTTGAAATGAGCATTCTCGGCTCGGTCGCTTCCCTCCCCGGCCACTTTGCTTACATAATCGACGTCTTGATTGCTCCTCAATACCTCTCCTTCCCCTATATACACATTACGCGTCTTCCTGCCGCAAAAAGCCAGAGCTCAATTAGTCAGACGCGACGCTTCTGTGTGCTCTTCTTCCGACAGTTGACGGAAGGAGAGCAAGAAGAGTCCCGAGCGTTAATGAGCGTACCAGTTCTTTTTTTTGTGATTCCCGACGCTTTTTTCGAGGCGCCATTGTACGTAGCATTTCGCCCCAGGCAGTTTCGAGCTATTTATGATCCCTGATGCTCAGAGTTCATTTTTTATTATTGGGAAGCTCTTACTGCAGAACCTGATCTTACCTCGCAAATCAGGGAGCTTTATTCGTAATCTTTCCTGAGCGTAAGTTCATTCATGCCGACTGAATAGTCTTAAATTGCAAGAAGTTAACGTTTCAGAGCGACTGATCGGCCAAATGAGAAAAAGAAATAAAGATTTTCTGATAATTTTTATTAAATATTTTTAATGCTCTGTAATTCAATCAGTTCATTAGGGGAGTGCAGAATCCTAAAAAGTATTTTAGAAATTTTCTGTGCTTTCAAGTTCCCGAGAACTATCAGAGCTATTTCCCAAGTATTTTGGAAGACTTTGAATTTCAGCGTGGAAACCGAGCAGAAGCGTCGGGAATATGAATATTCATGGGAAACAGTTTCTAAATTAAATTATATAGCGGAATATGGTAATTTTTTCGAGAATCTTTCTCGCCTCTCTGTAAGAATTTTTCCACCCGAGCTTTGACAAATGTGTTTGGAGAGATATTAAAAAAATTTAACGAGCCGCGAGCTTTTTGTTAAATAACCGTGAGATATTGTGTAATGGTTGTTCTGGACTTGAATCTTACTAGCTCGTTAACGATTAGGAGGGAGTTTTTTTTCGTCTGAAGAATTTTTTGGTATGATTTAGGCACTCGTTTACCAGAAACCTATAAATTAAATGTCATTACATTTTGTTTAGAACGAAAACATTTGAAGAAGATATACATTTCTAAAATTATAATTTTACCCGAAAATATAGTGCAAGAAAGATAATTTTTTATATAAAATACTCTGAAGTAGATTAACTCTTTTATTAAAAAGCGCCATTTATCAATGTTTCTACTTTAGATATGAAGCAGATTAAAGACTTTTTGGAGTTGATTGGAGTGAAACGATAAAGCATAAAATATTTGGTGTTTCTTGAAACCGCACTGATATTATGAATTTATTACTTCTTTAATTCCGATTTTATTATTGTAACTGAATTATTTGAATTTTCTATTTTTTTCGTTTAGCTTTTTGTGAA
This sequence comes from Ormyrus labotus, assembly GCA_035582975.1. Taxonomy (NCBI): domain Eukaryota; kingdom Metazoa; phylum Arthropoda; class Insecta; order Hymenoptera; family Ormyridae; genus Ormyrus; species Ormyrus labotus. The sequence goes on from JAWWEO010000036.1 coordinate 12,077,123, forward strand.
GTAAAACTTATATTCAAATAAAATCTTTCAAAAATAAAGGTTATAATCGACGGTTCATTTCTTTTGAAAATTAATTTTAAGACAATTTATATTTTTATTATTTTTTATTTATACGTATATTAGACACGTGTTTTGACTTTTCTAAGGCTTTATCTACATCTAAAAGATCTTAAATATCTGTGTCTAACTATTTTTGGATAAAACTACTACCTGAGATCGATACGACTTAGCTATGCACGTATGACGACTACAGACTATGATTTTTACTAAACTATATTTCAGTAGTTTTTAACAGCATGCAACAAAATGTTTAAAAATTGCATAAAGTTAATTTTCATCAAAATTCTTTTTGCATTTAATTTGATATCAAGAAAAGCATGAAAATGTTCTTGTAGCTTATTAGACCGGATGCTGCTTTAATTCTTATAAATAATGTATAAAAATTAACATAACTTTTCTGCCATAATAACAGAAAACTTTCAACAACGGAGATTCGAATTTATATGTCAATGGAAAGCGCATTTTGCATACTTTGTACGGATTAAGCCGAAAACTTTTTAGACCGATTACCCTGTGGTTGTCCAGCCGTGCAACTTTAACGTAATCTTTTGCGTCAAAGTAAACTAATCTTTTTTGCGGTTGCACTTCTTAACGTCTAAATGTGTAGAATTAAGGTATTCTTTGCTATTTTGCTCTTTTAAAGCAGTTTTAATACGCGTTTTCTAGGGAAATAGTCGGAATTTTCTTCCACTCTATTGTCCTTTTCACATTTTACGAAGACGTGAAAATGGTCATAAAGTCGTCGCTGCTTTTCGCGACAAATCTTGATCTTTGTGCTTGTGGAAACGATACGGCAGTTTCGTTATATAGGCTGTTTAGCAGTGCGAATGAAAGGATGCAAGCTTTCGTTAAACGACTTTTCGCGTTCATAAAACCAGAAAATGACGATGAAAGGCTCAAGAGAAATCGAGCTTTAATTCTTAATCGCTTTTGACTGATTGTAAGTTTTTTAAATCTGTTAGTGGATCTTGAACATTTTTAAGGGAACTATATACTTTTAGAAAGTAACTGATAATTGATTGTAGAAAATGTTTTTCTATCAGTGTTACACCTCTTCTTCTCGATAACTAGTTAATCAAATGTAATTTAAAGACAAAGTACAAAGAATATAGTATATTCAATACGAAGAATACGGCTATATACTATTACTATGATCAAGTAAATGCAGGCCTTGTACATTTTAATTTAAATAAATGTATCTTTCCTCATAAAAATTTGAAAGCTTAATTGCGGCTCTGAAATAACCAAAAAATGTCCGCTCCGAAAGCAGAAAGGGGAAGTAAACACCTATTTATAATCCGTTTTCCTTCCCAAAATCCATTTTTGTCCGGTTAACCTACATTAAGTGACGTCGGTCGGGGGAAAAGGGAAGAGTGGGAGCGAATTCGGCGGTAGAAAACGGAGTTTACGGCTGACGATAGCATCGAAGAAAAGCGTAATCAGCATTATAACGGCGCATCTGATAAACAGGCAGCGACACGCGTGCCGAGTTTACGACCCCCGCGTTCCTTCTGACGCGTGTGATTGATGTCCCGGATACTTATTTTCGTCCGACGATTGTGTAATGCGCTCTTTTAGCCGAGCTCGAATCATGCAAATGACCGGCGTTTCGAGGACTGAAATTTTAATCGCAAAAAACTTACGGGTTTTGGGTCCCGGTGAAATTCAATGAATTTTTGATATATCATACTTCATGACCTGATCAAAAATGTTTATAGGCTCAGAGTCTGAAAATGAACAATGAATCTTGTTAACAACTTAAATGCGCGCTATACTCAAGAACTGTCTAGTCAACACTTTTTATCACTTTTCATATACTTTACAATGTAAATTCAAATTTTTAACCTCCTATATCTTGAAAACTGTTCATTTTTGGACGTTATGCCATTGGACACTTTTGATCCCTAAGCCATGAAATGTGTATAAAAAATTCAACCAATTCCACCGGGACCCAAAACTCATATGGTTTGTGCGGGGTTTTTCAGGCTTTGATGAGGAGAGATTTTCTACGTTTTTCCTCGACATTCTTTGACTGTATGTTTACATATTCATGGCGCGTTTGATTGTCGTTTCTCCTGCTTCGTTTTCGGTCTTTTATGAATAAATGTATTTTTGTTTTAATACCGAAAAAATAGCAACTGCATTGCGTCTTTATCGTTTCATAAATGATTGGAAAATTTTAATGTTATTTTTTAAAACAGAATTTTATCTTTTATCTTGCTTGGATAATAACTCATTTACTTTTTATAGTGGATATTTTATGATTATAATGGTCTTTTCATGTCTAAAATAAAAATTAATGTCCTAATATTTTTGAGTTTCCATATGCCAGCAGATCAAATTTTATAGAGTAAGGTAGCATTTGTTTCACACGATGCTATTTGTTATTTGCTCAAAAAAAGGCGTGTCAATCGTTAAAAAAGATAATCAAAAGCAACAGAATACAACTCCACCCAAACTCTCACCCTATTTCACCTTAACCTACATATGACTACAGCGTATGCTAATTTTTAATTGACTTTTTAGATTGTCACAAAGGTAGAATAAAAAATAACGATCTTGTTTGCGGAAGGAATTTTTTATCAAATAAAACACGACGTATAGTAAAATGTAGTAACAAAATTAACATTCAGGATTATTTAGAATATCATTGGAATAGTTTGATTTAATACTGCAATTAACAGAAATTAGGAGAAAAAAGCTGTGCCAAATGGAAATTACTAGTATTCTCTTTAAGACAAGCGGTCGTAGTTAAGTCCTTTAAAATAATTAGTAGGCTCAATTCAATAACACCCGAACTTATTGCATGATTTTACGTGATCTAATTTTATAAGAATTTTAATTCCTTAACTTTAATTTAATTTTAATTGTTCTTCTTTTTTATAGTGGTAGCGATAAATTGTTATATACTGAAAATTTTAAATAAAGTCCGTTTGGCGTAAAAATAATCAATATGACATTGTACAGTTCACATTTAAAGAGTATTAAAAAAAACTGTAAATGAATTTGTCTGAATTCTGGTTATATTCCTTTAATTAAAATATACATTACATGATTAATTCATATTTATTTTTGTAAAAGTTAATACTTCTCTCTAATGAAACTCCGCAAATTGAAACAATGCTTAATTAAAAAAATTTTCAGTACAAGTAGATGTTATTTGAAAATATGCCGCGAGTTAAACGTAATCATTATAAAGAATTGCGCGCAGTAGAAAACTGTTTTTCATTGGCAGACTTAAAAAATCCCCATGGAAAAGCCAGCTAATAATCCCAAGGACGAAGCAAGTCCTTAGCGCAGCAACTCTGCCGCGATCTGCTGATTCCCAAAGCCAGAGTATGCTAATGCCAATGCCGGCTGGTGATCGATCGGTAGCAATAATCACACACAGGCAGCGTCGCGGCCATGTACAAAGCCACAAAAGCTGCACACAAACAGAACAAGAGAGTACGGGAGAGAAGAAGAGAGTGCAGCGGGGGGGGGGGGGGGGGATGGTAATAAGACATAGCGGCTAGCAGCAGTGAGTGTCATCTCTGGCGGCGCGTGCTGAGGTAGATGGCTGGTTACCATTGTCGGCGGCTTCGTCCTCCTCCTCCTGCGTTGCTCGGCTCCTCACCGCGGGCCAAATCATTCTCTCGGCGGCGGCCGGGCCGCCGAGGCCAGAGCCGACGCCAGCCGAGACACCCTTCTTTTCTTCGCAAAGGACTTTCGATGCCTCCTTGCTTCGATTCAGAGAGTTTAGCTCGCTGACGGGCGGTTTAGTTCTCGGGGGGTGGAAACGTCATACTAGGGGGAAACGTGCTGCTACTGCTGCTGCTGCTGCCGCTGCTACACTTCCTACGCAACGTGGAATACTCGGAACACACTGCAGCGGAATATTTTATGGCTGGCGACATATTAGCGAGGGAGAATACACTGTATCAGGAACATTCGCCGAATTTCAGAGCGCTTTTAGAAGACATTTTTCGGGAATTTAAGGGGAATCCTTTGAATGTTTTAAACACTGTTTTAAGAGCATTTTTAAATTGCTTGAGTGGATTTTTTTTGTATTTTCTGTGAATTTAAGCGGAATTATTTGGTTTTTAATATGCACTGGAGAGAGCACGTATTTGACATTTTTTATGGTAATTTTGTAGCGTATTTTAGATTACATTTTAGATAAATATAAGCAGATTAAACGAAAAAAATATATATTTAATCATTTTGATTTTACACTTATATTTTAAAAGATTATTTTTAAGTTTTTTAAAACGATTATTATTTGAAGTGAAGGTTTATTAATGCTCTGAAGCGAACTTTATAATTTCTAGTTATAAACGAACGTTCAATGATGTTTAACCGCCTGTAGTCATAAAGTAATTAACAAAATTTACACAAAGCGATAATAATAAAAGATGACTTAAACGAAAACTCAACACAATACAGCCTACAATACTGATAAAACTCGTTTAAAGTGAAAACCTGAGGCAAAACGAACGAGAAAGCCAGCGAAGAGAAATGAAAAAAGACCATATGTTCGTCGCGTTCGACCGGAAGTGCTCGCGCTACTCACATGGAGCAGAGGAAGTCATGCGCTCTTCTCGACACACGGAGCAGAGAGAAGAACGGCACCACTGGCGCGGGGCCCACGAGGAGGAGCTGCGAGATCCGCGGCGAGCGAGCGTCCGCGCGCCGTGACGCTCCCGACAGGACTGTTCCTCGCTCATCTCTCTCTCTCTCTCTCTCTCTCTCCCCTTCGTCCTTCCTCCCCTCCCGCGGAGCCTCCTTCCCCTCCCCCTCCCCCACCCCCACCCCCTAAGCGACCAAGCGGATGGAAGGAAGTAGGGAATTTTTCGTGCGCCTTTTCGGGGGAGACGGAGAGGCTAGTCGTAAGGATCGTCCTTGATGGTTTCGATGGTCGCTTTCTTTCTTTGCTCTACGCACCACTGTACGCGCCCCCCTCTTTTCCGCCACTGCTCGGCTACGCCACCACTCCTAGTTTTCCTAGAGCCGGAGGGCGGCTACGCGATCGTTTCGCCCACCGATGTGGAACGCACACCAAGAGCGAGCTTTTCTCCAAGCGATGTTTATCTCGGTCTCGCTCTCTCGAGGGGGAAAAGCGACCCCCCTACCCTTCTCCCTCACTTTTCTCGAGTCCCCCTCCGCGAAGATTATCCCCGACGTTCTTCTTTATTTTAGCTCTTTTTGGAGAGAGCTTTTTGGAAATTCAGGGATGCCTGGTTACTTCGGATGTTAATTGATTTATCGGGGTGACGGCGTTGGCTTGATGGGATTTACGCCGCGGTTGGTCGTATTTGTTTTGTGGTCTGAATAATGGACCTTTTTCGTTCCAGAATTTCGGAACATTTGCAATGTTTGGATTATGAATTTTTTTTCATAATTTTAATTACAATTCATTTGACGTTTGATTGAAATCTGCTATTTCTGTGACGTAATTCATATGAATATAAGTTTTATTTAAAATCGTGTACGGTAAAAGAGCCTCTGCGATAAAAGTCTTTCAAACTAAATTTTCCTTGAAATTCGTCGATTTCAGCATTATCCTCTATACTGTTTCCTTTTCAAGCGAACAAGATTGTTTTCTTAGTAAATTTCTTCGAGCAAAGTGAAATTTTCGGAAGCATCGATTAGCAGAAGCAGTAACTCTAGCAGTAGGCCGCCCTATAATGAGAGTAAATATTCCACGAAACTTGCCCTACTGGTAATAATCTCGCTCCAAGACATCGACAGACTGCTCTTTACAACAGTCGAGTTAATAAAAGTAATGCTCCGCCCCCTTCTTAGACCATTTTTCTCTATTCATTCACTGTTTTCTTTTGTTTAGCCGACTTGAATGTTGTCTGGCTCCTTTGTCTCTTTTCGTTTCATTGACTATGTTAATGTGTCGCTCCTTACAATTACCGTGAAAGCACGCTAATCGTCAGTAAACAAAGGCAGGCTAATTTTGTAAAGCAAGATGAATTAAGCACTCCAGTAGGCGAATATTTAATAAACGATCCAAATTTTTAATTTTGAAATTCGGTTTTAATCCATCGTTCTCTCAATAATGCGCTGCCGGAGCAATTTCAATTCCGGCCTCGAAGCACACATCAAAGAGCTAGATTAAAGCGAGGGAAAAATCGGGTCTCCGTAAAAATGCAAAAAACATTAAACTCCCTAAAATATCGAGTTTCTCAGCTGTCAGAAGAATGCAGATACAGATAAAAGCCTTAATTCGAAAGCTTCCCTCGCCGAGGCAATTTTTTACTCTCCCAGAACTTTCGAAGATTGCGGATAAAGGAGTTGCTTGAAAAATGACTCGAATCCGTCATCGTTCTCCAAGACAATGAAAATGTACAGCGTCTTCTGCCGAGGAAAAACGCAGCCGGAAGTGCAAAAAAGAAAACAGAGTGGAATGAGTCTGTTTCTTTTATACGCCGGCGGCCTTTGTGTGCTGCCTGCGTGTGCCAAGATTGCTCTTGTTCAATGAGGTAAGCATACAGCTCTCGGGGGTGAAGGAAAGAGTAAAAAAGAGGGGATTTTTTATGCAAATATTGGATAATCCAGAGAGGGCCGATACGCGCGGATGATGTAACGTCGCGCTTCTTTCTTTTCTTCGGCTCTTATCTTGATTTTTCTTTTTCTTGCCGAGGAAGGGGAACGGAGTTTACTCTCTTCCTTTGTTGCTAGACTGTTCTTGCGCTGCATCGATCAAAAACTTGTTGAAATTGAATTTTTGAGTGGGAAGGAGTTTAATGAAATTTTTTGTTGCTGCGCGTGGACGATTAAAATACAGAGTGAAAAAAGGCGAGGTATGACGAAAGTATTGAGCAGTAGGGTTCATTAGTGTTGGAATAAATAAACAATATTCGATTGCTTATCTTTGTTAGATTAATTAGTTTTTGTGATGAGCTTCTTTTGTTTAAACAAGTAGTTTGATTTTTACCAAAATTAGTGAAAACTAATTAGTGTTTACTAAAATTATAGTTGAAATACTGATATCTAAGTTAATTTAAAATCAATTTGTACAATATAATACCAAAGATTTTAATCAAAAATAGAATTTGTTCAATTTGTTTTCGTATTAGTCCAGCTATTGAATTTTCCATTTCACGAAAGCCGCATGGAGGCAACAGAAATAAAAGCCAGTGAACTTGAATAACGTTCCTGGAGCTTGTTACATGGCATGTTCCCTAAACGAAAATCTGTCTTAAGAAAATAAATTAGATTCTTGCACTTTATTGAATGATGTAGCTGACGGGAAACAATTTCGCTACAAGTAAAAAGTTCTTTTCATCATTCGCGTTTCTTTGGTTAAGAAAGTTAATGTAGTGTTTTCTAAGAATATCGTTTTGATTATTAGTAATTTTTATGGGATTTTAAATAAAATAAGATATTATGTATTTTCTTTAGTATTTTAGACGTAAAACTAACTTAAGAAGGGGTACATAAAAAATTTACTTTCAAACCTAGACTGCACTAAAAAATGTTAAGAGCTTTTTTTAGATCCACTGCACTGCAGCAACTATTGCTTTTTATTTTGTAAAAAATTATCCATTAATTTATTTCTCGAAAGAATTTCTGTGTTACAAAAAGTAAAGAATAACAAAGTACGTTTTTTGTCGTTTATTGCAATCCATAATATTTAGTTCTAATCGAAAATTCTCGATTTGAATGTCGTGATGAATTTGGATCGTATGTAATTCAAATTCAAATGCGAGTCATTCTGGGTGCATTATTAAGTAAATACACCCTAACTATTTTAGTCATCTAAAATAAATTATGATAAACACAAGTTTTAAAGTAGGTGAGAAAAAATGGGTTTTAATTTTTTTCATTGTCACTTATCATTATTATCATTTAAAAAACAAATTAGAACAAATGTGTGAACGTAAATCTTCCTTGACACCTTAACTTAGTTCTCCCTGTAATCTGGCTACATCCTTAACTAATACTAGGTTCTCTTCGATATTTCTTGGACGGAATGAGATCAATTCTTTAGAAGATTAAGGATGATTTTTCTTTTAGTCTTAAAATGAACTTTGCAAAGGTATTTTAAATTAATTTTTTTTCTGAGTAAACAAACAATCAAACAATTTGTTAGTAAATAAATAGAATTTCTAAGTCTTAAAACTGCAAACGTGCAATAAAATGTTTGAGAGAATTCAAGCGTTCGATTTGATTTTTTTCTCGAAATGAAACTTGGAAAAGGATTTAGCAACGAATTTCTGGAATCTTTACAAAGCCAAAAAAGAGAGCACAACTAGTCACCACCGTTTCTCTGTCCTCGGAGAAGTATAAAATCCTCTATTCATCCAAAAAATTGCGAAATCGTCTCGGCAATGCAACACGAGAACGCAAGCACAACTCGTCTCCAGCATAGGGAAACTAAAATTTCTGCCAACTTTCTCTAGCAACTATGTGGTCTCAAAAGTTTTTTCTCATCTTTTGCATATTTTTTATGAAAAAAATTTATGTATAATACTTTTTTAAAATTTCATGAGCATGAAATTATAATTAAGAATTTCATAATAAAATTCGACGTTTTTTTTAATGCGTTTTAAAGATATTTCACAAGGAATAAGATGCAGTTTTACCTGAATATTAAACTTGAGATAATTGCTTTAGAATATGTAAATGTTGGTATATATATATTAGGCAGTGATATTTAAAAAAATAATTCCTAAACGTACAATTCTTTGTATTCTCATATAAGCCTCTTTTAACGGTAAAAGCCCATTAATAAACGTTCCAAGAAACTGCACTACCGTCTTCGATATTCATCTGCGCCAGAGCTAGTTGATACATCAAAAGCACCATTTTCCTTTCAGTGTCCTTTCATCGACAACGTCTTTTTCCATCTGAAAACGTCGCCGGGAGCGGCCCCTATAATTTTTCTTAAAGGGCGGGGGCGAGAATAAACGTTAGTGGAGCTGGAAAAAGAATTCCAAGTTTAAAGAATCAAAGGACAGGCGGCTCTCTGCCTTTCAAGTCCCCTTTTTGACATTCAGTGCCCGCATGATCGCACTCGCGCTTTTTCTCCCTCGTTCTCCCGCGAGGATTCGCGCGCGCACCGCGTTTGAAATTCAAAGGTGGAAAATCTTCGGCGCCCCTATATACTTTTGCAAATGGCGCGTACCTTGGGATCGGCCGTGAGATTTAAGCTTTACCTTTTTTTCCCGAGTTTTTGCCGGCGGGTAGAGACGGTGCTGGAATTAAATGCTGATGGCTGATTTCAGAAATGAGAGATTGCGTTTCGATTTAATTCGCGTGATTGGAGATACGTGAATTTAATTCTGCCGATTTCGAGTATCTTGGCGTTTTATTTCTTAATTAGACTGAAAAATATAGTGTTGAAGTAGCAATTCGTTACTTTTCACGAGCTTTTTTAAATACTTACGGTACCTAATTTTTTGCTTTATTTATTTTTACTAGAAATGCGTGAGATTCCAAAGTGAGGTACAGTAATTTATAGCTACATCCTTTTACTGTTCAAGCGTTCAAATATTTCTAAGAATTGTTTTCCGAAAAATTTTTATTTTCTTCATCTTCGACTTGTTTATTTTCAGAGAATCGTAAATTCGACACGTTTCTTTGGAAATTCTGCTTCGAGTTTTCCAAGCAGTACTTTTTTAATAAATTTACTCAATACGTAAAGAGGTATTTATATACGTTTCTAAATTCATATTTGACTTTTATATTTTATTTCAAACAATTTTAACGTAACCTCACAGCCATGCTTGTTTTAGCAAATATAAAATGACATTTTCCTCTTCATTTTGAAAGTATAAACGTGCACCCTTGAAATGAATTTTGTGGTCTCCAAGAGTTTAAACATTTCATATTTTCCCAAGGGATTAAAATGGTAATTATGTATTTTTAAAAGTCTTAAAGTTCTAAAATGCTTTGAAATTTTCATTTTCTATCAATTGTAATTTCTACGATTTTCCTTATCTTTAAATATACTGTATTATATGCTAAAAGGTTTATGTTGCGGAGTTTTATTTAGTACGTTTAGTTTTATTTTATCCTTGCTAAACTTTGGAACTACTTTGGCATTAATCAGCGTTTTTGGTTTAAAAATATTAATTCTAAAGTTTCAAAGCACATAACATTTACAGCTTCTTAGGTCATTATAAAATTATTTTATCTACCACTTGTAAGTAAAGTTATAACTTGAATCTAAAATATATGAATAACTTCTATTTTATAGTTCTCGTTTTTTCACGTATTTTTTTATTCTTTTGTAAAACTAACGTGTAAATTTGAAAGTTATTTTCAATTCAAACCAATACGAATGCAATTACGTATTGATTTAAAAAAAAAACAATTTTTTTTATAGTTTGTTTGTTCAACTGCTTTCCTTTCATACAACACAACAACACGTTTTTGAATATTCAGTTAGAGTTTTTCTAAATCTTCAAATACAACAGAACCTATTCCATTCAAACTGCAGATCTTACAGTGTGATTGAAGATTCTGTTCAAGTATTCGGTGAAAGGTTTAATTAATTTAAAATTAATCGCTTCCCTGACTGTCTCCAAATCGAAAAAAGAAAAACAAGCGTAAAGTAAAATGTAAAGAATGTTATTTAAATCTTTTGAATGACATCTATCTCATCGCTGTCAATCCGATCCTGAACGTAAATAAACGCTCGGCTCGTTTATTAGACGCTCTTCCGCCCGTTTAAAAGCGGCAAAAAGCGGAGAGGAGTCGAGCGTCGGCATTTCCCGCGCCACTTTTTGCGCGTTTTTCTACCCACTTTTATTGCGCCGCGTCTGGGCCATTTAATTTTGCCTTTTATTAGGGAGTATGGCTGGGTCGCGCTCTCGCTTTATTTTACCCCCTCTCCTTTCAGCAAAATTCTTCGCCCTCCGGAGTAATTAACAACGTGCCCGCATTTATAAACGCGAATCGGCCAAATTGAAAATCATAAAAGCCGAATTGCGGCGCCATTTGCGTAAAAAGGGCCGCTTTGGTTTTCTTAGCTTCCAGAGCTATAATTGATGAAAAATATTTCATTTTAATTAAGGCGAGAGCCTCTGCTGTTCTTTTCTTATGTGAAGCTCGTAGTCACTAATGAAACACGACGATGATAGCGTCGCAGTAAGTTCGAGCATGATTAACCCGAAGTTTCTGAAGTTTTGCGAAATTTAGAAATGCTTCATTTTATGATTTAGATTAAAATATTTTCATTTTCAGTGATAATTTACGGGAATAAAATTCGTCAATTCTGGGATTTAAATTTTAGTTTCTTTTCACAGGGTAGTTCTTTGTACAAATGCGGAAATAAGTTAATGCTTGCATGTTTCAGCTGTAGCTAGTTTACAACTTCCTCTATTATTTTCTCTAATTTCTGCAAAAAGTCACAAGTACAAACTCGATTTATGTCCATATTTCACGCGACCCTTGAATTAATGCTCACTATTGTAGTAAAATTCTAATTATAAAAGATATTCGAATTAAATTAATTCAATTACTAGTTAGATAACATTTTTTTAAAAGTTCCCCAGGTCGAATAATTTATACACATTATGTAAATAAAATGTAAAACAATTACTTGAGAAAAAAATTAATTCAGATTAATTAATTAATTAAAAAAAATACTGTAAGTGTAAATAACTTAAAGTGTAATAGCATAGTATAAAAATTACATTTAAAGGCTCGAAAAACTTTTTCAGAATAATTTTTGTTACAGAAATTGTATAAAACAACAGAAATAAATTTCTCGTTAACCAGGGAATAATCGCAACAGCCAAGTGTTAAACGAGATGCGAGTTTCCGCCCACCTTCCCTTTCATTATCGCTTTCCCACGAGCTCACATGTGGCGCTCTTTGCATCGCAATTACAATTAGATGCGCGGCCGATAAATATCCTCGAAAGGAGAGTCATTAAATTCACTGAGGAGCGATTAAAAAACTCCCAGGTGGAAAACTCGCGCGAGAAATATTCGAACAAACTGATCTGAATAACAGTCCTACTGGACTCGGACTTTATCTACTGCGGGTTTGCATATGTCGTCGTTTTGCTTGGAAAAGAGGAGGATAAAAGAAAAAGGCCGTGGGTTAATTAGTGCGACCCGATAGACTGATGAGTTCTTAATTAAGTCTTGTGCTGCCGCTATTTTTTGCTCTAAATGGGAGAAAAATTTTAAAAATTCTAATGAAATCTTATTTGAAAAAAGAATGAAATATTCTACCATCAATCAACAAGTTGAAATATTCTTTAGATAATTTATAGTTCATTGCGAATAATACTAAAATTAAATTAATTTTTTAATTGTCTATCGATTCACGATAGTTTTGTAAATAATTTAATCAATTCAGAAAATAATATCATTGTTCTAAAAAAGGGAAGATTTCTCATGTTGCCTGTTTTACAAAACTACAATTGCCCTATTGGCAATTCTAGCTGGAAGAGTAGCAGTTGCAAGACGCTATAACCACAGGCTATTGTTAGTTCGAATTATACTTCCTGAACTTACAATGCAGAGTAAGACTCGGTAGGATTTTCCTTCATACCCATTTTTAAAACAATGTTTTCTTTCTTACAGATAATTACAGTTTCAGAAATCCCGAAACTTCAAATGTAGATGCTCAAAAATTATGTATTATTTCATGCAGACCTCTTTTTAACTCGCGTAATTTAATCATAATGAACTAGTCGCCGGTTCAATTACTTAATAAAATGATTAAGACGTTCTTTTGCTAATATTTGCCAATAGTATCTTTGATACTTAATTCGGAATCTAGTACTTCTAGGGAGTACTTCGGAAAGATGGAGCCATAGAAAGTAATGGTTGGTTTTAAAGCGTATACGTCTAGTAGCGAAGAATATGGTTCATCATGTCAGCTACCATTTGGTAAGAACCCATTGCGAAAATTGGCCTTAACCGAGCTCGCAATTAAGTTTGAAGGAGTACTTGCAATCCTTTCATGCGGGAAGCTTTCAGGTGTCTGAATTTGAAAGGTTTTAAAATGTTAAAACTTGTAAGTCGCGTCTTTTCTTATCTGAATTTAATATAAAATAACAATGTACTTGCAGCGAAGCAAGAAGTTGTAAAAAATATTTCAGTTTTTCTTTTCTGGTTTAGTTGATAAATTGCCAGAATGTTTAAGTTTCTAATAAAAATAATGTTAACTTTTTAGTATCAAGCTACTTTTTAATTAATATTTGTTAAAATAAACACTCATTTCTATAAATCATCATTATTTATCCATTAAATTCTTAAAGATTTTATACGACAATTTATGATTTTTATATTCTGTCAAGTGGAATGAGACAGAAAACCAGTAAGAAAATCTCGCATTTCGAAGCGCATCGTATAAATTCAACTCGAAATTATAAAAATAATCCGCAAAATAATAACAAGAGTTCCAATAAATCACTCAAAATTAGGTATTCGTTTGTAATTATATTCCGCATAAAGCAAGCATCTCTGAATTTCGCGTGCATTCCTTCTAAGCGTGCAAAATTAATCCTGCCGTCGTGCAGGACTCATTCGTCGGTTTTCGGCAGAATTCCCCTCTTGCCAAGTTGGCGTATTAAAGTTCTCTCCAAGAAAGGTAATAAATACGTCGGCCAAATCCTCCCCCGAAAAAATTCGGCCCACGAGCGAAATAAAAAGATCGGCACGATTAAAATTCGAGGAGGAGAAATAGAGGCCGCGGTAATAAAAAAGCTGGAGTTCTCTCCTTTGATGGCTCTTTTTTTACGCGAAAAATCACGCCAGGACGGGCTTCTTTTTGACTCATGCAGCACCTGGCAGTAAATCGGATTTACGGGCTGATTATATGCGCTCATAAATGCTCATACTCCCTGAGATTTGCAGCGTATGATCATCTGTGATTATATGTATGGCCGAAGCCCGCGATGGCTATGTTTATATTCGAGGTTTCAGGTGGTTAAGGGCTTTATCGCATTGCATATCATTTTACGCGGCGCAAGGTTGTTTATAACATAACTTGGAATTTATTTACTATAGTGTCAATATCAATACGTTGCGGTATATGTTAAAGCTAACTTTACTTATTTATTGTTTATTAATTCTTGCCTGCGTAATTTATCTGTCGATTGTATGTGTAAAAAGCTTTTATTTATTTATTTATTTATGTAAAATAAATTTCCAAATTTATAATTCGGTTTAATTTTAGATAATGCAAGAATAAAATTTGGGATATTAGTTTTACTTAATTATGTGCTTTCTTTTTTTCTATTTATCAGCGGTATACAGCTTCTATACTTTTATTTTATGTGCTCAGTACGATAGCATTTGAAGAAACTTTGATCGTAAAATTATAAACACGTATATACCGGAAATTATTCATTCATAAATCATTTGTTATAGCTGCATTAACGGAATCTTAATAATACGTCCGAAAATAAGTTAACTATAAATTATTGCCAAGCTCATCGATTGAATTTATGTCGTTTTCAATAAGTGAATGAAATTTGGCTCTATTTCGAAATTGCAATAGATTTAAGAAAGGAGAAAATTAATCAGATGAGTAGATTTTGCATTAGCATACTGCGATAAAGCCGAATTTCCGTAAAAAGGACTGCATCGACAAAATTAAGGAGAAAAATCAGAGCATTCTTCGATACAAAATTCAAAGCTCCAGTAATCAGGACAGCCGTCCAAAGATATCGGGCTCGCGATAGGATTAAATCGCTCGCTTGCCAAAGCTCGCTTTATCGTTCGACTAAACACGGCAGGAAGTTTTCGTCCTTCTTGTCACGTTTATCTCTCTCCCTCTCTATGCTTCGCAAGTACAAAACGTCAAGGATGCAGTAACTACGTGCAAGAAGATCCTCAGTACGTGATTCGCTCGGCTGGCGCTGTAAGCCAAGAATGTGCCGCCCGGTCCATTCTCTTATTCCTCCCCCTCCTTACTTTGCTCCTACATACGTAACATACGCTCCATTTCCGCCTCAGGCACTTCTTGTTCGCGAGCTGCTTCATTTTCTTAAGCAGATTCGCTTATTCATGTTAGACGCAGCGGAGAGAGGCTCGCCTACGACGCGGTCAGGGAGTTTTTGGGGAGGCTCGAACTGATTTTGGGGAGAGGAGTGGAGTTACGGTTCATTTGTCCGATTCTTAATCAAGCGAGAATTTATGTCAACTCCACTCGCTTCTTGTGCTTGCTTGCACATTTTACTGTTTTCTTTTTTGTTTAAAAAAATGACTTCCTTATTTGGCTGTCAGTTTCAGTTATAATGCAGTCAGGGCAATAGAGTTAAGATGTTAGGCTTATTTTATAGGTAGAAAATCCTAAGAAAATATTTGACTTTTTACAGTTAAAGTTGCTTCTTCCATTTTTATAATAAACATACGTTTACAAATCTTTTCAAAAATATCAAAAATTTTTTTTAATCTACAACTAGGCAAGACATAATATTAATGTAAAGCATAATGTCATGGCTACTCCCTCCTTAAGATTAATAATTAAAATTATACCTGCCTAGAGAAGAAATATAGTCAAATTCTTCATTATTCAAAAGGGCGATTTACAATTTCACCTTAGAAATTCAAAGATAAATCGAAAAGAATGTAAGTCAGGTGCGAGATAGTCCTTGAGGTCTTCTTGACTTAGCATTTACATAATATTGTACTTTGGGATGATCTCTCGCGCTTTCGTCTTTTTCCAGCGATATAATTTCGACTCACATTTCGCGCAAAATAATTCATGCTATAATCCCAAAATCTTCTTTTCTTCTCCCTTCTTGCGAACGTTGGTTAATTATTATACGCATACCTACGTGATTCATAAATGAAACAGAATTCAGCGTATTACGTAAATGTTTAAAGCGATAAGAGCTGCTTAAAAAGAAAGAGGAGTAGCCGTGGAAAAAGGCAAAAGATTTTATTATACGTACTCTATTTATCTCGACGTCGCGAATTGCGGAATGAATACATAAACTCAGAAGATGGCTTTAAACATTTGTAGTACTGGAAAAATGTGAATACAAAACAGAATGGTGAAATGCTTATTACTTGTTATGTTGAAATAACAAAAACGAGCAGCGTTTAATGAGATTTTAATGAATTGACTTTACTTCTATTGTCTCGTTTGTCTGCAACTTCACTTACTCATATTGATTATGGATTGATGAACCAGTAAGCAGTGGAGTTAGACAATGAAGTTATATAATTCTATTCTTCTCATTGCTTCGGTCTTTGTGGAATAAGTTTCTAATACGATTTCTCATAATTTTGAGATAAAACTTTTAATTTGATATTTTTACAATATCTATAAAGTTCTCATCTTATCATTTATTACTTAAGCAGGCGGCCAGATTAACAACCTTTAAAACTCTTATTTACATTAAAAGACGTTTTTTATTTAAAGGTAGAGCCAAAAAGGCGTTTTATTGCCTTAGTTAGTTTGATTTTGTAAGACCAGTAGACTGATTTACGTTCCAAAAAGCTTCCTCCAAAGCATTTTTACCGCATACCTCCGGCCTCCACTATTACAAAATTCACCGCTCCGCATACTCAAACAAGTAGCAGAAGGCCGCAGGAAGACTCCACAGGATATCCACAAAATTGTAGGTGACGAGGGAAGGGCCGCGTATTGTGGTATCCGAACATTACGGAAGCTCTTTATTGTTACCTGGGCGCGCAGCTTTATGGCGAGCAATAACAGCCTGGGGAGGACTTCCGAGGCCATCTTAGCTCGAGCGGTAAAGAGCGGCTTTTATCGCCTGGCAGCGCATTATGCAGCTGAATCAATTCGTTGCCGTTGACGAATTTACGCGCAGCTGCGGTTGCGAATGCAAGGAGGGATTGAAAGAGATGCTGGAATTAAAATGAAGAATTGAAGGAAAGTCTTTTTAAGAGGGTGAAAGGAATTCTTTATATTCCGGTTATTTTTTTATCGCTAAAAGCTGAGGGAGAATCACGCACTTAAACAGATTTTTAGATTCCTCAAGAAATTCTTTTTTTATGGCCCTTTTTGCAAAATACGTTTCGCAGATAAAAAGTGTTAGAAGCATTTAATAATGCATCATTTTACGTTCTAAAAGGTTTTTCAAAGGTAAAATTGTACGATATTGATTGAAAAATGTAAAATAATTATTGCAATTTTAATTTTAAATAATAAATAATAATAAGTAATAATAAAGAAGAATAAAATATTTTTTATGAATTTTTCTTATGAAAATAAACAAATTTCAATTTATATTTAAATACGTAGATTTGAAAGCAAATCTCTGTATCCTGAAATAAGACTTTCTCCACTTATCCCCTGCGCGTAATACCTTTCATTACAAGGAAAAAGCCTTCCAAACCCCTCGAAAATTGAAACTAAAACCCCACTCCCCAGAAAACAAGCCTCATCCAAAAAAAGTCCTGATGAAGCTTCCATTATGCAGCCAATGCCTCACCGGGGACATTCTTCCTAATCCACTCCCCAACCTCTCGCAATTATCTTATTCATTCACAGCATTTGCATCGGCCGAATTGCGGGGAAAAGTAGCGAAGAATCCGACCGACCGTTATTCATCGAAAAATTGACGCGGCCCGTAACGCAGTTTTACAACTTATGGAAAAGCCGTGTATGCCGCGTACTTTATGAGCGCGTCACAGAATTGACGCATTCTGGCCGGAGGGATGGTGGGATTATGAGCTGTCCGTTGCTTTTGCCGGAATTCGATAAATTCATGCTGATGTGGCGAGGACACGTGTAGGTTTTCAGAGACAGGAGGGATTTGGTTTATGAGAGTGAAAATCTTTTGCGGATCACATTGGATCATGCGGTCTGATGTCGACGAAAGTTTCAGATGACTGATAAATCTGATTGATTTTAACGTTTCTTAAATTAATGAACGTAATAATTTTTTTTAATTAATTATTGCAAATTGTTTTGGTTTAAAAGTTTCTAGATTTATTTATATATTGTAAATAAATACTAAAACATTAGTAATGATTGCAGGTATATTCTACTTTGAAATTATTATTTATACAATTCTAAAATTTACAAATTTTTTTTACCCTTAGAAAATGCTCAAAGGAATATTATTATGCCACGTAAGTAATAAACGCGATCAATAGAATAAAATAAATTATAATTAAATAAATTAAATGAGTTTCTGAATTTAAAATTACATTACAATTTCTAACTTAGCTTTGATTCCGCGCATACAGAATGCTTTGCAGAATTTCAAGAGCGTTAATTATATTGCTGCCAAGGTTCACTTTGTTTGGGAAACATAAATTATAGAAATAAAAATAAGAAGGTTACAGAGTTTACCGAAAAAGTGCGCTTCGTAATTTGCAAGACTTTGAAATGCAAAGTAACTTTTGAATAAAAACTCAATTTTTTTATACATGCTTAGCTTTTAACTTTTTAATTGCTTTAATATTACTTGACTAAGAAGAATTTTGAATTTGATGAAATGAATTTTAAAGAAAGGTTCGCGCAAAGAGCTTTTGTAACTAAATACTTTTCTGAATAAATCAATCATTTGAACAAATTTGTTTACCAACATGATTTACCTTTCCCTCGGAGGATAGATTATTAGATTTGAATAACTTTTAACTAGTATAAATAACCAAATATAAATAGATTTATGACACGGTGCTTAAAACCCTTTTAAAATGTACTTTATACAGTAATGTATCTTCGAAACTACAAGAGATTCACAGACAATTCGTTCAGTCGAGGCGAAAAATCTAATTCAACTCCAGGCAATCAGTCCTCTCCGAAACATTCGAAATCAATCGAGCACTCGATATCTCAAGTCGTGCCCGGCGGCTTATCTCATTCCCCAGCAATATCCTCCTGCAATCCCCAACAAAAAAGGAAAGGCCCGGATCTTCTCAAAAGCGGGAAAATGCGTTTAATTGCACTCGATAAAGGCAGGTGGTCGCTAAAAAAAGCTCTCTTCCTTCCAAGAAGCTCTACGTAAACAAAGCAAGCCTCTTTCTAACGAGATAATTACAGCTTTGTAATAACGTTCTTAATCAGATTTCCGATTCCGACGCCCTTCTTTCCTTCCTTCGGTGCAGCGCCTTTTTTGGTCAGGATACGCTCTGTTTTACTCCAGATTACAATGGTCCGAGCAATCCTTTAGATAAAGGAGAGTTGAGTGCTGCTTTTTTGCCGGTGGCAATACGAGCGTAGAAAAGAGACGCGCACTTTGAGCAGTCGGGGTGAAATTAATCGTTAGAGTGTATTTCGCAATTAGAGTTTCTGAAATAAGATGGCTTTGTTTTTTCATGATTTACCGCTAAAAGGATTATTTACCGGAAGTGGAATGTTAAATTTGTTAATGATTTTTCGTAAAGCACTTTTTTGAAAGTGGAATTAAATTTTGAAAAATTCTTAGAAAATCTGAAATGAAAAAATAGAAGGAGAAAGCTCTCCTTTTGAAAATCTGCGAGATCTAGGAGATTTCTGAATTCTACAAAAAGCGTAAATCTTTTAGACAAGCTAAAGCTTGCAAGATTCACTTTTGATATCCAAGTTTGATTCGCAAGCTTTATACACGACGCAAATAAAACAGTTATAAAGAAAAAAAAATTACTTTCCTTTTAACTCTAATAATTTTGAATATTGTGTAAAAATTACGGAATAGAAAGGGATTACATTCGTTACATTTATTTTGTGTAATTCGTTTCTTATAAAAAAATTTAGGCTTACAACTAAGTCAATGTACGTCAATTCTAAAGATTGACATATTATCAAATTGAAAATGACCCAAAGCTAATAACTTGATAGGGGTTTAACGTAATTTTGTATTGAAATCATAAAATTATCGATTGATGAATTGGGAATTGGGCGAATTGGGAATAAGTCGATGAATTATTTTAATCTAAAATTGCTTTTTTAATTAAATATTTGAAATTGCTAAAATAATCGTACACAATGCTTCCAATTTTTCCTTGGAAAAAATTGTGCAAGATTTATTATCATTGAAGTCCAATAACGACGCTGCAACATCTGCATCTTGCATCCCCGCAAAAATCAACCAAAATAACGCTCTCTCATCCCTAAATCAGAGCTCGAAATAACAGCAATTGCTCGAGCATACACGCTCTATTCCCGAAAATTATCCGCAGCGTCACTCCCTCATCAACTCCTTCACTCCGACGGACACACAAAGTCCGTCAAAAGCTCCTGAGGAGGCACTTCTACTCTACGGAAAGGCCAATGAGGGCCAGAATTCGAGGGCGCGCGCGATCGCTTTACACATCCGGCAGGAAATATTTGCCTCCTCGTTGAGCGGGCTGCGTATGGCAGTGGGTAAACAGATTTTTGGTCGCGCGAGTCGGGTGGGGCGTATATCGATCCTCCCTCTCTAGAGAGAGAGAGAGAGAGAGAGAGAGCTATGCGCGAGCTATGCGCATCGATTTAACCGCGCCGCGAAAATGCACCCCCGCACCGTCGCCGATCGCCACTCGAACAATCGCCCCGATTGAGAATAACGGTCTGATGACGAGACGATGGATCGACGCTCCTGGAATTCAACAAATGGAGTTTTGTTTCTCATGTCAATCTAAATTTTGGCTCTTTTGCTTTGGCGTAAGTATTGGAAAAATTAGAATTATAAATTAGTGTATTATGTAGTTTGCAACAGAAATGATGTATGAGATGGATAGTGATAAGTGACTGAAACATTTCTTTTTAAAAACACTATATTTTGTAAAATAGAATATGGAGGGTGGACTGAACCTTTACTTCATTGCTCAAATTCTTTTGATACATAATTTTACAGTATTTTTGGTTTGTCCAAATAAATTATTGATCTGAACTATAATTTAAATTTACTTGGCAATTTGATTAACTTTTTAAAATAATTCTTTTGAAATTCCGCCTGAATATGGGTGGATTAGTTCTGCTAGACATTCATCGCAGAAACGAATTGTAAGAGAAATGATATGAGCCGTAACTTGGTTGAATAGACAGCTCATTCTTTTGATCTTGTTCTTTCGCAAATACTGATTTATTCACATTCGTACTTTTTAGCAATCCTATTCAATTTTTTCCGCGATAACTATTTTCGGATTCTTACTTTTTGAATTGTTAAAATAATAACCACTATTCTAATTATAAAAGAAATTCTTTTCTGCATTGCAGCATTTTCAAAGTAAACTCTAGTTGATAAACTTAATTAACGAGAAACTTTACTTATTTGCACGGTCGAAAATTCCTTTGTCACCTCGTGAATATATTTCGACGGCACTATTGTCTTTAGCGAGGAGTAATTTACGAAAAGAGTGTCAGAACCCAGCAGCGATAATTCCTTTCGCACCGGCGAACGTCTATTCAAAAGTCAAAATTAATGAAGCTCATGCGTCGATGTCAAGTTCAATGAACCTCACTTGGACATTTATATGAGCTACTTCTACTAGTTCGTAACGAATGACTTTCCCCAATTCCTACTGTTTACTCTTGCTGAAACTCATTAAATGCGGTACCTGACCTATGTTAAATCATTCACAAATTCGCTCTCCTAAGTTTGAAAATTAACTATACGAATGTTTGAATTTCGTCTCGTAATAATCTGTAATTTAAGTAGTACTTTAAATAGATTTAAAAGGACTAAAGTGATTAAATTATTAAATTATCAATGAAATAATGGATTGCTAATGCAGTGCTAATAAGAGTAACAATGCATTAGTTTCCATCTCATCAGTTAAGTACCTATTTGATTTTTGACAGAAAATTTGGTTCTGTTGTTGCTCTCAAAATAGATAAAAATTGGAATTTATTTCAATTTATAAACCCATCAAGTTATAAACCCATTTTTATAATATTGTTAATTAATAAGAAGATATAAGTTGTCCTTTCAAACAACTTGTTTGAATGTTATGTAATAATTTTATGTAAATAATGTAACTTACCTATTTATTTCTGATGTACATCATTTTCAATTTGTAAATAACAAGAGGTACTAATATAAATTGCTTTGGTATTAATGTAGGTTGTATAATAATAACGTGGGATAAAAACTAGCTTTTCATTCATGTATGAGAATAACATTTGGACAAAACATATTCCATTGAAATTTTGGTGCGTAACCAAAAATACATTGGTAATCATGACATTGGGTCGTTAACATTTTATCGATACTTTATTTCTTTAAATTTATTTATATTGTATTAATTTTCATTAAAAAAGTAAAGCATTAAAGAAACGAAAGTATTGATATTGGAATATCAGGTCTCATGCTTTCCTTACAAAAGCAACACCTAAAAAATTTTAGGGCTATAAATGCAATAATAACCAGTAAATACGTTTTGTTCAAAGAATCTTAAAATACAATATTATCATAAAAATATAAGCCTGTGATTATCAGCATCTAACTACACGTGGATGGCGTAGAAACGCGTGTACGTGCCATGGGATAAAGATAATAATACATAATCACAAAACGGATCTACGCTCTTCATTGCTTCATTGCATTATCAACTTCATCTTCGGTCTCATAAAACCAGCAGCAGCTCCATGATTCAAAATTACTTGTGCAGGCGTGAGAAAATCTAACAGCATCCAAAAAAGGGTTAATACGTAAGGTGGTGGTTTCATATCTCTCGGTGCAGCTATTTATTGCCCAAAAACACACGTTCGATCGAATGAGTGTCACCAATGTGGCTGTTTTATGTGTCTGTGTGTGGTTGGTGCGTTCCAAATTTCGGGCATAAACATCTCGTGAACCTGCACTGTAAAACACGCGGTTTCCGGCTTATATAATAGGGAAAGAGTAAAAAGAAGGTAGGTATAGATATATACAGGGGGGTGGATGAGCTCTGCTCGCGTGGACTTGAAATTCAGCGTTAAAATAGTGCGAGCGGTAGAAAGGTACTTGGGCACGAGTAAATTGTTTTGCTGGTTTTGTAAATGTGAGGTTTGGCGTGTAGCATTAATTGTACTTGAATTTCATTTCTATAATTGTACTCATGTATTTTAGAGTTCCAAATTTAGTGATATATCGGATGACCGGTTGATTTTGCAGAATTTAAAAAATGTTCATCAGCTTTATTAAATGTCCTTGACTGTAAAAGTTGATAAATTGTTTCCTAAAGTTTAGAAATTTTTATTGAAATAGTTTATTGAAATAGAATAGATCTTATAATTTTCACCAAAAGCCACGTAAAAAGAGTATAATAAATCGTTTAGTTTTAATTTACTTTCAATTTAACAAAATAATCTCAGACACTTGAACATGTAGATGCATAAAAATCAAGTAACTTATCTACCGCTTGGAGTATTAACAAGAAAACTTGGCGCGGACACAGTAAGTTTGAAACTTCTGTTACTAAAGAGTAAAGTCACGAGTGTATCCCTGTCGGATCCCAAAAGCGCTGCAAGGCATTTCAACGAGGTAAAAATGATTGCACACACAACAGGTGCTTTGGGCGCGTGATGTATAATAACAACGACAGGCATCGTTTCATAATGCAGGTTCTCTGTGTTATGCACTCAATCCGAATAAATAACAAACGTAGGGAATTAAAAATGCGCAAAAATACAAGTGTGTGTAAGCGAGCACGTGACTGAGGTTCAATACCAGGTGAACGTGTGAACATTTTTACAGGGGAAATAAACAAACGAGAAATGGAAGGGCCCTCGACTATTTCGTTCGTTTTCCTTCAAAATTCAAAGACGCGCTTTGATTTTTGAATTTAGAGCTGAAGCGTGTAGACGAATCCCCTGAATTTTGAGGGGTCTCTTGATGGAACGGTTCGATGAGAAAATCCATTAAAGAAGCGTAATCAAGCTGTGCGTGAGTTACGCTGAAATTCTAAGTGGAAAAATCTATTTTATCGGTATATAAGAGGTTTTTTCAAGTCGTGATTGAGTCACTTTTTTTCGTTTATCAAATATTCGGAACAGACGAAACTAACAAGAGACGTTAATAGGAAGTGCTTTCATTTTGTGTTTTTTAACACAGCGCAATATCAATTTCGCTTTTGAAGATGAGGCTAATATTCAAGCTCGACGTTCGATATTAAAATATGAAAGTTTAATTAAAATATGCTGTCATCGATGAAAAGCGGACCAATTTCAATGCATATTTAAAAGCTTGAAGATACGCATTTTGTATAGAAAATGAATTTTTACCTTAATAGATAAAAAAAGCTGCGCGTACGCGAAAGGCAAACTTTATAGATCTTTGATAAAACTGTAACAATAAAAGTATAGAAGCAAAGTTCATTAAAAAGTTCAATTACGAACAAAGAGCTCTCGAACAAAGGAAATCGAACGCACACGCACTCATCTTCCTTGTATTGTTCTTTCTTTTATAGCTTCCACTTCTTTCTCTCGATGAAAACTTCATCGTCGCCCGATCGTTCGGAGCAAAAAGCTCCTTTGGTTTCGCGTGCGGCAACAGTAAATTTTTTTCCCTGCGTTTTTATCGACGTGCGCAACAAAGTGTGCAAGTGAAAGCTTGCGTTCCTTTTTTCCTTTTCCTCCTCGAGAGAACGTCTTCGACTGCCGCGGCATTCGATCATGGCGCTTTTTCCCGTCTTATTTTGTTCCGACAGTCAATAGCGTAAACTTTTTTCTTTCTCCGGCTCTCTCTTCAATGTTATCTGTCTTTTACGACTTCGGAACTTTCAGCTCGCACTTATTTTATGCTTTTGTTTATCGCGGCGGACGCATATTTTTTTATTTCTATCTTTACCGGTCATGAGTTGCCTGCAAGTTTTTACGTTTCTAAACTGTTTTACCGACCGCTGATAACTCGTCGGAAAGCTGTAAGTTCACGCAGCTTTATAAAAAATTAACGATTTCTTTCTTTCAAATCAGATTTTAGAGCAGAACTTCAGCGCGGAGCATCGTATTTTCTCATTAGCAGCGGTATTAATCGCGGCATCATTGAAATCCGATTTGGTTAATGAATTTCGTAATTACTGGCAGGAATATCGCGCGGCGATTTTGCTTACATGTTTACGTGGCATTTACGCTTTGGCGAAAATTCGCGCAATTACCGAGCGGCGACCAGGTTAAATTGCTGCACTTGCCCTGGAGCACTTTGGGGGGGGGGGGGGCGTTCCATAAGCGCAGGAGCTTAATCCGGGTCTCTTGTCAGTTTCGTAAAGCCCCTTAGCGGCCAGACGGGGAAGAGCGTTAAAGCGCTATCTTATACTCTGATCGGATATCCAGGAATAAGGATCTTTCTCTCCCTCCCGGAGTGGTATTGTTGGAGGGCGGGCGATTTTAGGGGCTCCGCTCTACACGCTCGCATATAGTCGATGGGTGCATCCGTCTGCTCCTTTATTCGCGTGAGGAAAGAACCGTCGTGGATTGTTCAGGAGGATTTAAGGAGGCGTAAATGCTAATTTGAGGATATGTGGTTTTGTATTTTTTCCTTGAGAATCGTTGCAGCGTGTCATGCAGTGTTGTTAACTAGCAAAGTCTTTTGCCTTGGCGGCGGGCCAAGCCTTTTTCTTGGGCAAAAAGTTTCGGAAGTTAAAACCCGATCCTCCCCGATAACGCTCCGAAAATATTTCTTAATAATTTATCTTTTTTGGCCACTCCACAACCTTCTTGCATAATAACTTCCGTAAATAAAGAATTAAATTTAAAAGCGCGTAATGCAGAAGATGCGATCCAGTTAGTGTTGCCCTCAGATCTGCATGAAGTGAAATGGTGCATAACGAGTTTATCAAGTTCGTTCCATTACATCAAATTAACATCCTCCTCGATCAATTCTCCTGAGCGTAATTATTGTACAAGTGCGCGAATCCACATATAGTCCTGCTTTCCCGCTCGATTCCCCAGGCAAAAAGGATTAACGAGCCAGCACATCCGAGCTTCGACCACATGAATTAAAAATACCCGATCGTTAAAGCTCCTTACGTGATGGACGAATGCTTTTCAGTCGGTACATGCTTTACCAAACTATAACGTACACACTCTCATCCAAAAATCTACTCGTTCCGGTGAATGCAACTCTGTGTCCTCGTGTGTGTATCTGTGTAATCGTGTTTTCATTGCGTCAGGATGCTCAGAACAAGGATCCCCACCGCTTTGACGTAGTTGACGGTCTCGGCGGTGGCCTCGGTGAGGGCGCGTCTGAGTCTCGACCTCCTCGCCTGAGCCAGAGTTCTCGGGCAGAGCAAGACACCCTGGCCGCCACCTGACTGGGAGCCTCCGCCACCGGAACTGCCACTCCCGGAACCGCCGTGCTGCTGCTGCTGCTGCTGATGCTGATGCGAGGGTGGAGGCGGCGTCGTTGCTGTCATCGGAGACGACTTGCACCACCAGGGATACTGGAGTCCACCGACCCTCGTTAGCTTTGCCTCGCGTATTTGCGACTTTTTTGTGCAGTGAGAGCGATGGGGGGATAGTTTTGATGGTTCTTTTCAGATTCTTTAGTGGCACGAGGGGAGAGTGAGAGCTCTACGCGCGGCTGGGCTGCATTGAACGAAGTTACGATTTCTGGGCGTCAAACTTTCAATTTTGGAGCACGGTGCAGTTGAATTAGGAGAAAAATCCAAAGGATAAAAGTTAAGACCGGATTTCTGAGAGATCAGAGTGCAAACAGTAAATTAAAGTTAGAGTGCTATTCTAGTTTAACTATGCCTAACTAAAATTGAATTTTTTTTAAATTTGAATTTTTTTCATAAATAAATAATTATTGAAAATGAATTATTTACAACTAGATGATCAGTATTTAGTTATGAACGTAAAATTACAGTTAAAAAAGCTGAAATAAAGAATTTTCTATTCAATATGTAGAAATTATCATCACAAATAGACTATACAATACTGTTAGAAATCGTACGGTATTTTGCCAGAAAGAATAGTACAATTGAACTTTGACGCAATGAAATCATAGTTTCGATCAATTATCCTTTGGTAATGTTTTCTTGGTAATAAATGATGACATACTGGGTTTAATATTCTACTGCATTGACACACACGCATGATGTACTGCTGTTTTTAGTTTATTTCGTAATCTTTCAAAATTCCAGGGATTCTTTAATACGAATTTCTTCACTTATTTAGTAAATTGTTAAGTGAGAAAATAAATTTTCATTTAAATGCTCTTAAAAAATATAAAAATACATATTTTACAAATTTTAAAATACTAACAAATTTGTGTGAATATAAGATACATTTTTGTGCTCTAATTTAGGACGCCATTGACGATACATTAAAGAATCTTGGGAAGAAGAAAATATCCAGTGCTCATGTTTCAATTCAAGCAAAATATTATTAAAAATAAATGGATCTAAAATATCTTTGATTTCCAAATATCTCAGAATAAAATATCAATAAAAAAGTAAAATGTCGAATAATATTCTAAAGTGTATGTACAGTCCAATAAACATTATAAACAATAAAGACACAGAAAGAATAGATTACTGCGCAATGCGATCGTTAGTAGACGGTACATGCGTGCGTTACAAGTTAGAAGAAGATTGCCAGGGGGCAGGGATATAGAAACGATACGTATATGTAGACTGGGTGGTGCGCCTCGGAAAAGAAGCTACTGAAGGGAAAAAAAGAGAGGATCGCCGGCACAGACACCTTTTCCTCCCTTTCGCTATCGCTAAAGAGACAAAAGCGTCGCGGAGAGAAAAGGAGGAAGCGGAAAAACGCGCGTCGCTTTCCCGCGGAAAAACGCTACGTTATCTCGGCTTCCCGCGGGAGTTTCCTCTCTTTTCCGCACACGCGAGGAAAAAGCTGTACAATGCAGCGGCCGGGCTTGCATTGCTTCGTTGGCTCGTGTCCCTCGACGACGCTGCGCGGCAAGTAGCAGTCAAAGTCGTTGTTGACAGTTTCGTCACATTCGAGACTTTTAATTATCATTCTCCTTAGATTTTGATTCGGCTAATTTAATATTTTTAATTTTACATGCGCTGCATAGATAATTATAAATAAGTTTAGGTCTAGAGAAGGAAAAATAGTTTCCTTTTAATCGTATTAAATAGGTCTTCCACGATTTGATAGTTCAAACTAAATTTTTTAAAATAGTTCTTTTAGACTTATTTCACTGAAATATCATCAAGCATAAAGCTCATTTTTTAAAAGTTAAAATATGTTTTAATATAGTGTTTAAATAATTACAATTGAAAAAAGTAACATTTTAAATATTTTCGAAACCAGAATGTTTCTGTAGAAAGTTTCTTATCATGAAAGAACTAACTTAATACGGGCTATTTTTTGGAGGGTAACAATAACCCATTATAAAAGATTCTCTCTAAGATACAAAAATCTTATTTAAAAAACATATCTACTCAACGTTACATTACATATAACTCGAATTACTACGAAAAATTTCACAAAAAATAGAAAGAATGACTTTTAAAAAGCTCTCAATAAGTAAAACCGTCATGTGAACTTCATCTACGTGTGTTCTAAGTACATCTGTCATGTGAGCTTCATCTACCTGTGTTCGTGCAACCTCGTCGGTGTTGGTGTAAGCTAAACGCGGCGAAGGCTTTCGCGCATCTCTTAGGTTTATATGGCCATCGGCGACGGAGCAAAGTAATAAAAGGTTCGTAAAAAAAGGCCGACGCACACCTGCTCGAGAGCCACTCGGACACGAAATCATTCGCAGATTTTCATGATCGCAGTTAGCGCGGTCGGTTATAACCGTTTTATGAACTTTAGTCACTAACGGCCACTTTGTAACCCGACAACTACCCCACGATTTTTATGATTTACTCATTAATTGTTATCGTCGATCTGATTTTTATCTATAATATGTATAATTCAACTTTCCGAGTGAAAAAAGTGGGTATTTTTGGGGAAGATTTAGCTACCTTATAACGACTAGTGACTAACATACTTTCGCAAATTTTCCTTTCTTTAAGCCTAGCACAGGACATCTGAATGATCGGCCCCAAACGGGCAGTCAGGTTAAATAATACTTTCAAAGTATAATGCTTACTCAATACGTGGTTACGGTAATCCAGAACGGTCGAGCAATATCACATTATTTAAAATTCACGAAACATTCAATCAAATCCGTAACTGCAGCTACTTACGCATTCTGAAATCGACTATTTTTAAAAAAACATCTGGAAGCTTTCGAAGTTACCACACGGCAGACGTGCCTCGGAATACCGCGAACGCGAACAGCCTAATTTTCCCCTTTGCTTGTTTCGCAGGAGCACGTTGCTTTTTTGCAAACTCACGTTTTTTGCATCGCGCAATCTCACTTCTCTCTCACTCGTGCGAATTGCGCGTGAAAATTCATCGGCACGCATGCACGAACTTTTGCGGTTGATTGAAAGCTTTAGCAGCCAGTGCGGAAGGGAGAGTTCGGAAGCTCGTTTGATTTCGACGGAGAGAGGGAGCTGCTAGGTTTTTCAGAGAGACGGAATTCCAACGGTAATTTACACCGCTACCGTTTGAATAATTTTACGGACGTTACTGGGGAATTTTTCGAGCTGTTATTTCCGAGAGTCTACAAGGGAGTTTTCGTGCGGAGAGAAAGCAAAGGTTACTTCGTATGGAATGCTGCTTGCTTCTTTTCATGCTTTCGAAATTATGTATTATTGCTCGGCTCTGAATGCTGCTTCAATTGTAATATTTCGTGTTATGCATATTTCTGATAACAACTGTGCGAATATACAAGTTTCTTTTTAGTTAAAATAAATTTTATTTAATTTTGGCAAAAATCTATGAATGTGCTTTAATTTATAATGAATTTATTTCATAAACTTATTATACTTTTAATATAATTTTTGCATTAAACAACAAGCTAGCCAATATGGTTCGCGTTTAAAGGCGATTATTGCAATCAGATTAAGAGAGAATAAAGATTCAAATGAAAGCCGAAAGAAATCGATAGAAGAGACTGCTTAAAAATTTTTAATCTGATTAAGTTTCAAATTACGTTTCAACAACTTGGAATGCTTTTCAGCAATTATTACACCGCATTTATAGCTTTTAATCGTTTCCTTCCGCTTCAATTATCGCATTCCCGAACTTAGAAAGAGTTTTCGTCCGAATGCTTTGGAAAAATGCGCCAGGAGATACTAGCAACAAGATGCTCAACATACTGTCGAAGGATACTTTTCGACTGCAATCTGTCATAAAGACGGAAAGCATTAAATTTTTAGGAGCTTCTGGCATTCATTATAAAGCTGCCCCTTCATTGTACAAGCTAAATTTTACTTTGTATCGATAAAAGTTTTTAATAATTAAATAAATTCTTTTGCAAAGCTGTAAAAGATCGTACAAGATTCTGATTATTTTATACTTTGTGAGTTACAAAGTCTTAAGTTTATTAATTATTTTAAGAGCAGAGAATAAAAAGAAATTTTCATATTTAGAATTAGTTATTCAAACTAACGTTAAATTATTCTAACAGAACTGTACATAAATGTTGATAATTAAACTAGAATGAATTCCATTTCATCGTAAAAATTTATATTTTCTGCTTTCAGGGTCATATCCTTTGATAATATTTATATTTTTAATGGAACGAAAGAAATATTGGGATTACTAGCCCTCGGTCAAGGAGCACGTCTAGACAGGCCGTGCATAAACCAAAAACAATTCTCTCCGCATTACGCCGTGCACGACAGACGGACGCCGGCCAACAAATACCCTCTCGTTTTAGCCGCGAGCAAAAGCTCCCTCTCTCCCCGCGCGAAGCCGTGGTGGGGTGGCAATGGAAGATGGGCGCGAATGGGGGGACTGCGCGCGCAACTACGATCACGTGACGCTTCGCGTGTCTGTGCACTCTAAGTGTGTCCCAGTGTGAGTCAGAGGCAAAGAAAGAAAGGAGGGTAGCGAGACGCACACAAATAGAGTAGGATAGGGGGTGAGTAGTTCAGGGGGTAAGTAGGCTTGCTAGCTTCAGAAAATGCAGAGCAGCGTTTTTACCTGCCGGAACTGGCGGATGCCACCATTTATCCTGAGCGAGTCGGCGGCGATACCGGCGATGCCGTCGCCGGGTTCTCGCAGCTGCCGCAGCGAGGCGGCGCTGGGCGTGACGGTGATGCCGGTGGCGCTGCCACCGCCGCCACCAGCGTGCATCGGGCAGCTGCAACCCCCCGAGCAGCAGCAGCAGCAGCCGCCCGTTGACGCCGCTTCCGGCTGCGAGCTCTGACGTATCATGCGCCCGGCTGTCGGAGATGTCGTCACCAGCACCGCCGGGGGTAAGGTTCCACCCGAGCCACCCATCGGGACGTAGCCGCTGCCCCCGTGGATGCTCGACGAGAGGTGATAACCCGATGCCTGGCATGGGCAGCAGTGGTGTCCGCCGCTTCGAACGCTCTCCCTGGAACACGTTGAGCACACACTTTTTTACAAGATGTAGACAAGTGCTCGAGATTAGGCGTGGATGGGTAGATTGTAGCAAAATTGGTTTCTTTCGCGTTGCAAAATTAAAAGAGAAATGTTATTTTTTTTTTTTTTTTTTTTTTTTGTTTTATTTAAATCGGGAAAATTATTAAGATTTTATTGTGCAGTTGATATCAGTGATAGATTTCGAGTTTAGTCAGACATGAAAAAAATAGTGTTTTTATAGTTTTAAAATATTTTCTTATCATTTCAAAAAGATCGATACGAATTTTTACCAATTTTACTATAATCTACCCTTAAGGCGATGGACATATTTCGATTACAAAACTTCAAATGTCGTTATAATTATAGTGGCAACATACACAGTTTATTAAACTACTGTACATAATATTAAACCTTATCATTACTTGGCATAAAAAGAACATTTTCGTTATTAAATATTAAAAATAATAATAAAATGTTGATAAAATAAGCAAGCTGCAAAGAACAATGAGAAACGCCGACCCTGAAGTAGTAGAAACAAAGAAAAATAGCCATTTCAAAGTGAAAAGTAATGTGTTTACGTTATCTCCTCATAGTTTCCAGCTTGCTTTACCTGTTTACTTTTGTACAGAAATTCAGAGAGATGACTTTTTGTTAGGCCACTTTTGTTTTGAGAGGACTCGTAAACAAATTTCATTACTTAATAAGAACTTTTTAATTATCTTCCTAAAATATAGAATTTCAAAATAATTAACATGTTTCATGATTTATTCATTTATCAAACTACCTTTGTTTTTAGGAGTACATTTAGAGCATACTGTGCAGAAAAACTGATAAAAAATAGCTTGATTACTGTGCGTGCGTTTTTATAGTTTCAAAGTAATAGATAAAAAAGTAATTTATAATTTAAGCGTTACCAGAAATTCAAGGGAATACTGATTTTAAAGAAGATATTTTTTATACTTTAAAAGCAAGTTTAAGTTTATCTAGTAAAACAATTACACTCAAAAAAAGAAAATTTTAACTTTGAAACGAAAACTTGTGTTAATAATTTAATGTTAAGACTACTTGTAGTAAACAATTAATTTTTTTCTCAAATACATTTTGTAACAACAAATTATGGAAATAAAATTTTAAAAATCATTTAATTAGTTTAGATATGAAAAGTTGTAAAAAATTTTACAGATAATAGAGGACGACATTTATTTTTGAATTTCAAAATATATCTACCGCCTCAGTGGTTAATAGGAAGAGGAAGGAGAGGTTAGTATTTTTCTAGCTGTAGAGAAAAGTTACTACATTGTTCTACTACTATTTACTGTTAACTAAAACATCTGGAGAAAAGAAGGAACATCACTAAAAGAGTTAAGTAAGTAAATACAAGAGATAATAAAGTTTTAGGGATCCATCAATCAGTTTACCTTATCTCTATATTATACAGGACCTCAATATTTTCGTGATGGATATTTTTTCAAAAGAGAATGATTTATGTTCGATATTATTTATTCACCAGTGCAAACTAAACATCAATCAAGACTTCTGTGAAAAACTTGGCAAAGAAACCATCAATGATGACTTAAGTATTTCATTTATTAACATATTTATTTAGAACTGTACTGTACAAATAAAAAAGAACTGATTAATCTCTAAAAATTAAAATCGGAGTCGAATAAATTCACTTATGATTATATTATTTCAAGCCGGAACAAAAGGGAATTTGGTGTGAATTACACTCATCTTATTGAAGGTACAGTGGCAGAGAAGTTTCAATCCTCGGAATACAAAAGCACTTGTTGGCCAGCTGTTTGGGCAGTTACGGGGTTGGCTGGGATCGTTATGAGCAACAGTAGGCTTACAAGTGTTTTTCTATCTTTACTTGATTTAATCAAACTCGACTAGATTCGATCTGACCGGATTAAAATCTGTAATTGCTTTAATTGCCAGTTTTGCCTGCTTTTCCATGAACATGGAAACTACTTATTTTGGATTTTATGTTTTTAATTTATTTTTTCTGCGAAAAACTTAATAAAGTTCGAAAACATTTTAAAATTATTTTGAAAAGCAATATTTTATTTAATATACAATGTAATTAATGGATAACTGTAGCTGTGAAGTAGTCCGCAGTGTAAAATACACGTATCATCAGTAGTCGCATTCAGGCAATTTCATTCAGACATTTGATAAGTGTTGGACAGTAAATCTGTTTCTCGATATTATTATTTAGTATTTACATGGTAAAAGTATGATAAATGTAGTAATCTAATAGAACTTTTATTTCATATTTTACGTACACTTATTTGACAGTTTTTTATAGTATTTGAAGTAATAAAATAATATAATTTATAATGATTCTTCTACTGTTTGGAATGAATATCGATGCAATTAGCTAAAATAAATAAGTTTAAATCCGTTTACAATATATTAAAGGTTTATAATAATTTCTACCGATATAGGATCAATAAATTTAAATTAGAATTCAATTATGTTTTACAGCCACAGATAGACTATAGCTTCTAAAGAAAAATGTAATTCATTTTTATGGTCTACTTGAGTTTGAATATTACAAAAAGGGTATGCTTTTAAAAAGATAAGCAGATAGTTTAAATCTTGTTAAAGATATTCAATTTGCTAATATAAATTTAGAAATCTAATTTTTTTTTAAATATTTGATGTTTCCTCTATGAAATCCCAAAACAATCCAAATCGTTTAAAACCTGAAATTTCAATATCAATGCACCAGCATAAACTCCAAATGTCAAAACCAACTCGAAATTCTTCCAAAAAAGCATAATTCCTTTCAAGCATCAAAGCCTAGTTCGACTTGCTTCTCAAATCCTCCTCCACAGACACCCCAGACACTTTAGGCCGTCATAGGCTTGTGACTGTCGAGTGACGTACTGACAAGGCTCTGAAAATTGCATAAAACTGAAGCGAGTCGAGTGTGTTTCTTTTTTCCCCTTTATCTCAGGGTTTCTGCATTATTTCGCATTAAATCGTGAGCAAGTAATATTTTGCGGAGTCCGAGAATTTATTCAAACTTTTTGAGTTACTGTATCGATTTCCGATATCCTGCTAGCAATTTTTACTAGAATTGCCGTAATTTATTTCATTATTAATGAGTTCGTATTTACGGACAATAAATAATTAGCTGCAGGAAATTGTGTCAGCTATAGCAGACACCTTCTTTTATTCGATAATAAAAAGAAATGCTTTATTTATACGAACTAATTAATTAATGCCTTGGGAGATGAAGTCAGTGTTTTATTTTATTAAGAGTACTTATTATTTTATTAAGAAAACCAGTAAAAAAACTAAGCTAAAATCAATTGTTCTTAATAATGAAATCTATTCTTCATAATTCAATCTACCATTACGATTTAATTTTCTCTTATTTAAAAGACAATAAATGCAATAATATAACTTTTTATAATCAATGAAATATCCACTTAACAAGGAGAGTGTACGACATTTGGGTGATGGATTTTCCTGTATCTTTGAGATATGTTTTCTAATTTTAAAATATGAAGGAAGCCGCGGCCATTCGGCTTAATGCTCGATTTTTCAAAAGTTATGTGCTCTTTTAGCGAAAATTTAAAAACATTTTAGATTTTTGTTTAATCACTTACAACTTCTCAAATATTAATGGTACAGTATTTTAACTCCCGCTATTTGAAAGGTGAGATCAAATCCTATTGATTAAAAAAAAGACATTCAAAAATCTTTATTTGTTCAAAAATTATAGCTAAATAAAAATTTACATATATAAAATTAAACTAAAATTACACGAGTAAATTTTTTATGTTATTTTAATGGTCATTCTTTGTTTGACTATAATTTTTGAACAAATACAAATTTTTTGATGAAATTTTTGTTAATCGATAGATTTAATCTCACCTCTCAAATGCCGGGAGTTAAAATACTGTACCGTCAATCATTGAGAAGTAATTAAACAAAAATCCATTTTTTTTAGATTTTCGCTAAAAGAGCACATCATTTTTGAAAAATCAAGCGTTAGACGGAATAGACGCGGCTTTCTTCATATTTTAACATTAGAAAACATATCCCAAAGTTACAGGAAAATCCATTACTCGAATTTCGTACACTCTCCTTGTTAAGTGGATATTTCATTGATTAATCGAAAAAGAACATTATGAAATATTAAACGAAGCTTTTCATGAGCTCATTTATCGAAATGAATAAAAATGATCCATTTTTCTGTTATACATTTCTCGAATAACAAACACTTCTCCGTACATAACAGTTCGGTACGATTATCGATCCAAAAAACGACGATAAAAAGTGCGCCACCATTTTAATTGCAGTGTATCTATGATTCCGTTTACAATTGTCCATACATTTACAAAAGGACGATAGAGAAGGCGACAGTTTCCAGCGGGAGACACCGAAGGAGGTAATTTAACGGACGGCAATAAAGTCGAGGGTAAAGTTCTCCGGATAAGACAATGGATTTTATTGTATAGTCGAGCCGTTTTGCGGTAAGATTAACGGGAAGCGATACGCAACGCACCATCCTTTCTTTCCACTAGAGAATTGCAGGTATCGAAGGGCTCGCAAGGAGGTTTTAGTGAAAAAATATTATGACTTTTGTCCGGTTTATGAAGGTTTCATTTTTTCGGTGGATGAAATTGTTATTACTTGTGGGTAGATAAGAATTTTATTATTTTTGTTTTGGAGTACTGGAGTACTGATATTAACTAAAGTAATGACTTTTCTTGATAAAAATCCACTTTTGAACAAAATTTTTAATCAATTACTATAGCACTAAAAAATTAAGTATATTGTTTTAAAAATTTTATCTTCTTTTCAACTTGATTATTATTTTTTTAATTAATCAATTTTTTTATTTGTTTTAAATCTTCTCATTTTTAGATATGTTTAGATATTAAATTAAAAGCAGTTCAATTAAGACGAAAGCTCTTTCAACTCAAAAAAGATCCTATTCCTATATCTACTAAAACCACGAACAAAAGCCCTCGCATTCCAGGAAACTAGAAAAACGCATCTCCCTCTCGAGCGTGAAATAGCCGCGCAGCCGCACAATCACCGGCGACGAGACTCCTGCATCATTAGCGGGAGCTCGACGAAATGGCACGCGAAGCTTTCAGAGCCACTGTCTGATCGCAGCCGGCGCTGTTCCACTGGTGCTGTCGCCGCGCGAGTTCGATCGCAGGGCATTCCGCCTAGCCGATGAGGGATCCCTCTGACTCCCCGGTCACCGATAAGCCCGCTCGCACCTCCGACGATTACCGCCGACGCCCCTTTTGCTTTCTGCAATTGTTGCGGTTTTTTATTAGATAGGCTTTTTATTGGGCATGTGACTGGTGTTGTGTGATACCGTGGAGACTGGTTTTTCAAAAGCTTAAACCAACTTAATTTTTTATCCATATAATATTCAAGATCAATGCTTAATTCACTTGTTCGCAGTTAAGTTGCAATATTATCTTGACAATTAATTAATATAATAGCTTCCTCATAATAAATTTGTTATTTTATTATACTACATCTAAAAAACTTTTAAAAAATTTCATTCTGATAACATCGACTGAATCCTCATCAAAAGAGTCTAATATTACGGAGTAATCCATTCCGAATCTGAATTGTGCTTGTGAAA
The DNA here is from genome assembly GCA_035582975.1 of Ormyrus labotus. Taxonomy (NCBI): domain Eukaryota; kingdom Metazoa; phylum Arthropoda; class Insecta; order Hymenoptera; family Ormyridae; genus Ormyrus; species Ormyrus labotus. The sequence goes on from JAWWEO010000036.1 coordinate 12,113,997, forward strand.
AGTGAATAAAAGTGTGATCGACGTATCTAAAATTAAGTTTAACACGAAAAGAACTTCGTAGACAAATATCAATCGATATTGATGCTTATTGGCAGTTCGTTAGTCAAAGGAAAATGCAACAGATCTACAATAAGGAAGCCCTAAGTGTATAACCCGTTTAACTGAATTAAAAATTATTAGCCCATTTTGTTGCTAACGAAAAAAATTCTTTTAAATGATTTTACGGGTAGCAGTGGACGATGTACAGCAATTATTAAGAGACGTATCGAATAAGTAATTTAGGACATTTTTTGTTCTGATATATACTATTTTTATTCCACGCGTTTGTTCGCACTTTTCTATGTGAAATCATGATGTTGTTAGGTTATTAGAACCTCGCGTTTAATCTTGCAAATTGTGCTTTTACTATCATTATGATTAAGTTACCTGCGCTACTTTGTGTCAGTTAACTATCTTTTAATCACTTAAACCAATAGTTTCTTAATAGTAAAGAAGGATTCATTAAAATTGTTGTTTGTTATAACTCGATGTTTATTTCAATAATATAAATAAAATTCTACTAGAGTTCTTTAATTTTTAATCCTTGTTAAATTTAATCTTGAATTTCTTTATTTTTCTTTACTCTTTAAATAATAACTACTATTATTAAAAGAATTCTTTGAAAAAGAATAACAGTTAACCAGTGTAACTGTAAGTATAATTTAAGTTATTTTTCAGTCAATTTAAAATACTTAAATGCATGTAGTTGCAAGCAATAAATTCAAATGCTTTTCTTTTATTATAAAATATAATTCATTCTTAATCTACATCTGACTATTTCTATTCGAATTTTACCACAATTCATCTAATAGTATAAAACAGTGCAGGCCTTATCCGAGGTTTCAATCATTTATCAGCCATCGATTAGAGCCATCACTAATGTCTTCCATTCCGCAAAAACCCATCGCTTCGCTTCAGCAGTCATCCAAAAATGGCCGCGCGCCCTTGTTTTAAGCGAATTGAAAAGGCCGTTTAACTTGCGGCCCGGCATCGAGCGGCCGTCAATTAGACCCAGGAAAAATCCGGCCATGTTGAAAAAAAGCAAAGCTGCCGATGGGAGAAACACCATTAGCATTCAGGACGAGTGCATCTATTTTTCGCGACGTCGGGGCCGAAGATAGGTTCTCGCACGAACGTGAATAATCGATGCCCTGACTCGATTTCTCGCGAACACGTGACTGACTGTAAAGCCGATAGGCCTCAGAAATTCTTCCACGTGTTTTTGCGATAGTTGCTGATATTACGAGGAAATTGTTTCTGAAATTGCTGAAGAAGGCGACTCGATTTCCGATCCGATGTTTTCGCTGATCGGAGGGATCGTTTCAATTTCGCTGAGAGTGATTGTGGAGGGTTTCGGTGATGGGGTTAGAATTGTTTCGGAATGAGGGAAACGAATTAGTTCCTTTGAGGGGAATTTTGATGAGTTGTGCAGACGCGAGACTGTTTGTACAGAATTTATTTATAAATAGTAAATTTTGGTTGCAGATTTGTTGGTTATAAAATGTTTATTTTTAATTTGAAACTAAAAATTTATGAGATTGGAGCATTAATTTTTTCAGTATAAAAAAAAGAAAATATTGCATAAATAAGATGGAGAAATTTGAGCATAAAATTTACTTTGCAAACAAAGTAGGTAATGAGCAGATGGAAATAATGAAAGAGTGGAAAATGTTTCTAATTTAAAAATATGAATTATTCAGAGAAAAAGAAGAGCAAAAGAAGAAAAGCCCATATAATGTAAATCTTTTAGTAGTGATGACAGTCTAGTATGTCTAGGGAAGAAAAGCTGCAAAACACCGTTTTCAACAGTAGATATTTACAACCGCTATAAATTCCTAAGAAAAGTGCGTTAAAAATGTTGATTCAGAAGCTTTCAAAAGAAATAGGGTACGTCTAAAAAAGGACAAAAATAGGATAAAGCCTATAAAATTTACAAAAAGGTTATATTTTCGCAGAATTAAAGTATTACTTGATCAGTATAAATTATACACTTAAATGAAAAACGCGGAAAACAATCTATTATCAGCAAAAACTGATGCAGATAGTAAATATACTATTCAATTTATCAAGTGCACCCCTAAAAACTCAATGTCACAAAACTGATACTAATAATTTTTGATTGCTTAGGTGGAGATCTTCTCGTGCAATATCAGTAAATTCAGAGCCAATCTTCTTAAAATATAACGATAGATCCCAAATTGATACTATTTGCGCTTTATCCGATGGCCCATTACACAAATTGATACACTTTATTTGTATTTTTTATAAAGTTGTTTCTGCATTATTTTCCAAAACTGAGCTTTAGATCGTAATCAATAAGTTTTTAAGTGTTCGGAAAAATGACTAAAATACGTAGAATTTGTTAGAACATTTATTTTGTAATTGTTATATAAGAAACATTTTCTTTCTTGTAAAGGAAAATGCAGTAGTAAAAAACACATGTTTCATGCAAAGTGTATTTCATTCTAGTGTGTACAGAGTATAATTGATTATCGTCATTTTCCATTAAAATTAATTATGAATTCCAACTTGATGAATCACAAGAGCTAGTTTAAAAGCAAAGCTAAATCATGAGCACGATTTTACGATGTATCTGTGCATCGTAAAAACGAGTGATGAATTTCTTTCCTGAACGGATGGTAAATAAACGTAATGCAGCGAATGAATGTGTTGTGCAATGCTTTTAAGTAATATATACTTATGAAATTTATTGTTTAGCTTTTCAGAATGAAGAGAAAATTTCTGTTATATTTGACTATAATGTTTTAATAATAGAAAGTAAAAGAAAAAGCAATTTAATAATAAAAAAGCTTCATCCCATTTTCATAAAAAAAACCCTCGAACCGCTTTATGGCTCTACTTTAAAAGCAAGACGGAAATGAAGGAATTATAATCGTTCAAGGAAGAAAATAAATTGAAAATTTTATTTAACTTTTTATGGACAATATAAAAAAAAGATTACTTATTTTATTTTTTCTAAAATGGAAGATTTACTGGTTTTCTGTTTTTGTATATAATTAGTATTCACAGATGTTGATTACTGAACGATAAAGTGAGGGAAGTTGCTAAAGACGTAGCAGGATCTTCCGTAATCCTGTTTTTCGTATTACCGTTCCTCAAGTTCCGAATTGTGGATAGCTAAGCTTTTAGTTTCAACTAGAGTTCCGAAAATATCTAAACCTCTTCACGTTTCAGAAGTTTTGTATTAAGAGATTGGGCCAACAAAGAGCTGGCAACAGACCTATAAAAAAAACGTAAATCTTTTAAGATATTGCGTCTTTAAACCGCAGTGAACTTTTTTTAATTCCAGTGCAAATGCAAATTCAACGGAATACTGCTCTATACTTTAAGTGATAATCAGTATAATGTTATTAAAAAATAAATTTTTGCTAAAAGGACACCAGAAAATTTTAAAATCTGTATAATTGTGCATATGATTTGTTAATCACAAATGACGAATCCAGAGAAAAAAAATGTTATCGCAGATCGATAAAGTTTTATAGGACCTTCAAATTCCAAATTACCTACCAAGAAATTTGCAAAAGTTTTGATTGTTGTTACTATTATTAATTGCTTTCATAAATTTATATCTAAAAACAGTTGTTAAAAATATTCCACAGTTCAGTGTACTAGACATAAAAAGAAAGTGAAGTGACGAAAAAACTGTTGAGTGAATGTGCGACTCAGGCCCTAAAAAGACTAGCAGGTGCAAAGGGAAAAGTCTGGACGGATATCGAACGGAAATCTCACCTGGACACGCTCCTGGCGAGATGCAGCGCGGAGGAGGGTGCGAGCGAGTCCCTCCTGTCGCACCTACACCTGTAAGTGTGGCTCTGTCGGGGCCTGTAATGCCCAGTGGAGTAGACCGTGGGTACACTGGGCAGCACGGGCTGCTCATCCAGTCTGCACTGGAGCTCTATGTCCGGCACGGACCTCGTGGCCGGGTCCTCAATCCCCGTGCCGCTCTCCTCCGAGCCGCCCAGTCCGGACACCGAGAGCTGCGGCGAGGCGACGAGGTAGGTGGCTCTGTCCTGACGCTGCAGCACGGGTTTGTTGCTCTGCCCGGAGGAGGTCATCGACCTCCCTCCCCCTCCGCCGCTGTTGTTCGTCTGTTGGCTCTGGTTCTGTTGGGACTGAGACTGGCTGTTGCTGGAAGAGGAGGAGCCGCTGCTGCCGCCCAGGACAACGACGGCCTGCGGCGCGACGACCAGTGGCGTCACCGTCGGTCGGCTCAGCAGTGCCGCCGTCTCCTCGCTGCCGCTTCCGTATTCGCTGCCCGTGCCACATTCTTGGAGCTCGGCCTGGCCGTCGCCGCTCATCGCCCCCAAAGCTACCCCGGACTACCCGCTCCGGCGACAAGATCACACCAGGCCAGCTCGACGCCTGATCTCCTACGTCACATGATCCTTTTCAAGTCTGTGGACAAACAAATTACGGAATCGTTAGATCATTTTGATAAATGCATCTGGAGATTGTTGTTTAATAATGATCTAATATTTGGATAAGTATTAAACATAAATAGGTGTAAAGATGAAAAGTCAAGTTTTATTTTTGTGCGGAAATTTGGTATTCAAACGTTTTTTTAGAAAGCAAACAACCAGACAGATTCGTTTGGGACTTCTAATTGACAATACGATACGCTTCGAGACTATGTAGTTTGTAGAGTTCTAACATATACCGTACAAAATTTTAATCAAGTTCTAAATTTACTGAACCTTTACACCCCTAAATATTCAAGTGTTGTTAAGTTCACACTTGAAGCAAGTCACTGTTGACATTTAGTTCATAAGTATCACAAACTAGTGCTTGCATTATAACAGTATTATCCATCATTTTAGGTGACTTTTAAAATTGCTTTAAATTCCCTTTAAACTGCTGATACAATCAGTTAAAAGTATTACTTAAATTAGGGTTTTCTGATTGCTGGTGGATATTCAGTTTTTCAATTGCATGAAATACAATTAAGTTTATTATAAAAAAAAATTTACTTAATCAATCTAAATACTCTGCGTCATATAAGCATCATTATCTTTGTTGTAAAAAGATTTTTTCAAAACCAGCCACAATTTGTACAGCCAATAGAACGATTGAGCTTTAAAAAATAAATTCGCCTACGTATATCAAGCATCGATTGGTATTCATGACGTCAAAGAACTAGCATCATTACTTTATAACTATTCTACTTAGCGGTGTAAGTCATTTGCATAAAACATCGGTTCGACTGCCGATGCCATTTCAGCATACAACAATTAAATACAAGTCTTCGTTCCATTTCAAAGCGATTGTTAAAAAAATTCTCCACTTAGAAATCAACCGATCGACTCCCACAGACTGGTATTAATGCATAGGTAGGTGAAGGTGCAAGCCCAATTAAAATAAACAATGATAGATGGATCGGAGTGAAGTTACCTGACCCAGTCGGGGTTCGGCAAACCTGGGACTAATTGAGGAAGGCAGAATATTGTTTCCCTTGTCAGCTTCGTAATTAAACTGACGTTGAACTTACTCTTGCTCAATAGCACCTTATATAGAATTAATGTGTGCGACATTATTACGACCTCACTATGGGGCTTTTATTTTCTATGTGACATGATACTTATTCATTTTTTATTGTAATTAATTTTATTTTGTATATTAACTAAGTTATTAGTTAAATTATAAATTAAAAACTAAATATTAGTTAAATGATATCTGAAACTGTTATGAGTTTCTCATGATAAATAATTATTATTGAAAAGCAGGTGATAACATTTTATTGGTACTTTAGTATTATTATCAGTATCGTAATACAGAAACAAGCATATATTTTTAAGTGAAGTCATAAGAAATTCAAGGTGTTTGAGTTTCATGGTATTTCTGTTTGAGTTTAGAGGTCAAGTACAGAAGAAATCTATTGCTTCTCAAACTTTTATATTAAGACTGAAGCTTTGAAGGAATCTATTTTTGATTTATTTACACACTCAAGTTTGTGTTCACCGTTGCATTTAAAATGCCTACAATAGAAAAGGTTTTATTTATCTAATCAAAAGTTACAAGTTTTAGGAATTCGTCTATAAATAATAAAAAATAATAAAAATAAATATATAGTATAAAAGTTTTTTAACGATTATTCTTTTTTTCATAGGCTTTTGTAGTTTTTAAATTTGTAGTTTTTTCCCTCAAAAATATTTAATTTATGTTCTTTAATGAAAGTTATTATCATGAATTTCGTTGATTCTTCTAAACCATATTCAGATCAAATAAATTCTCTAACAATTACCATAATAAAAATTCCTTCATCAAATTAAAGATGAATAACCCAATAAACCCAAGCAGATAAAGAATTAACCATTCATCCACGAACGCACCAAGCATCAGCCCGAAGTGAAAAAGCAACTGTAGCCTCTATGGGAATTGCAGTTTGCCAATTGCAGCGGTTAATTGTCCAGCCTAGTTCATGTGAGGCTTATTAGGAGCTTCGGCTCACGTGCAGCGGCCTATCTGTGACAGCAGAAGCACCGCCAGGAAATTCAATGCGACTCGCGAACTTCGCTGTTTGCTAAAGAGGAATCCAGAGGGTCCTAAGCCGCCAATTTGTAGTGTCTGCCAGACTCTGTCTGAGAGAGTATAGTATATTCCGACCCCCCATCTGCGTCGAGGAGCTTAACGAAATCGAGTTTGGGAGAGCGCGATTCCTTCCGAGGAGTTCAAAGGAGGGCGCGGAATGACGCGTGATGGAATTTTGAGAATCTACTTGGCGGCTTTTCATTTGACGGCGAGACGGGACGCTTTAGAGATTCTTGGAAGTTTATTTATGGCTTATTAGATTTTCTTTATTTTTTGAGAGAAACATTATACAATAAACTATCCCAGTTGACTAACTTTCTTTCAAGCCTTAAAAAAGGTTCCATCTTTACAAGAAGATCGATCTTCCAGTTAAATTACAAATCCCCGTACAAGCCAGTGTATCCACGCTATCACCTCTCACCCTTAACTCCGAGCCGTCATCGTTCCTCGTCGATAGATTGGCCGGCGCTCCACAGACAGTCCAGCAAGCAGGCATTCATACTGCTCCCAAGCCTGCAAATCCGAACCGATAGGAACCTTATCAGCGCCGTCCACCCCCTCTTTCTCGCTCGTTTGCTCTCGTGACATCTTCTGTCTTATCCAGGTCGGCGGCGCCATTAATATTCAGTGTTTGAAAATTTGCATCGGTTATATCGCCTCCCACGCTCGATTTCATTCTGCGCGCGGTAATCCCGGCGATCGATTGACTTATTTATTTGATGCCGGGCTCTGCTCTCCGTTCGCTGGAGAAATAAAATTAAACTTGCTGCCCCGATGGAAGGGTGTTTTTGTTATGCAGGCGGAATAGCAGGAGATTGGGTTGTCGACTTGCTGGAGTTGCGAATAAAAGGGAAAGCTTGTGAGCTTATGCTCTGCAGCGAAAATACTCGTTTATTATGGAAATACTTATAGTTTTATCGTAATAATGGGTTCAAAAAACACATAATATTGTATTTATATGAATAATTTACTATTATCTCGTTTTAATTTAATAGTAAAAATATATTTAAAAGTATAATGCATTAAACAAGTATATATAGATCTTAAGGAAATAATTATTTATGAATTTTATTTATCGGTAAAGCATGAGACCGGTGTCCGTCACATGAGTTTGTTAAAAGAGGGAGAGGGAGAAAGTGTGGAGAGAAGCTGCTTGGCTCTCCGAAATTATTACAAAACATTAAAGATTTTGTTTCTTTTTGTGCATGTGCAGAGAACCAAGCAATATTAGCGCGGATTCGACGCCTAGCGTAGCCGGCCCGGGTCCAGTTCCTACGTGAGAGAGTGAGAGAGAGAATTGCGAAATGTATATACATGAGGAATATCTTGTTTATTCCAGGAAAAAAAACGAGTGTGCAATGAGTTACGCGAGCGGTCGGAGTTTCAGCGAAATTTTCCCGCGCCGAAAGATTCTCGATGGGGATCCCCTTTTGAATTTAGAGTTGTTGCGTTGATTGTGTGTAGCGTGTAAATTTTTAGTATTAAATAAAGTGTCGGTGGTTAGCGGGAAAAATAAATTTGTAGTTTATTATTTTAACCACGTCACAAGCATTGTATTGTAATATACCTTTAGTGCAGTATTTTATAGATTGGTACTACTTTAATTTACAATCATGATCAATTAATCAAGATCTCTTGATTTATTTACATCAAAGTTTGAACGTACAACATATTGTAAGTGAGAAAGTTAAACACTTAAAGGCACTTTACAGTAACGAGATAGAGCTGTAAAGCTTGTAAGGTTGGAATGACATTTTAACTTGCTAATACTATAAATTTTCGATTTTGTCGATCCGGTTTCAAGCATTTATTATACATAAATTTGACTTTAAGCTTGAACTTTGGGCAAAGAAATAGAGCGAGTGTCTGCCAAAAGGGGTCAAAAAGATATTCAAGAATTAATTACTGAACTTGACGAGAGTTAGTCCATCTCAGATCTTTGTAAAGTCCGCTTAAGAGTCTCAAATAAGTGGATGGTACTTAAAATGAAGTCACGCATGTCATTGTTCAAAGTTTTCCAAACTTAGATGAAGTTGGAATCATTGCTATGGGAAGAATAATAATGCCCTGAACAGAAGGTTATATTTTAAAATTCATAGATATTTGAGGTGAAAAAAAAATTAAAGTAATTTTAGAAATAACATTCAAAAGAAATACGCATCTTTTATTACTTCAGTGCTTCTTTAACAACTGAAGAAACAAAGATATCAAATAAAACTAATTATCGTCAATAATTAATCTAAGTTTTTTTTTGTACTTTCGTCTATTAATAAACTAGGTTCTATAGTTGTTCAGTTTACTTTTAATACGGATCAATGCTCGGAGAAGTATTGATTAAACCACTGATTAAAGTAGAGAATCTCCTCCACCTGCATTTTACAAAGTCCCTCACCGAGTTTACTTACTATCATAATACTCTTTCTACGAGCACTGAAATGTATCAATCCAGCAGCGAGGCATTATTGTCCAATCGCACAAAGCTCGCAGCACTTCCACAGCAATCACTCGGCTAAACACACAAAGCCTCTTTACAATTTCAGATCGGCGCACTTTATCAGGCGGCGCTAAAACGACTGCTGGGGCCATTTTTCACGTGGAAACAAATTCGGTTTCGCCACCGGTGTTTCATTGATGGATCGCGCTCGAGTTCTCATTCCGGGACGGTAATAAATGGAGCAGCCGCCACATGCGAGCGTATCGGGTTATGAATTTTAATCGCGTCGAGGCAAGCTGATTTTTTTAGAGGAGAGTAGGACGGTGATAAAGGCGACAGGGAGCGATCGAACCGGTAATGAATGCTGAGGTTAATGCTAAGTGACGAATCAAGTTTGACAGTGGCTTTATGGAGTAAATTTTTTCAGTGGGCTTAGTTGCTTTAGGCGAATCTGGTTAAGTATGAAAATCATAAAAAATTTCATTTTATAAAAAGAAATTTTAGAAATTATTTTAGAATTCCATTGAAAGAAGTCGAATTGAAAAGTTATTTTTTTAATTATTAAAAATGTTGAAAAATATTTATGAATTTCGAATATCTCGCAAATACATTAATTGTTAATTAAGCTTTTAAGATTATTTAGAGGAAATATTTTTTTATTTTTCATATAGAATTTCCCTAAAATACAGAATCACTGGAAATATAACTTGGACAGTATAAGTAAATAATTCATTATTTAAAGTACAAACATATACCAACAAATATAAATAATTTTATTTTACTAAAACGTAAATATTGCTGTTTTCTGCATTAAAATCAACTGCGAGATATAATCTGATAATAATTCGAATAATGGTTTAAAAAACGAAAAGCAGAAAAATCCATATTTCTTAATTCGATCTCGAAAAGTAATTAGAGCACGCTTTTATCGCTGTGGATTCCGTGGATGAAAATAACGAATGTCCAGTACAATAAATCACATATCCCCCGAGCGAATCAGCGCATTGAAATCAATCAAACTCCCGATATTAACCCGAAAAAAATTCCGCAATATTCCCCTGCCATCGATCTGAAAAACAAACGACTATCGAGATAACCCAATCAGCGGAAGCGCCGCGCCGAGTGTCATAAGGCAAAGTGCACAAAAAGCTCGGCTCTCAAAAGGAGCTTTTTCTTTCGCTCGCTTTTTTCACCTTGAAGGCGGAAAGGCCAGCGGCGCGGCTTTCAAAGCACTGCTCATTAGTGTGGGTGTGTTTGCGCCGCTCGTTTGGCCGCCCGGCGTGTCGTTATGCGCTTAAAAACAGGGAATCAGTGCAGAGTCAACAGCGTTCGACTTCTCTTCCTCTCTCACTCGATGGCCGATTCATTGAAATAAACCCGGTGTTGATGTATTGGTAAATAGAGGTAAACCAAGGGCGGCGCATGCGCCGGAGATGAATGCCTGCACGAACTTGATCGACTTTTACGACGGATGCGTTAGGTATCTGATCCGAGAAAAGTGAGAACCTTATCGTGTTGACACGCGATTGGCTGAGAATACTTGTGAGCTCGCCGAAGTACGCTTTGATAATGCTTATATTAGATGTGCACAATGGAAACGATTAAGACGAGCACTTCTTGTTTCTTAATGTTGTAATATATTTCGATGCGATTCTTTTAAATTTGGAATTTTGGGGATTTTTGTGCTAACATACATCAGTTTAAATCAATCAATGTCGTTTAATTAATGGTCGTTAATCCGTGCAAATTCGAAGAGCGCAGCCCTCTCGACAAAGGTTTACTTGAATTTCCAAGCTTTCTGCTGCTCGGCCGGTAGACCTTGCCGGATCTACGCAACAACGAGATTTTGAAAGCACAAGTGGACGCAAGAGAGCAGATGATACCTGCGAGAGAACGCAGTGCGACACCCGAGCCTCGTGTTTTTGTTACGTCGCGCCCTTGTCGAGCCCTGACGCCATTATATATGCGCGCGGAGGCGCAAAGGAAGCGAAAATCCCTCTCGCGATCTTGACACAAGCATGCCTGCCGAGAAGAAGACGGCAGACCGAAGTGGAGAGCGGAGAGAAAGAGAGGGAAAAAGAAGCAGACGTTCTCGCGCTTTTACTGCAGCTGCGAGCTACACGAAACTCTCGACGAAAATAGTCCTAGGCTGCCGCTGTTGCTGCCCGCCGCGTATCGTTTTCGCCCGGAGAACAGACCTGTGCACGAAGCTTTAGCCTAACAAAGTAATCATTATGAACTTTGGAATTTGAAGAAAAGGCAACGCAATATACAAAAAATTTAATACTATTTCTACTTGCTTTTATCATACTTACTCGGAATGTTACTTTAACATTAAAGTAGAGGTAGAACCATCAACGAACTGTTTTAAAACATGTTTGACGTCACGAAATAAAAGAATAAATTTAAATGCAGAAACTAGTATCTTATATTTATGTTTAATAAAATATATAAATAATAAACATTTTACTTTTAAACATTTTTTCACTGTTTGGGTTTATTGATTTAAAAGTTGAAACAAAAATATAGAACAACTAAAAGAGCTAAGTATATTTTGATAAAGAAATAGAGAGATTTTACACGTCATAGGTTTGAAAACTTTCGTATGAAATACCAAAAGGCACTTTCAGGGATTTTAAAGAAACGTATAATCATTCGTGAACATAAAATTCAGATAATAAGTAAAGCCGCAACAAATCTTGAAAATCTTTCAATAAAATAGATTCAGTTGGAAAAATAAAAAGTCTAAGATATAGTCCCGCTTAAAAAATCACCATTTATGAATCCAGCAATTGCAGTCCCTCGAGAGATGAGCGTTTATGAAAGGCTAGGCAGGTTGAAAGATCTCATTGAACTATAAGCGAATAGTTTATCTCGGCGCATAAAACAGGCCGCCCGGCGCGGAAATGCAAAGCGCTCGTCAAGAACACGTGCGGCGCGCAAAGTCCCGGCCTGTATATTTCGCTTTAATTGTGGCACTCGGCGAAATTAATGGCATAAGGTTCGGAATTGCTCGGGGGAGTAATGGGCGCTACTTTGTACAATTTCATTAGCTAATGTTGAAAGTTCGTTGCCGCTGGTGGATTAATTTTAACGCGTTTATTGCACTATCGATCGTCAAGTTCGCGAGTTGGACTTGGAAAATTGAGTGCGATTGATATTTTTAAAAAGGCTGCTGTTTTGCGAGATTTCGATTGGGAAGCAGGCCGCGGCGGTTGAATTTTAATTGGTTTATTTGCTCGTTTCCATCTGCATATAATGATAATTAATTATTTCTTTCTTTCCGAGCTTGTTTGATTTCAGTAACGTTTTTATGGGTGTTGCATTGTTATAGAGAACAAAGCAAGTTTTTTTAAAAATGGTTTTACTGAAAACTTGTTGGGGGACTTCGTATTGTTAATAATCGGGAGAGAAATGATAATCGTTTTTATCTTTAGTTGTTTTATACAAATTACGTATAATATTACATATATTATATTATTATCATTTATAATATGCATTTTCATCAAAACTAAATTTTTATAAGAGTTGTAAAAGAATAGCTTTTGTTTTTTGATTAATAATAATGAAGAAACGTGAAGAGTAACGAATCACTAGTTCCTGTTAACATTGACCGTCTCCTTAACCCCTATTCAGATTTTCCGGGACAGATTCTCTTATCCAGTTCTCACAAAAAAGAGACAGGAAGATTGATCATTAATCAGCACTTCTTTTTCGAAACAAAGAATCTCGAACAAAGAGGAGAATGAAGATAGATCGCCTAGGTAGAGGACTATTTTTCCAGTCTTTTCATTCAATGACTCACCGCATAATCCTCCGGATCGAATAGCGATAATAGCAACTCGTTTCGAGAGTTTTCCGCGCCGTTACATTCACGGCGTCAAAGGAGCCACTTTTGTGCGGAAAATGCCAATTTCGAAGACAGGGATTAAGTGCAACTACCGCTGAGAGAAGGAAAAGTTTCACTGAAACGTAGCCGTTTGCGGATAACCAAAAGGTAAGAAATGTGATAAGAGAAAAAGATTAGTAGCAGTTACTTGAGCAAGGAACGGGACTTACAGATTATTTTTGCAGATTATGTATTTAATTTATCTTGAATCTGATTATAGATGTTTAGATGTGTAGTTCGATTATTGAAGTAAATTTAAAAGTAATGTTTCTGGTTTCTTAATATTTTATTTACTTTAATTATATGAAATTTCGATTAACAAATTATGGCAAAAATTACTATTTAATACGATAATATTTTATGATATTTAAAAAAATATATATTATTTATCCGGTCGCTTGGCATTGCGTTGTATGTTAAAGTCTATAATTTGATATCTTCCCGCCTTTAAACTGCAAGTACCCATATAGCTACATTTAGTTACTTTCAGCTACATGTTTCTGCCATTAGATCCGTACAGCTTGTATGACAGTTATTTAAGCTTTAACAAACGAAAGTAGTTAATTTTCTACTGGGGTAATGGTTTAATTTTATTTTATGCAAAAAGATGAAAATGAATTTTATTCAAAAAATTATCAAGATGAAGAAAATATTGCTGCATAAAAGTGCTTGAATGTAATTTAGATTTAAATTAAAACATAAATATTCATCGTATCTAAACTTTACAATTTACTACTATAAATTCTAGTATCTTTTAAACGAAATTCAACTAATCATAATTATATTCTACTAAACTTAAATTGAGTTAGCTGATATTTTAGACAAAGGGCACGAGGCAATCATATAACTTTACAAATAAACGGAAATTAAGAATAGCAGTCTAAAGTAAGATAAAAATTTATTTTTAATTAAATTCCTGAAGTGCGAACCGTATTCACCTAAATGAATTTAAAATTGCACGGAGTAAAAAGTACGAAAATTTCATTTCTGTCGGTGTATAAAATATGTTGGACAGCTATTGCGTTTCTTAGAAAAATATTAAGAACGAGTGAAAATAATAAATTGTTTTGTGAAAAATGAAATTGTTTCTACGGAAATTTATTTTAAATTTTAAAGAATATTATCTTCCAAGTATAAAAGAAAAAAACAAATTTTATAAACAAGTTGAAATTAATAAAATTTTTTTTTAATATTATATATTTTCAAATCAATTGAAGAATGTTTTTTAACAAATTGAAGAACATATTGTTAACGTAAAAGAATAAAGTACTAAATAAGAAAGTAACAAAAATACTTCCTTTACTTTAATTTTTATAAAAATTTAATTAAAAAATGTCTTGCATCAATGACATTTTAGAAACTTCCTGACCCCATTTTAGCTTGTACGAAGTTAAATGAAGTACGCAAACATTTGGAAGCAACAAATCCTCTTGTCAAACCCACAAATTAATATTCTTTACATATATCAGCAAACTACCATAGATAATAGTTTATTTGGATCATTAAACAAATCCGTTTACATCGTAATTCAACTCGAAAACTCGGTCGATATTCGCTGCAGCGATTAAGCTCGGAGTAAATATCTCGCGTGAAAATCGCGCTCTTAAAAAGGGAGCTCTGCTTAATCAAGCGGTAAAGCAGCTCGCGTCGGAACTCTGTAAAACTCTTATCTGCTGTTCTTCTTTCGCGCGGAAAATTCCCCAGCATGTATTTATGCATGTGCACAGAGAGCCGAGAGAGATGCGCCGGATAATTCAATTTCCCGAGCTCTCTGCAAGCGCACTCCTGCAGCTTCAAGAAAAGAGCAACGAAGCGCCAATCAATCTTTTCAATGGGCTTTTTTTTAGGGTAAATACAGTGTTGCATGTATAACTGATGGTTCCTTAACATCGAATTTTTATTTGTCGATTTTTAAATTTTTGCTAGGTATTCACTGAATGCATATTTTACATGCGTATTTGGTTTGATAAAAGTTTTACGAACGAATTGAATAGCTTTTTTTCATTGGCTTTATGGTTCGAGTTCACAAAAGCGGATTTAGTTGAAATGAAAAATAAAATATGAATGTTAAGTGTAGAATTTTTCGTCAAATCTTATTCGAGTTGTGTTTCCGAGAACGTTTTTAGGAATTTAGAGAGCTTGTTGGAGACATGTTGCAGGACATAGAGAATGTATAACTGATTTATGCGCGATATGGTATGCTGTTTTAGTTTGATTAGATTTTGTTGAAAGGTTACGATGTAAATGTTTTCTGAAAGAGAATATCTGATTTCTATCAAAAATACCTTTCTTCTTGTTTATAAAAATATTGCATAATGAACGAAATCAACAGTGTTTAAAAGATTATAGAAAACATTATAAAATTTCCTTTTTAGTCTGAAATTTATGTCACTTTTTCTTACTTATTTCTTACGCTCAACCAGCTGGAATTTACTACTAAAAAATACAGGGGTTGCAGTCTCCTGAATAAACCAAACAGGCCTTCAGACTCTCTCAAAAACACTTAAAATTCATTTTCGTCAAATGCATCTATATAATCCACAATCTGATCAAAGAACCCGTTCAATTAAGCGGCTTATCGCCGAGCAAAGTTTATCTCTCCTCCAGGACATTCTCCTTGATTTCCAGTGGTTATTCGCACCGTCTGACCTCCGGACGAAGGACCATCGAATTTTTCGAGAGAGCAAGTCCGGAGCCCCGATAACGTCCCCTCAGGGAGCGTAGACACTTTCTCCGCAGGATCTCGCCGCTGTCACAAGCTATTTTTTATTTCGCGCACTGACCCTCGGGGATTCCTTGGCTTATGGGTTTTGTTCGACGAGACGCTGCTTATTTATCGAATGTGAGAGGTGTAGTGTCAAATGCAAGGGTGGTATGGTTTGCGTTTATAGTTGGATTTATCGCGGTGTGGAATTTCTACGATACGAAGATACGTTTTGTTTAAAATCTTGTTTTTAAAGGGAGTGATTTAACACCTTTTACATAATCTTAATTACGTTTTTAGAAATTTAATTCCAACAAACAGTATATTTTTACAAATTTAAATTTATATTTGTTTTTATAGAAACAGATATCGTGCAGATTTTATAGAAAAAAAATGAAATTTTTTTACTACTTTTTTCAATTTTGAGAGCTGCCAGATATCGACATTCGGAAATTGACAAAGTTACGAAGGTTGTAACCTTTGCAGAGGAAAATTTAAAATTTGTTGCTATTGAAAATGTAACTTTTAAATTCATTTTGTAAAACTTTTTTGAAATCATTCTACTAATAAAATACATTGTTCCAGAAACTACAATATACGTGAGTGAGCAACACTGCATCAATAAAAAGTTTTTAAAAAAAATCTAAACGAACTGTATAATAGTTTATACATCTCTATTAAAATTAATATTGACATTTTATTCAATAACGTTTTATTTGCAATTTCCTTCGGTTTCCACTAAAAAAATAATCCAATTAAAGAAAATAAAAAGCTGATTGATGATTTAAATAAGCACTGCTAAAAATATAATAAAAACTCGCGATTGATTCTTAAAAAAATTGTATTATTCTAGTCTTATTATTAACGTCGATATCCCGGCATCTTGAGAAAAAAAAACTTACAAAAAAAGGGTGAAAATAAAGGCCTCCATTTTTCCAGCTTGGTTTATTCACCTAGACAAGAACCGTGACGACAAAAACGACTTTTTCTCACAGCAGCTCAGCGACATCCTGGAATGAAAAACGACGTCTCACGCAGGGGCCAATACATTCTCGAAAACACAACGCAGCGCGTCGCTTTTCCCTCGTTTTATCGGGCAAATCGCCGAGTCGCGCGATGAATTTTCATTTTCGCCGATAAAACTGTACAAAACAGCTTTTTGCCAGCACGCAAAAAAGGACAGAGTGCGTGACAACGTTTTTCGCGTTTCTGCGTGCTGCCAAGTGAGTCGTCCTCTTTAACGAGGCGACCCGTAGCTTTTACCGAGGAGGAGAAAGATGAATTTATCTGAGAGTCTTTGCAGAAAATAGAGATTCACAAATTTATTTGGGGCTGAATGGGATAGTTCTGATGAGTCTAGCTAGAAGGGGTTTAATTATTATTTGCACACACAGTCAATAAGAAGTATGTTTGGAATATAAATTGGAGCTGGAGAAAATCTTGGGGATTTAATACAACATTTTGGCAATATTAAAGATCCTACTTTTAGTAATACAGTATGGTATTATGATAGAAGAAAATTATGAATGATTAAAATCAAATGGTTTACTAAAATGTTATGTCAATTTTATAGGATATTCATAAAAGGTTACTACAAAGGAGGTTCGACATTGGATCGTCCTTTAATTAACATGAAAGGATCCAAAATTTGTTGAAACTTCTAAAGGCAGCAGAAAGTTTCAAGGATAGACTTATTTTTAGAATAATGCAGCATTTTAATGCAGGTTCTGAAAATTGCAAAACTTGTTTAATTAGTACATAAATTGATAATCTTAATGATGTATCTTCTCAAGCTTAATTAATTAAATTAAGTAATTTACATGACATATATTGAAGAAAATGTTTATCCTTGTTCGAAGTGTTTGAACGGTTTTAAATGGAGTACATTTGGTGCCTTGCAAACTTTCACTGCACTCTCATTTCTCAAGTTTCATTTAATCTACGCAGAAGCAATAAAAAAGGCAAGTTTCATCATTTCCTTTCATTTGCCTGATAGATTAGCTCCTCGAATCAAACTCCTAATACCCGCCAGCGCAGCACTAAAATCCAGCGAGCGAGCAAAAAGCGTCGCTAAAATCCGTCGCTAAAATCCGTCGCTCTCAGCTAAAGCGAGGTTCGCGCGTCGGCGGAAACTCGGCGTCTCATTATACAGGGGATCGAGCTCGTAGTAACGAGCTGCGCACGCTGCAATCGGTCGTGATTGACTCATGACACCGCGGCTCCGGCGCCACGTGTGAGCCTCGCGCGTAATTACAAAGAGGCGCTCCCGCTATTTTTGGTTAACCTTGCAAGTAGGACAGAGAACGAGTGCTTTTAAAGTTCGCGCTTCTTTTTGCGTCGATGTGAGAGCGTCGCTCTCGGTGTTTGTGTACACTCGGGCGCGAAATTGAGTCGTCGCAGCGTTTGTCCATCGCTCCGCTTGGCCCAATTTTCGAGCCCCTGCTTTCTTCTTGCAAAGCCGTGTCAAACGCCTGTGGGAGGACGATTGTTACCTATCGCCGCCGGGAATTCTGCACGAGATGAGATCACATCGGTGAGGTGGAAGTGCTGAGAGGGGAGCTTTCATGTTCAGGGTTTATTGGGATATATCTTGGCTCGTTTTACTTTCCCTATTTTATCGCTAGATTTTACCTTTTAAATATATTCGCAATTTCTGGATCGAAGTGGGCTGAGCTTTGTTTTTAATTGCAGAAGATGAAGGTAAAAGGATAATAAATAAATTTTCATTTTATGCAGAAATAATTTTTCAGTTTATTTTTAGAAAGGCTGATTAATTCTAGAACGGAAGCTACGTTTTATGTTTAATTAGTTACTTAGAACCCTTTTTATTTCACACACGAATTTGTGGGATTTAATAAATTTTAATTAAGTCCCGAAGGGAAGGTTTAATTATTCATTGGAACACGTAATTTCCTATGCAAAAAAGCAACTTGTAACATTAACATAGTCAAAAGAGAATATTAACGGAAAATGTAATATGGAAATATCAAATTTCAGCGTCATTTTATTGCATTCAAGTGGTTAATTAAAATTATTTAATTTCAATCACAGCTTGATGAAAGATTATTTTAATTGGATTGCTCTGAGTGTCAGTACAATTACGAGAGAAAATGCGGGAAACAAACAAGCCTTAAAAATATTAGATATGACTATATTACAAAGAGAAAGATTGTGTGTTAAAAAATAATTATGCAGAAAAAATAAAGACCTCTGATCCAAAGTTTGATATTTTGCCTCCCAGGGTAATAAATGTAAATATACTAGAAAAAGTTCGCTATAGTATTTGATGTAACTGCAAAAAGGAGTAAATTTTAATGATTTTTTATTGGCCGGCTCTGACTTGTACCAGGCTTACGACTATTTTTGTAAATAAAATACTGTCCCAACGGGGCCAAATCAGTTCATAGAAAAAAAATATATATATATATACTCTACACTCAGAGAAAAAAAGAGTAAAAATTACTATTTCGTATTGTTATTTCAGATTTGAGAAGAAAAGTAAGAAAATTTACTATTCAGATCAGTAGAAAAAAGCAATTTTTTACTATTCAGATAGTAAATATTATTATTTTTCTTCTCATATCTAAAATAACGATGCAAACTAGTAATTTTTACCCCTTTTTCACTCAGTGTATGATTGCATATGCATTGTGAAAACAAAAAAATGATATTCATACGCTTTTCTTTAAATAAAAATTGCGTTATGCACATTAGATGTTTTGGGTTATTCGTTTATCCGTACATTTTCCAGCATTTTTTTATTTCTATTACATTTTTTTTTACTTCTCTACCCCTTGCCCAGACTGACATCTGTCTATAATGCAATCCATATAACAATTATTTTCAATACTATTCGCAGCTTCTGGGAAATTTAATAAGAAATTATTGATATTTTTGTCCTTTATAATTAATATTGAACATTGGAACATACAAGTTATAGCTTATTTGAATTATTTATGAATATCATGAATTGAAAGCGCTTTTTTACAAATACAATTATTTTTACATTTTATTCGTACATTTTATAAAATAAATTCATAAAACACGATTTTTACAAATATTAAAATAATATGAAAATTTTTAAAAATTAATATTTGGTTTTGTATCACAAATGCGTTTCGCCGAAACACGCGTACGTGAAACTATTACGAAATATTTAATTTGCCAATCATTCAAATGATATTCAGAATGGAAGGAATAAAAAGATTGCGAAAATTGAATAATGCAAAAGAACAATTCTCGGTTACACATATATTAGAGTTACGATAATGCAGCTTGAAAAATCAATGCTAAATATTAAAATTCAAATCCTTATATATTCTACTGGCTCTTTTGTGCGTTCTTTCATGTAAATACAAACTTATTTTCCATAATTCATTTACATACTATCAAAATGATTTTAATTTTTGATTTTATAAGCCCCACTTAATTTCATTACTCAAAATCATAACATAATTTGAGTGTAGCAATAAAATCAAAATTTTTAAAAATATTACACAATATTATAAAATGTTCCCGATCGAATCAGGAAATCACGCGAGAAAAAGGGGAAAACTTACTTTTTAAATTTCTTTATTTATTTAAACAAAACTTATTTAAAACAAAATTAACTTAATAAAAACGTCTGAAGAACCAAAAAGCTTTAGAAAGATAAAAAAGACAACTACAACTTCCCACAGAGTTCCAAACATCTTCGATGTATATGTATATGTCTCATTAGAATTAGAATAGATTTAAATCGTATCCGTAATAATCAATGGATAAGAAAAAATATACACTATAAATTTTGATCAAAAATTAAAACTACATTTTACTCAGTCCGCATCCGCTAATAGAAAACTGACCGAGGCCACCCCTTTTTCAGAAGGACCTAGGAAAACAGCACGGAGTTCCGGGAAATGCAATAAGCCTTGGAAGCGCTGACAGGCTGGAATCGCGGGCCAATGAGGGCGGCAAAAAGCAAGATAAATCGCGAGCCGCCGAAACCTGCCGGGAAACGGATATGCAGTCGAGGATGTTGGCGGATTAGATATCGAGCCCGAACTGGAGACGAACGATTGTTTGGTGGGCGGGTGCGCCTGGAAATTATGAATGCTCCAAGCGCTCTTTTGTTGCTTTTAATGTGGCGTAAGCGCTTTTACGAGGTGTGTGTGAGAGGACTTTTAACGCTTTGAGAGGCTGCAAGAGTGAGGCGCTCAAGATTAGGGTGTGCTCGTTGATTGAAGTAATTCCTTTATTAAATTAATGACTGAAATTTTTAGAAGAAGTAATATTAAAACACGAGTTTTTACTGGTTTAGTGAAAAAATCCTAATTTGAAGAAACAGAGAAAAAGTGATAAAATCTCACAATAATTGTTAATTTTACACGAATACGCGTAAATTAGAGTAAAAAAAGCATTGCAACTTATTTGTAAGACAAAATTAACGAAAACGCTTTCACAAATAAACTCAATTTGCCTGTGCTAAAATCAATATCCGTGATGTTCCGTAGCTGAAAAAGAAATAAATAATAAACACGCATTGCAGGTTTGAAATGCGCAATTTTGATTGCATGAAGGTTCAACATTCGCCGAGTTAAATCCACATTTCTGAGTAATGTAGTAAATAATGAATATTGATGAATGGAAATTTATAAAAATTATAAATATAGTATATATTAACGAGGAATAAAAAAAAATTAATACTTTCTCGATAAATTAATCCGAATTCTTTGGAGAAAAAATTTTTAAATATTTCAATGAATGAATTATTTCACATGATTTAAAAAGCTTTACTAATACCTACTGTACAGTCACCGATTATTTTTAGGTAAGCTCTATTAAAGCTAAAAATACGTTATTAAAGCCGGTGACAATGCAGATCTATAGTCTCCATGTTGTAAACGCGTTTTACGCGAAGGCACGTTTTGTTAAGCTACTGCGTGCCTGTATACGCTGACGCAATCGTAAGTATAGTATCGACATCGCAACAGGAAGTTTTCAGTTTATTCCTATTGATCAATTAATCTGTTAGTTTGTTGTTTCAAACTGCTGTTGTATAACTTTGAATTACTGTTTGTCCAGTGAGGTTTTTTTAAAGTAGACCTGTGTAATATTCTACTGTGAGAAACAAAGTTGTATTTTAAAACTCTAAAGTTGTAAGCTAAAAGTTAAAACAGTGTGGCTTTAAGAAACAAATTAATGCTGTTTCAAATACTTTGTTACTTAAACTATACTTACTTATATGAGAAATTAAGTTTGAAACATATTAGTCGAAATCATTAGATACATGAATTGATCGAATGTTAATTTTGTTTCAAATTCAAATATGTACGTACTAAATAACGTTCTTATTGATCAGTATCATTTTTTGATTTACTAATATAAACTATATAAACTGCAGCTAAAATAATACTAAAAATACTTGCAAGTGGTTTTTTCCACCAGAATATATTTGACTTTCTCTATATGGCGTCTGAACTGAAAATCCTTAACCTTTAAGCTACGCAATCTTTTAGTTGAACCCAAGTTAGGTTCTGTAAATAACATAATTTTCGCGTGACCATATAAATTACAGAGGAGCCTTTTCGAAATCCTTTCAATTTTCCAGCTCATCTCTCTCCCAAGAAAGCTCCCTATAATTACTCGAAATGAAAAGTATTCCCAGATGGACATTATTATTCGATCGGGCTGTCATCCGCTTTTTCCTTGTGACGCGTGGCGCTCTACTCTATATCCTCGACCTCGAGTCGAGTCTTCGGCCCCATTAATCGCCCTCCCCTCTACTCCTCTCTTGTAAAATAGTAAAGTACCCTCGGGCCTTTCAGTACGACTCTTATTAGAGCTTTCTTTGTTGCCGATCGAATTAAGCGTGCTTGCGTCTCGACCGCCCTTGCGGCGCTGCACCGCCGGCAAAGAATTAGGCTATTAGAGATTCAGGCTTTATTGATCTATACCAATATTCAGACTATGGGCGGGGGTTGCTGCTTACTCGTGTGGGTGGCGATATTTCTATGACGCTGGCTTGCATTGTCTTGGTATTTATAGAAACGCTACTGTTCTTTGCTTAATCCGAGGGGAAATCATTTTTATAAAGCCTTCTTCGTAAATAAAAGTATAACTTTAGATAATAAAGCAAAATCTTCCATTATTATAAGAAATATTTATTATTATTTTCAAAATCTTTTAAAATAGACGATTAGTTACTCAATTCTGAACAAACTTTCACTTTTGAGCGTTAATGCGTTAAGGTTAGTTATTGTTGTAAGTCGTTGTATAGCCTTTTTGGGAGTATATTTTAATCTGAAATATATTATAAGTGTGTAGGTCCGGATTTCAAGTTCACTTCTACGTAGTTCTTACACTACACGTGCAATTCTTTGTGTACAAGTATAGAACGAAAAACTTAATTAACATCATTTTTCCAGATACATATATCTGCTTTAAAAATGTTGTCTTATACACTGAGAAAAATGTTTTCTAAAAGTTACTATAAATGTACGAAAAATTACTATAATTTGTGGTAACGCAAGGACA
>JAWWEO010000036.1:12137223-12188197 GCA_035582975.1 Ormyrus labotus
CTTATTAGGCCCTTACCAAAATTCTGAAAAGGCCCTTACGTACACTTAGGGCAGCCGTAAGATTTTTCTGATCGGGTTATTGATAAAAATTGCATAAAGTTCACATGGCACTGAGTTTGTAATAAAGTTCTATCAGGCAAATTCTAATGTCTAAACACGTAAAGTAGGTAAAAAATACAAGCGTTGCGAAGTTTTCTCTTCGTCTCTCTTAGGTATCGATCTTGTATTTAGAAAGGGAAGCGCTCTGGTAGAATTTCAAATTTAGAAAATGGCTATGAAAAGTTGCTTGTTCTTAGGCTGTGGTGAAACGGTTTTTCCGATCATTTTGAACCATTTACTAGAAAGAACATAACCTCACTTATTTTTGTTAAGTTGCAGGTTTTGTTCTCGCTTATTTAGTGAATATTTTAAAAAACTTTTAAGTGATGTGAATAACTTATAAAAATGCAGACAAGCCGCTTAAACTAATAAACGTTAATAACTTTTCCTCCGTGAGAAATTAAGCAAAATGTGAATTTCGGCTCTTCGTCATTTTCTCACTCCAGTCCTTAGATCTTTTTAAGGAATCTAAACTGGCTAATAGAGCAAGCTTGGAAATACTGAAAAAGTAGAAATTTCAGAATTAATTCTATTTTTTAGCCCATTAAATGTTTCAAAATGATAGGAAAAAGCGTTTCACTAGTGGTCAAAAAATAGAACAAGAAATAGGATTATTCTGCCTCTTTTCTTCGCAATTTTAATGGATTCTAATTCAAAATACCTATTAACTACCAAAAAATTGGATTGAGATTTCTACCAGGGCGTGCGTTTAAATATTACAGTAACAAATTAGCAACAAAATATGCCTCCAGTCTCGTATTGATATCTTCTTAAGGTCACGAAATACAGAGTGTGGTTACGCTAGCTTGATATTATTATCGTATCCATTGTTTCTCGGGACTGGCTAGGCCAACAAAACCGGGTACGGCGTAACAAATTAGCAACCCTCGGAGTACTTTCACTTAATCTTCAAATTTTCCTTCCATGCAATACTGTTTCTTTCTTTTAAGCTCGATTTTTTTCGACGTTTAAAAATAAACCTAATCTATATTTGTTACATAAAAAAAGCATCTTCTGATTTGCTCGACAGAAAAGTAGCAAGCCGCGCTGCATGAAAAGGGGATTGAAAAGACCTCACGGAAGCTCAGTTTCTTTCTAAATTGCACCAGCTGATTACTCACCATACTCCGCGGAATTCGAGATGGTGGTGAAATTGAGCACGTAGGTGGCAATGGCGCCGCCGCATCGTCGAACCCCTCCTTTCGTCGTTCTGAGCGCGATCCTCGCGCGGTGAGACAGCGGCGGGAACATCTCCTTGAATACGATCCGCTCGTCGAAACTCGGGCTGATGGAGCAGTCGACGCAGCTCGTCTCCGCCTGTTACTCGGAGAAGCACTTACTTAATTGGATTTTACATGTAATTACTTGATGTTTGTAAGGTGTTAATGTTGGATTCGTTTGAAAGATATTTCCCAATAGTTTTAATTATAGGGAAGAAGGCTGTAAGAAATACGTGATTCCTGATAAAAAGTGAAAGAATTTGTTGTTTTTTTACGCATTTCGATTTTGATTCAATTATAATAAATCAGTAAGCGTTTTTCATGAAAAGTATTATAAAAGATTGGAAAGTTTAGTAAAATTTCCAATAAATTTTTAAATAATTTTCAAGATTTTTAAGATATGACTATTATACAAGAATAATAATTTTGTTTATGCAATGATGAATTTCTAAGAACACAGAATGCACAAGGAAATATAGTGTTTTTGCCTTTTATTTTAATTTAAAATTGCACGAGCTTTTTACTTTCACAGGTTATAGAGTTTCCGCTTCGCATGCCGGTATAACGATGCTGGGAGTTATGACTTTCAAGGAGCGAAATGGCGTTGCATCGAAGTCTTAAATTTTTTATAAATTTATTATAAAATAAAATTATTTTCTGAACTTGCTGAATCAATTATAGTTTATAATGGAATTTCAGATAAAGTAAACGTCTTCAAGCTCTATTTCTAAAAATTCTACATTTACTTTCTAGTTTATGTATGTACTTTTTATTTTTACCTTCAGTTTGCTAACGAGCGTTGTTAAAAAAATACTAAAAAACGATAGGAGATATGGAATTTCAGTCTCAAGCATTTTCTTCCGAATAGAAATCTAATAATTACCCCAGAAATGTCGGTATAAGAAAACCTTTTGACTTTTATCGAATCATCGTCATATATCAAATCTTTCAAAATTACATACGATGTTTAGATTATTTGAATTTGCCTTCGTAATTTCGTAAAACAAGTTTAATTCAATAACATGTGGAGCGATATGCCATTAAGCGGCAGATTGAATTTGATATTCTGAAAATTGAAATAGTAATAAATTTGTAAAATCGAAATCTTGCAAATTCAATGAGTCAGCGTCTCCGCGTGTTATTCAAATTTTTTATCGAACTGAGCATCGCATCAGCTTCAGCCGACTAAGAATATTCGGACGGATAAATTGAGGCTATAACGTTGTTAGTCCTTCGCAATTTTCCCGCAAATACGAGGTAGAAAATCTATCCGATATAATGTTTTATGAATCAGTTGAATTTTATTGGATTTAACTCATTCTTGAAAAGCAAAATTATACTTTTAAACTTGTGTACATAGAAAAACGAATATTAAAAGCAACATTCGAATCAATACTCCTCAAGTGAATAGGTTTTTCATTAACAATCAGCAACTCGCTCGCAAGCGAGAATAATATTCACACTCGATCGATTCCAGCCCGTCAAAAGCGTGAAAGGCAAGCTCCATGAAAAAAATCGCTCGACCCACATAAGCGGCGCTCGGTTCATTTGAATTTTGCAAATTTTCACCTTCATGCCGGCGAACGACACTCGAACGTAGCTGCCGCTCGAGGCGGCTTTGTCGGGCAGGTCTTCAGCCCGGTGCACCGTGAAAATGTAGCGCGCTCGTTGCCGGGTGGCGAAACGCCTGGAGTCGCCCAGCGGTACCAGCAGATTTCTGTGAAACGGGAATGTTTGCGTCAGATGTCGATCGAATTTTATTAATATCGCAGAACAGGCCTTTGCGCCGGGATTGCCAAGGCTTTTGGGAAGGATTTTCGCTTCTGGTTTCAAAAAACAGCTTTGTCGGTGAAAATTACTTCTATTTTTGTAATGTACCATCGCATTACAAAATTAAGAGTTTACACGATAATATCATTTCTTTTCATGTAGATATCATTGAATTTGCAGATATTTTAAATTGAAACCCTCTTTAAATTTAGAAAAAAATTATCGATGGAAATTTACTTTAGAAAAGTGTCCTGAAGGTGAAGATTTTATGCGGGAAAACCATTTAAAAGCATTAGTCCATTATAATCGTGTTATATTCTCGCTTGTAAAATAAGGACTCGAGAGGCATCACCTGTCATATCGTTGCTTCGCGTCTATCAAAATACACGTCAATCAAGTTTAGTTAAGCTTGTGCAACATCGTGCAGTACACGTAATGATGTGCCTAGCTTTATGCAGATTTATACTGATAATAATGCACGGTAGCAACAAATACTCTTTTAATATATAAAAATGAAAATTAATGAAAAAAAAAAAAAAAAAAAAAAATATGAATATCTTATACCTATTCAGCTACAATCACCAAAAACCTACCAACTATGCAACTTTTCAAACAAAGCCCATTTAAATTCCTGTTTCATAAAAACGAACCACCGCAAAGAAAGTAAAAAATTCCGTACCCTTGACGTCGCTAATCTTTTAACCCGCATCCACTTTATCAAAGAAAAAGCCTCAGAGAAAGCTAAGCGTCGAGAATTCTTAACTCGCAAAAGATAGCGTGCATATTTGCATAGCACTCACCCCTCGATGTCATCTTCCCCGTCGGACTCTGACGGTATCTTGAACTTCTCGCCCTTGGCGTGCACGGCTACGTTGCACTTGACAAAGCCTTTGGGGCCGCTGGTCAGGTCCCGCGGGTTCGTCAGCATCGCCCATTTGTGATAGTATTGGTGCTCTACGGCCGCGGAAATTGCGTTGTTCGAGAGGCAGTTTTTGCTGAGTAGAACGGGGTTTTATGCGAGCTTCGCGGTTCTTGGCAGTTGCTTGCAAATTTTATTGAATATTTTACGTATTTACCGGTTGCAGTTTATTGTTATAGGTAAATTGATTTTTTGTATGAAAAATGTTATGAAAAATTAAATAAGTTTTTTAAATGTTTCATTATCGTCGCGTACTATTAATTTAATAATGTTAATTAAAAAAAATATGTCTGGCTTTAAAATTTAACTCTATTTTTTTATTCACTATTTTAATTAAGAGAATGTCGGAGTAGAAATTGACGATCATAATATGATGGGCATTTTTTCGATTAAAAAATTTTATTTAGTGGGGTAATTGCCATTATTAGAAATCATAAAAATTTGAATAAAATTAAAATTTGAAATGACTTGCTCATAAAGCTTTTTTCAAGCGCTTAAAAAAAATAATGCAACATTTTTTTTCATCTTATATCAGAATTTATGATCAAAAGGAACCTTACTAAAATGAAAACTTTTCACGAATATAACTATCCATTAAAAGCCAAAGCAAACCGCGAAAACGACGTCTTTCATGCAAAGTAGCGGCAGAAAAATAGCAGCACGGCCAAGTGAAATTTAGTTATCGGCATGAAATATGCAAAGTTGATGCATTACCAGGCTGGTCCCAGACAGTCGCAACTTCGAAGACTATGTTGCCGTGGAACTTGCAGCGCTTGAGGCGACCGCATAGATAGACTGCGATCTCCATCCTCGTGTTCAGCAGTTCATCCATATTACAAGTTAGGTCAAACACGAAGTACTAAGGAGATGGGCCAGGAAAATGAAGGGCAATTAGCGAAATGTGCATTCGAACTCCGAGTCTCGGTTGTTTCAGTTTTGTAAGCTGATATGACGGCTCTTATCAAGAAGTACTGGTATTAATGAACCGGTTTCTTGCAAAATTAGTATGATTTTGTGACGGAATAATGGTTCAAGAAAGAGAATTTAATGAAAATTGGTAGAAATTAAGGTGAAATTCTTAATAGTTCAGCGAAATATTTCAGTGAGGACTTTTGATATAATTTTACCTTATTATTTGCATAACTTTTGTTGTAGTTTGATGTTTTATTTGAAAGGCTTAAACGGAATTTTAGTATGGAAATTATTGTACCAACGATTCGTATAATATTTCAATAGTACTGTACTATTAAATTTTCTGCGATATAATAAAATGGGATATTTAATAAATTAAATTTTATGATAATTATAAAAGTTCACCTTTTATCTACTTTTAATATTATTTCTGTTAAAAAAATCTATAATAACATTAAACTAATTTACTACTTTTCTCTCTCAATTAGTTTTGAACTCTTAGGTTGGGGTTACATTTATGAAGTTGATATAGTAACAGAATTTCGAGGTTATATTTTGGCCAACTATCCGATCAGCGGCAGATCAAGCAAGTGGTGCGCAAGGGATCACATACGCTGCTCAGCAACGGGTAGTAGTTAATTTCTAGTCGTATATCAGAGCTTGTTACGCTTCGATTACACATTCTTGTACTTGAGCGGTAACATCTTTCATGACCTCGTTTCGCGAAATAGTCAAAATTTCTGAACTGTTAATCTGAGAAAGTAAGTTTAATAGACAGACGTGTAGAAATTTTGTCTATATTTGATCTCATTTTTATTTGAAAAATTGGTCTGCAAATGTAACTACAAGTGACGTTTAAGTAATAATAGCTTTATATTCTAACCTATATTCGCGTATCTTTTAATTTTTAAATCAATCGTGGTCTGTAAAATAGGTATTCTTGTTAGATATAGTATACCGTTAAATTTTGAATATGATGCAGTGATAAAACAATTTATGTTAAATATTAAACTGGTAATAATAAGTTAAAGCTTCTAAATATGTATAAAATATTGAAAATATCACTAGATTTCATGTTATTTAAATTTTATTAAATATTTATATTTGTAAATTTTTATCAAAGGCATTTATAATTTTTAAAACTAATACTCGATACGGGTCTGAGAAGAATTCAAGCATATTTGACTCTCGTGGTACCAAAAAGTTATAAGATGAAACACAAACTCTTTGGAAATTCAGATGATCTCAACAGGAGCACAAAAGCATTAGTAGAGCACAAGTGAGTTCGAATAAATCGTTAAGTTCTTACCCTAATTATACTAATCTGCTAACATGGATGCCCTTAACCTCAAACATTTGCACAAACCTCGTTATAGTAAGGGTTGTCAGTCGCTCTGCGGATCACCGTCTTCTTCTTGCGATTTCCGAGCCGGACGACGACCATCGGATTGGCATTGGGCTCGAGGTACTTGGCCTCGATAATAGTCACGCATATTTGGTAAGTGTCAACCTTCCGGAGTTTTCGGATACGCGGCATACTTTGCGCTCGAGCATGTGCGAAAACGCCGAAAACAATCGATTTATTGATTTATTAGGTTAATTGCGTGACACGGTCAGATTGGAGAACGCTGTTCTAGAAATATCGTTGATTTTTTTTAAGTACTTTCCGCGGATGTGGTTATACGGTTAGGAAAGTTCTTTCGGTGTAAAAAAAACGCTAGGTTATTTAATATTATTGCATTTAAAATCTAATTTTCATTTCTTAATATGAGTAATTATAGAATTTTATTTAATCATGTTTTAATTTTTAGATAATAACGTCGTAAAATCGAATAAATTTGTTATTAATAATTTTATTTAATAATAATAACAGACGGTAATGAAACGAAAGCTAACATTAATATAGTGATTAGTTTTGATCTTGGTTAAGACTATTTAATAAATAATAAATAATAAAATATCTGCTGATTACAACCGTATACTTATGTTTTAAGAAAAATATATTTTTTTTTCATTTATTTATTTAGAGTCGCATCCCCAATGGGCATGCGACTTGTTAGATTTCAATATTTTACATACAATATTTACAGATTTGAATCAAAGAATTAAGAGGCGCCACTGGATTACGTGGTAATATGTTATAGTAGGAATCTGCAATATGAAGTTATCTTCTGGTCAGTATT
Source organism: Ormyrus labotus (assembly GCA_035582975.1). Taxonomy (NCBI): domain Eukaryota; kingdom Metazoa; phylum Arthropoda; class Insecta; order Hymenoptera; family Ormyridae; genus Ormyrus; species Ormyrus labotus. Next base: position 12,144,327 of record JAWWEO010000036.1, read on the forward strand.
ATCTTACGAGGTATATTACACTCAAAATACCTGGGAATGGTAATCCCTGCCTTTCCTTAGCATTTTTAATACCATCAGAAGGTTTTTGCAGATTCTTTACCTATAGATGATATCATAGTAGTTATATATAGTTACATATATATTGTTGTAATTAAATTAAAAACATTTTAATTAAAATGTTTTAATGGTTACATAAATTTATTACATAAATATTCATTGCATTATGACTGAAACTAAATCTTCATAAAGTATATAAACAATGTGAAGATAAACTTTAATTGATATGTTAATGTTAATGTTAATGTTAATATGTATAAATTAACATTTAAATATTAATTAATTTTGCTGACTTTAACTGCAAAAAAGATCCTTTCCCTTATCCTTTCCTTCTTATAATATGGAATTATCGCTTAATTTTATCGAATTATAAAAAAAAAGAAAAAAAATTGAATAACGGAAAACGAATGTCGGCGCGCCGGAATCAAACTAGTTATTGAAATTTTGACAACTTCCGTAAATCTAAAACTCTCTTCTTCAGACAAGTGGCGCCATCTACGCATATTTATTATTTTACAAGTAAAGTGTAAAATTAATTTTAAAATTTACATTATCTCGATTAATTCTTTTGACTTAGACTAATGAATTATAAAATTAATGCCTTTAATTGTAGAAAGAATTTTAAGAGCTGAATTGTAGAAGCGTTATTTTAAAAATATTGGGATAAACTGATATCGATCATAAAGGTCGTTTAACTTAACAGTTAAAACTTCGTTAGCATTATTACCAAGTGCACAAGTCGATGAAGCCTTAACCACTCGCGGCATCCCGCAAAAGACGAACCCGCATTCCCGGGCAAACTGGAACGATCGGCGTCGCCCTCGATATCTCCCGTTTCGGCGAGCCCATTTCAATTATAAATTCTGCTCTCTCCCTCTCTTGCAAGGTGCAATCGACTGTTGGCGGCCCCCTTAAAGGCATTATAAGCAGCGGTCAGTCGACGACAACGAACTGCAGCGCGGCAGAAGGAAAAGGAGAGAAGAAAGGGTCGCGAAAAAAGGGGTAGAACGACGAGATGAAATACTGCGGCGCAAAGATCGCGACTCGCGGTGATTTATCGAACAATGACGCGAAATTTGTGGTGCGCGAAAACAGGGAAACCGGCAGAGAGGGAGAGAGATATCACGCGAGATTTATTTTGCCAATTTGTTGAGAGGGAACGGGAGGAGAGATCGCGCGGGTTAAGCTGCGCATTCGGAGGTATGTCTAAATTGGTTCGGTACGTACGGAGAGGAGACGATTTTCTTGAAAATAGGCGTGTGCACATTGTGAATCTAAGAGATAGCGGACGAGGTGTTTGCTTCGGGTGAAGAGCTGCTCGCTCACTTTCTTGTACGATTAATTGTTTTTGATAAGGATTTTTTTTATAAGGATCTTCGGATGATTTGAATTATTTAATTCTACTGCATTCACAACTTTTAACAGCATACACATATATGCAACTAGTTGACTTAATTTCGAAGATAATCTCGGAAGATAAAAGCGCGCACCTGATGCAAATCGCAAGAGTTTCCGGCTGAAGCGTCAACCCAAATAGAAAGATACATTATTATTCCACCTTAAAGAAAAAGATAAATCCAGACAAAGCTGATTAATTATTCCCCGACTGCGAGGACACGATATTTTCTGCTACTATATACATTTGTCATTTTCAAGCTGCTGCTGTCTCGGAGCAGCTGGCTGCCGCTTCTTTGACTTCGAAAAATCGATAAAACAAATAGACGGGAACAATTATAGTTGAATCTCGGTTGAAATTGTGGAATAAGTAATTTAAATTTTGGGATGGTAATTCGGGTCCCATTATTTTTATCGTGTTAGATATAATTGGTGCTTTGTAGCTCCATAAATATTACACTTCAAAGAAGTGCATAAATATTTAATGAGAATTGTTTATGTATTTGTAAAGTTTTAAATTTAATTAAGAATACGGTCTAAATCTTGTTTAAGATTATTTGATAGATGGATTTTGTATGATTCTAAAAGAATTTTCAAATGGTATATAAGAGAATGAACAGGGTTTTCTTAACTTTAATAGTACTTTTAATAGGAATTTGAAATTGAAATTTTATTAAAGGATTACAATCTTGTTATTCTGTATAATTGATAATTATTTTTAATCGTAGCATACAAACAGCAGTTAATCCTCTTCATACATAAAATTATATAGCTTATGCTCTCGAAGAAAAATGTCGAAGTGTAACAAAAATTTCTGAATAATTTTACTTGAACCTTCTGAACTTTACGATTCCTCATTCGGCTCTCCTAAAAGCGTCGTGCTCGCGTCTCCTCGCGCGTAATTACAAGCTCGATCGAAGCGCGATAAAGCACTTGACACCGCGCGGCGTCGCGCGGCGTCGCGCGGACGCTTATAAAAGCGTTACGCTCGGCTCTCGCGCGTCACTCGTCGGCTGTCAGGCTCGGAAATAATAAAACGAGGATATACCAGCCGGGAGAAAGGGCGCGTAAATGCGGCTTTCACACGTCAATCCCGCAGGCAGCCACTGTGTACATATCGCGCGACACCTCCGCGAGGCTTAGATACACACGTTCGATTGCTATCGCCGCCAAAGCTGCTTTCCTTTCCCTGCTGGAGGACTTTTTCCATTATTATTGGCTTCGATTTCAAGGAGAGCTGCTGCTTTTTTTCGGGTTGGAAGTGGACTTTTCTTGTAGGACAATGGGTTTTGTTGAACGAGGATGTCGTGGCTGTCGGCCGATTTTTTTCGGCGTAATGTCTCATTAATTTTTATTGTTGGCCAGCTGTTCTTTCATGCAAATTTTAGATTACATATTTTCTATGAGTGTTTGAATTCATTGAATAAAAACTTTTAAATTGGAGCAATTTCCTGAAATTTATATTAACTTTTTTTAAAAGAATAATTGGTTAATTTTTAGTAACAAAGTTTTCAAAATATTAAAATGAATTAATAATTTAGTAATTGTATGTTTTCATTATATATTTTAAAATACGATTTCGGAATGCACTAAAGAAAGGAAAAGAGTGGTTAACGCTTAACCTTTCCTATTCTTATTTCCTACACAAATTAACTTTTGCTAAGCACTTCTTGCACACAAATGAATCCTGTGCTTATTAATTCAGGCAGTATAAAAATCAAGGCACCTGCGCCGGACTCGCAGAAAACACAATAAAGTCAGAAATAACTTCTTCGGGGAGAAAAAAATCAGCGCCTCTCATTACTCCTAAACGATTCGCTCGTAAAAGGCTTAACGGCTTCTTAACACTATTCTTGCATGAGCGAATTTAGATAAAAATTCCAGAGCGGCGGCGGCGGCGTCGAATCGACGGCTATCAGGAGCAGGACATTACGAGCGGCTGTCTCCCTTTATATCCGCTGTCGGCGTCGTAAGTGCAAAGCGGAGAAAGAGAACGCCGCTGAAATAATAACGTTTTCGCACCTGTGACGCGACGACAGGCCGCTAAGCCCCCCTAAACATTTTGATTTACGGGCCATTTAAAAGCCAGCCAGCGCCGCTGCGCCAACTCCTCTCTCCCTCTCTCTCTCCCTCATTTCTATGATAATAATGAGGAGCGAGAGGAGCGCCGCCGCTTTGGAGTATTCCCTCGTTCGTTTGATATCTTATTAGTGGCGGCGCTCGATAGACTACTTTTTTTCGAAGATGCGGCTGAGGCGTTTAATTTTTGTGCTTCGTTTAAGTAGACGTGAAATTTTATGCGGGCTTTTATTCTGGTTTGTTGTGAATGATATTGATATGAATTGTTATGAGTTTATGAAAACATAATGAAGGCAAATTATGGATTAACATTTTTTCAGATTTTAAAAGAATATGATATTATGGTTTTTAATAATACAGAACTTACTCTGTCCTATTAATGTTTATTAAATAAAAAACTCAGATTTATTTTTTTACATTTTTGTATGTCAGTTGTGAGAAATATTTTTAATAAAAAAAATAAAATAATTAATTGTTAAAGTAAAATATTCAAGAGAATGAAAACTAGAAAGTAGATGTAAGACTTGTCAATATTTTATAATGAATAAAAATAGACACTCTTAATTTCATTTACCAACATTAATTCAATCAAAATTTATTGATATTTTTCATTAATTTGTCGCAATCATTACGCGTTTATATCTATAGAAAACTGGTCGGATTATAAACGCCACTTTCATTTAGCAGAAGAAAACAAACTAATCAAATTATATCAACCAGTTTTCGAAAGATCGCTTCTAAAAAAGAAAATATTAAGTACATCCCGCCGTTTAATACGCAAACACCACCGCCTGACACCAACGTTAGACGCGATAAATCGATACCCTGACTTTTTTCTCGTTCCCGTATCACAAGATTCGATTATTTAACTAATAAAGTTGGAAGTTTTATACCAGCCAGCCTTTCATAATTTCCCGTCGAGTGATGTACTTGGCTTGCTGACGTCTTTAACGGGTCGCGTCGTCGTATCAGCTACAACATTTTAATGTGTTTTAATTTAGATTCTCAAAGGCCGATGGAACACGTTGTAAAACACGCGGCGAGTGAGAGTACTTTTTTGACGTTCAGCCGCCTTTTTTCTCTTCGCAGATTTTGCATTTTAAATGAAGATATTTTATGCCGAATTGATGGCTTCTGTATGAATATTTTGACTTTACACCTTGTTGGTAATAGTGTTTTAACGTATAAATTTAAGCATTAATTGAAGGAATCGATTTTCGCTGGGTAAATCTGTGACAAAAGGGATTATGGAGAATGGTTTTTGCTGCTTAAAATGCAAATAGGCCTTTTAATCATGCGCAAAAGCCTTCTTTTCTATTCATTTTAAAACACTAAATCTTGCGGTATATTTTGTAATCATTCTCCCTTTATTTACTGCCTAGTTATGACGTACACTTTTGATTCAAGTTATATATTAAATAATTTTATTCGTTAATTAAATTGATTTACTCTTTTTAATATAAGATTTTATTCGCTGAATAATGTATTACTTAAATTTTTTATTTTTTATCAACTTTGTGCTTTTACTATTTCTTAGATGTATTTAACTTTAATTACTTTAATTATTAAGGTATCTACAGAATTTGTATGCATCATTATTTCAAAATATTCACTAAAAGCAGCAGCAGTTAAAATCTGCAGCAATTTTTAATTTTAATGAATAATTTTGATTAATTAAGGGGGTTATATACTGAAAAAATTTCCAAAAATCAATTTTTTCTTTATTTGATTTTTTAATTTTATACTTTATCTAAAATGTAGAAAAAATTTTCAGGCACAAATTTAAAAAATTTCAAAAGTTACGGTTTAAAATGTAATTTTCTAAAAATACTAAAATTTACGTTTGCTAAAAAAAATCACTGTAAAAATATTTTAATTATTATTTTAACGTTATCACACAGTTTTTTATGCTTTAGATATTATGCTTTATTGATTTTTAATGGTTTTGTAAAAAAATTTCAATTTTGAAATTCCGAATAAGTGCACTCATCGCGTTTCAGTCGTGTCACCACAGTCGCCGTAGATTGTGCGTTTTGTCAGCTTATCGCTTTTTAGTCCTAACGTCTTTCCTCAAGCATACGTTGTAAGGTTAAAACATGTTTGTTTATTCTTTGTAGTAAAGTTTGAAATCATTTAATGTCTTCAAAGAAAATACCCTGGACACAGAGCTACTATTTTAAAGCAGGTAAATTTTAAACTTCCATTATTATTTCCAGCTGTCAAGCTAAAAAGGACTTTCATTTTTCTATTTCACGTCCTCGTTAGCCATCATCAGGCTTTACTTGTTGGTGTTTTTTGATACATTATTGTGTTTTAATGTTATAACAAAGTGTATTTTTGTAAGTATTGTTATTGATCTGCACTTTCCAACAGTATGGTAGGATTATTTTATTTACAGAGATTATGCTGGCCTGCGCATCATGCACCTGGACTACAGCAAGCTTACTCTTATTGAACAGGAAAGCATCATAAAGATCTTGATTTAGTAATGATGCTGATACTACTCGAGTAATGCTGATCAAGCTTTTAATGGTAGTTCGACAAAGAGGTGCTTTAATTGCCTATAGAGGAGTCCTTTTCTTTCTGACAATGGAGTGCGAACATCTTTAGTCATCTTTATAACTTTTCAAGACAAGTAGTAATTGTAGTTTAAAAAGTTAGTGCTGTGTCGAGTGTTATGTTTTCAGAATAACATAACAAGTTCTTTTATTAGTGTTTTCTGAAAACTAGTGTTTAGGAGTTTGGCGTAAACTCCAGACTGAACCGATAAATGAATTTTCATCTAACAGGGCTTAAAATCTTTGCTTTACATGTCACTTAGGGCTGATGCATTTTTTTTTTTGTTAATTTTTTTGGTTTAGTATTTTAAAATTAAGAAAATTCAGAAAATTCAAAAAATTTGTTAAAAATCTAGCAATATTTTTCAGTTTTTCTTAATTTAAAAATACTAAACCAAAAAGTTTTAACAAAAAAAATACATCAGCCCTAAATAACATCAAAAACAAAGATTTTAAGCCTTGTTAAATGAAAATTCATCTATCGGTTCATTCTGAAGTTTATGCCAAAGCAAAAAATTTAAAATAGCAATATCTCTGGATCAAATGGGTCTACAGGGTACAGTTTGGGTCCATTTGATCAAAATATACTATATTTTTAATAGATATTTTAAAAAGAAACCATAAACATATAGATTTTTTTTCAAGTCTTTTTAGAGGAGGAAAAAGTCAGTATATAACCCTCTTAAAGTCATAAAATTTATAAATGATGACTTATATTTCGAAAATATTAGAGATTATCTACCAAAGATTAATATAATGTTACGCAAATACTAGTCAGCATGCATTTAAAAAAAAAGTTTTCACTACTTTATAAGACATAAATTCGAGCATTTAAAAACCTTATGTCCAAACTCGTAGATTGAAGGACCGTGAGAGAAACAAAGGTTCTCCACTCGCGCACTTCATCTTCGCATAGCAACTCGTCGTAGCAAGCAGACGAAACAATCGGTCTTTTTCTGAGTAGGAGAAACTACTCCTCGGCACTCGTATATCGGTGGCATATTATCCGCCTAGCATTGCCGTCAATGCGCTCCGTATGCTCGGCATTCGATTCGTATTTTCGGCCCTCGAGAAGGAGGGAGTGCCGAACACCTACTGCGATTGTGTGTATTCTCTTTATTTGCGCCGCTTTATTTCGAGTTGCGAACAAGAGTGCATGAGACCGACGTGCGTTTGGAGTATAAGTGACATTTTCGACTGGGAGAATTGGTGATAGCGGCGCGGTGGCTGTGAGTGGGAACGATTGTTTATTGATTTCAGTGTCTAGAGTATTTTCAAATTAGGTAGAGGGGAATATTGAAAAATATGCATGATTTCGATGATTGAAAATCAATATTCTAAAATATTCAAGAAACATATTTCAAGTATAAGAATTATTCCACCGTTGATAAAATTACTTATAATGATGTATTCGTCATATACAACCATTATATTACTTGTTAATATAACGATTCAAACGGAATCCATAACCTGGGAACCAAAGCATAAAAATCTTGAGAAAACTAACACAGTCGCTAAATCATTTGTCAATCTCTCACGTCATAAAACTTTATTAGCGCCTCCAAAAAAAACCAAGCAAAGAAACTCCAGCAAACACCCTTTGCAATTCCCAGAAACCGAAAAAACAAATCTCCATAACAACTTCATCACTTAAATATTTCCCGCTTTCCCACAATAAAAGCAACATACATAAATCATCACAACTCACCCGAAACACGGAAAAATCCCTGCAAAATCAATCCCACTCCCATAACCGAATAGCGAAAAAACAAACTCTCAGCAGCGGAAAAAAAGAACGCGCCGTTCGTGTGCGCACAAAAGACAGAGACGTTAAAGCGGATAAGTGGCGTGGGGTGCGTACGTATTCGGAAGGGGCGTGCGGCAAGTAATGGTCCTACGGCAGCATGATCCCCTTTGAACCGAGTCACGTGCCTGGAGTTGGGCTCGCATGTTTTACCCCCTCCCCCTGCTAGCTGCTGCCTTTGGCTTCAGGAGAAATGCGAGGGAGATTTGGATTTGTATGGATAAATTTCTATGGTTCGCTTGCAGCGAAACTGCTATCGTTTTTTGAGGATAAAGATTAGAGATGTGTGCGAGGGATTTCGTTGGTTTAAAAACTAGATTGTGTCATTAGACGCATGTACTTTTTTATTTTAGTTAGCTAAAACTTAATTATTTTAAATATTCAGTGATTCCACTTAGGAACAGTTACAATTATATTTGAACCTTCGACCTCCCCCGCGAAAAAGCGAACGACGTCCCAATCGGCAGTGGCAAGAAAGCGACTCGCAGAAACGAGCCGCTCGCAGCATGGAAGACGGGAGGCGCGTGACCATTATTCAGGCAGCAGCAGGCGCGTACGTGCCCCGAGCGTACGTACGACTCGAGTGCTCCTTTATGTCCTGAAACAATGCGCACGGCCACCGATACTCCACCTACGCGGACCGCGACACGTGGGAAACTTTTTTCTCCCGGGCTACGCCGAATGGGTTATTCTTTTTGCGGAAGACACTTGACGCTTTCGCTGCTTGGAGGATGGCTTTCTCCAAGTTTTAAAGGGATGGGAATCGCGTTTCAGATGAAATTCTAGTTTGGCATGTGTTTAGTTTGCAAATTAGATTTATACAGTTGATGGTGTTAAAAATTAAAATAGTTGGCGAAATAACACACATTGCCCAAAAGAATTTTGTAAAAATCAAATAATTTACTACAATTAATAATACGTATTTTTTACAGTGAGAATTTCGAGAAGGCAATTTGAATGATTTTTATTGAAAAATGTTTTACTCTACGTTGCCGCTAGCGTACTTTGTCAAGTTTAAAAATGCTTTAACTATAAAACGCATAGGCGCTTTAAACCTTATCCTCCTGTGAAACCACATAATTAAGATCTTATTTCAGTGCTTACCTCCCCCCTTATTCAATCAAGCTCGAAGCTCGGCAACCTTTACCAGTCGGCAAAACGACGATCGTTAACTTTCATCTAATCCAACAACGGGTAATCCTCTTGTTCTTTCGTCTCGAGCGTTCGGCTGACCTTAAATTCGGCCCTACTCCCCTCGAGTCGGCAGGGGGTGTATATAAAACTGTGATATCCCGGGGTCTATTAGAGGCGCGCGAACCTTCCTTCGGCCACGTGTCGGCGCAAGTGGGCAAATTGCCATAATTCTGGCCACGAACGACGTCGCGTCGTCCGCGTTTTTTGTCTCGTCCCCTACCGGCTCCTCCTTCTTTTTGATGATATCCTGCGATGGAAAGAGAAACGTATTGTAGCTGAACGGGCACGAAATATGCGCAAACACGTTGACGTATCAGAGGGTGTCGGAGTTGCAGGAAATTGACGTCGTTTAGAAAAATATCGCGTGTTACCATTAGCCGACTGGGGGTATCGTTCAAATTAATCATTCACGGCTATTCGGATTGTACTAAGTAACAGTTTAAACGTAAAAATTTAAATACATGAATCTAAGCTTTACTTTTCTAATATTTTTAAAAAGTTTTATCAATTTATCAATTAAAGAGAAGTGATATTTATTATTGATCAGTTGAAAGCGAGCAGTAAAACACTCCCCTTGAAACATCTGTAAACTCTTTAAAAATTTTGAGCTTCATGTGTGCTTCATGTCTCAAGTGTAATATTCCCCATGCAGCAGTTAAACTAAAACAGAATTGTTCCCTCCCGCAACGCAAGCTATTATGAAAAACCGGCAAGCCCTCGCTCTGAACGTTTCTATTTTCCTTCCTAGATAATCCAGCGCCAGCTTGGCCTCTCCCAGCGCCTTATCAGCCTCCTCCAGAAGAAGGCTCCTATCAGAACGGCAACAATAACTCGATCTCGGGCTTTCCAGCTTGGAGTCCTCACTCTCGGTGTGGGCGGCTAACGAGTAGCGACCTGTGGCCTCTCTCTGGTGGTCCTCCGGGGGTCGCCCCGGGGGGGTCCATTGATCACGCGCGAGGCTACTCGGACCCGCCTCCTTTCCCCCGTCGACGCGTCCTCGTACGCGAGACGATGAGAAATCGCGGGAGGACCCCTGATTACCGCTCATTTCGCCGCAAATGAGAGGCCCCGGGAGAAGTGCGAACTCGCCTGATGGAGGATAATGTTATTGCTTCATTATTTCAGGGACGGGGCTGGGAATTAATCTTCTGTCGAACGAACTGAACGTGGATGATTATTTACCTAGATTTAACAGGGTTGAAGGCCTCATTTTGTATAATAGCGTCCAAGTCTGCAAATATTTGTATAAACAGTATTTTTGTCTTAGGTAACCATTCATTTTAGAGAATTACTATTGAATCGTTACGTGCACTGCACTGGTAAACAAAATTTAATAATCGTTTAAAGAATGAGAAGCAATTTAAGACTCGAAACGAAAGTTTGCGAATTAGCACGTAATTTGGAAAGCCACCCCTTTGTCCACACCCACGCGGATATCGCGATCGCGTGCATGAAAGGAGAGGATCGTTTACGCGCGGCGCCGATTTTTAGCGTCGGCGCGACTCTCGATAATGACGCATTCAAGCCGATCGCTTCTTTAAAATAGCTTTATTAAGGGTTATACGCCTTCGGCCATGCCGGTCCAAGACAATGCCGGGACTCATATTCGCTCTTATCGCATGCTCCGTCATGCTCTCCTCACTCTTTTCCTCTTCCTCTCGCTCTTTCTTTCAACTTGGGTTATTATTACTTTTCTGATTAACTTTAGTTTTAGACATTTTTTTCGCTGAGGTTACGGGGCTTTAATTAACAAAAAACTTATTTAAATTATATGCATTATAATAGATAAATATTTAAAGTTTATACCGTTACAAGTGTAGAAAGCAAACTCTGAACTAGTCTTTTGTGGATTTTTTCAAGCTCTAGCTCACGCAGCAATAAATCAATGCGTAACTCCTAAGTCGCGCGTGGGTACACACCAGACAGAGCGTCCACACGATCGTCCATACTTCTCCGAAAGGGCAGATCGGGCTAGAAAAAAGCACGAAACAACGGACCGTCTAGGAATCCTTCCTGAGAATCCTCGGCGACTTGGCTCACTCTCATTATTGATTGAAAACTAGGAAAGATATCCTCCGCGATAAAGAGTCGCGCGCCCGAAAAGTTCAGCAGTCTTACCCAATTAAGGAGGATCCGTCCCATTCCTGCGGTAGCCGAGGCACGTTAATTAAAAAAGAAGCGCGTCGCTCCGCTGACCTGATTTTACCTCCGCGTAGAAATATCGCTTTGCGCGAACATTCTTCGCTGCTGCTTTTCGAGGAACCGAGGAAGGAGCGCGACGGCGATTTAATGAGAAGGAACGAGGCGAGGCTTGACGGAAGAACCCGTAATGGTGATTGTAGGAGTGGTCGCCGCTGATTTAGGGCCGAGTAATCACTGTGATTTCGAGATTAGCGCGACGAGCGTTTAGCAAATCTATTAGGGTATTACAGGGAGTCTCGGCTTAAGAATGCCTGCTTCTTCTTCTTGTAATTAAGGAACGTGTTTTGTTCAAAATTACATCTTATTCTCTCTTTAATAAGTAATAACCATTTGTATGGTGTCTTGCCTAGTCATTTTTACTAGCGTCAAATGAGGTTCTAATGCTTTACCGCCAAGTTTAACATTTCAAAATGCGAATCTTTTGCAGTTAATTTTACAGTTTAATTTCTAAATTATTAAATTTTTTTTGTCCCTGAAATGATCTATAAAAAAAACAGTAGTTGTGATACAAAAGTAATGAACATGACAATTATTACAAACTACAATGGACACGCTTGCAAAAAAAGAAAAACACTCTCCTCACATACCGATTATTTGATCCAGCTCAGTAGACAAAGAAGTGGCAAAAGACAGTGGAAAAATTAGCGGCAAAGCGCCAGTCCCTAAAAGCAACAAAGCCAACCCTACCCAGAATAGACGGAACTCAGTCGCAAAAGCAAAGGCTAAAACACAGCAGCAGCAGCAGCAGCAGAAGGCCTTCGCCGGTCTAAAACTCGTTTTCGTTTTCGTCGCTAATTAGGCCCGTCGCTGCGTTTCTGGGTCCAAGAGCAGTAGTAGCCTCTTTGCTCTAGCATCGTCAACGTCGCGCGTCCGCGCACTTGTAGCCCTCGGAGGGGTACATAAATCCGATCGGCCGGAGCGTGAATCTAATGCTCGGTGGGCGGCCATATTGGATCGTGATACGGAGCCGCAATTAAGGCCCGAGTAGGCCACCCGGGCGAGCGTCGAGATAAGGTTAGTCCTCTCTCTTTCTCTCTCTTTCTTCGCCTCTTCTCTATAACTTCTTCTATCTCCTTTCGCTGCTCACTTGCTCTCGTGCGCGGGCTTTTATTTCGCTCTCGCTCGATGCTCGATTGTTGGGAGGGAGATGACTTGACCCCGGCAGGAAGGATGGGAGACTGCGGATCAATGAGTGCTGCAAGGTCGAGTCACGAGTAAGGAAAAACTTGGGATGCTGAACTTTCTTATTGATCTTTGATTGTTTCCGGTTGTTACGGCTTCGGGATTATCACGATAGATCACGTATTTATTAGACTTTTTTTTCGAAAATTCAATAACTTCATTAATTACAGTATACAAGTTTTATTTTGTAACATTTTAATTTAGTCGTCACAGTAATGATACATGAAAACTCACTCTATTGAAGGTGGATGAAACATAAATCAATGTAAATTCGAATTTTCAATTTTGGGAACAAGCATCAAGTAATGCAATTACGCAGCATAGGACTTTTGTACTTACGAGGCACACAATATGTTTACATTTTAAGAGTATACGACACATCTTTAACCGGTACTACTCTTTACCGACTCACTTGAAATGACTTAACCACTCCTTTAGTGCTATTTTATTATCGACAGCAAGCATCAGTAACGCCGTTCAGCATTCCGTGCTCTTTATGCTCATCGTACAGATTGTCGTCGCACCCAAATCACATTTAATTGAGACCTTGGGCATCGAAAAGCCTCGAAAATCGATCCGCGCGTGTCTTCTCGCATCCCTTATCCAAAAATCTCAGCCTCCGTTTCCGTCCGATCAGATAAATCACATGCAAATCCTGTCTCCCTCTCGAAAAAAGCAGCAGAAGCCTCAGCGCCCTAATGAAGATTAAGGAACGGCCGAAATAGAGAAGTCTAGGAAAAAGTCGGCCGCTAACGAGGAGAATTCCCAAATTGACGGGGCCTGCTGGATTTCTCCGCATATTTCGAGTGTCAACTCTCCGTAGGAGGTCCGCTCGAGTCACAGTAGCTCCGTTCGAGCTTCCGGAATTTCGCGCCTTAATTGATCGGGGACGATAAATATTTTTGCGCAATTTCACGCTACGACAAAGCCCTCTTCGCTTTGTCCCTTCCTCCTCTTCTGCTTCTTCTTCTTCACCTCCTCCTCCGCAGCTCTTTAGAGGGGCCTCATCTTTCAGGGCCCTTCGGGGCAGACGCCCCCTCGCAGACACGAAACGATCTGCGAGCGAGAGTCGGGCTTGTTGCCGCGCGAGAGGAGATATAAATCACCGCGTCATAAACAACCGATATTTCTCGTCGAATGTTTACCGAGTACGCTTTAAATGCCTTGTTAAAACAAACCTACGTCTTTTCCCTTCTTCTTCGTCTGCTGCTCCGTCTGTCTTTCTCCTCTTCCCTTGGCTTTCCTGCGTTTTCTGTCGCGCTTCTTCGCTTCGACTTTTTGCCCTTTTGCCAAGCCGAAGGCGATGCAAAATGAATTTCTGGTGAATATTGCTAAATTTTAAGTAAGGCCGCTGAGAGAGTACCATCAATAAAGGGTGAAATTCAAATTGAAAAAATTCAATGCTTCTTTTAATAATTTAGTGCTTGTAATTATCTGTTGACAGAATCGACTTTTTCTTTCAACATTTTTTGCAAAATAACTTCATTTCAGATTGAAACATTTAATGCAAGACTCGCGCAATCTACAATGTAAGGAAAACTGGTTAATGAGTTTGGCTGAAATTTACAACACTGTAAACATACCTGTAACACTCTTATACAAAAGTTTTAACTACTTTGATTTAAAAACTGTTTTTATTGATGGAGTAATTGTTGTTATATATTTCTTTAAAATCTTTGAAGATGATAAAAACTGTAACGGTGTTGAAAAAACACCGTAATGTATATTCCTTCTTACAGAAAAGTTTAAAAGTAATTGATCAAGATTGTATTTCATTCAGGTCATTTGTCAGTATTATTCCTTACGTGATATATTACTGTTATCTGATCTTCATCAAGTTTCTAATATCACCAACTAGTCAGACATTCGAGACATTGTTACTTTCAAAAGTACCTAACCTCGGCAAATTCAATTTTTAAGCAACTAATTGATAACAATATGTAATACTTGCACAGATCAGATCAAATATTTACTTTTCAACTGACTAATTACAGGCACAATTTGTCCTTCTTCATTTCCCGCAGCAAATTAAATAAGAAACAATTACCCGAACAAAGCTCGAGCCAGCAATAAGTATAAATAACAAGCCTTCCTTATTTCAACACTTACAAATCGGCCGATCCCCAGCCAAAGCAACTTTTGCTCGGGACTGTCGCGGCTGAATTTCAATATTGATGAATCGGCGAGTCGACGGCCTCGGGCCCGAATCGTTTCTCGAAATGAAAAAGCCGCCTGGCCGTGAATAATATCCAGGATTATAATGCGTGGTAATAGCGTTCTATCTATCGCGCAATTATCGCGAAATTTACTGACCGCGATTATTCGCGCCGTTTTCTCATTTATACCCGAGAAATGGGCTCCTTTTTTCCCCTGAGTTATTGAATTGATGGATCCTGGGATTGTCTTTGCGCTCGATTTTGCCTCGTGGGCGTTGTTTCGAGGACAAAGGAATTAAATGTTGCTCGTGAATAACGACGGGTCTAATTTTCGATTTTTATTATTGCAGGCGTTTCTTATCTAGTGCTCGTGGCGCGGGATTTATGGTTATTATTGTTGCTAGATGATTGTTTTTATACTGTGCGTCCTTACTGTTATTGTTGACAGTGATATTTATCTCGACGTTGGCAGAGTTTTAGATCGTTATTGCGTGGGTTGATAGTTCTTCGATCTCGTTGTTCAATCCCAAAATTAATAATATCAGATTCTATATTAATCATATCACTATTTATTTGAAACAAAACCTTTGGTTGAGAGAAGTAAGAAAGTTTTCATGACTAATTCTGACGTTAATGACAACATATTTTGTAATACATATAAATAATTGAGAGGCAGTAACAGTATCTTCGCCTGTATCTTTCGAATAAATTTAAAACTGTTCCATTTGAAAACTTAAAATTGTTGTATAAATTTCAAGTAACCAAACTTTTTCTAATTAATTAGAGACATATGATTAAGACGTAAACTACTCTAGTTTCACCTCGAATTCCTATCCTCTAAGCCATCATTCACTACGCAAAAGAAAACCTTATAAATTAAAAATTTAATCACGCATTGTAGCATCGAAGAAAATAAAATGCCCGAGCAAACAATTAATTATTCATACCTAAAGTAATTCACCCGAGGCTTTCACCTTTTCATCCTGAAGTTATCCTTTATTGCCTTGGCTCTTTTATTCTCGTTTCACGCTCGCACAACTACTTTATTCGCTGCGCGAGACGTAAGTTCTGAATCGTAGTTATTGATAAATCGTTCCCCGGTACCGTTCTGCGCGGCTCATAAGAGGATTGAGTTAGATTTCGCTCAGGGCTGCGGCGCCGGAATAAAAAGGGAGTTACGGTCGTGCCGTACCGGAACAGTCAATGAGAACCGCATTAACTGCGCCGCTGAGAGATGCTGTCTCGAAATTTTAATCTGCTGCTACGATCGTATTTTCAATTATTCCTGTGCGTTTGTAAGCAGGGAAAATCGAATTTATTATTTCTTTAAAGAATACATATTTTTAATAATACCTTTTTTTTATTTCCCAAATTTTAATAAATCAAAGCATTTTTTTAAAAAAACACTTAGGACTGTCTCGAGAAAGTCTTTAGTCTTGAATTTCTAACAACTTAGCTTTCAAATTTTTAGATTACTTAATTTATTTCTTAGACCAAAATCCAAACTTTTTCAAGCCCCAGATTAACATAAAAGATCGCTGAAAGTGAGAGGACACGCAGCGTGTACGCGTTGTGGGCGGAGATCTCGTACGGTTCAGGATCATCGTCAAGATTGAGTTATAGCGCGAGAGCAGACTGCTGTCTTCCTCTCTCTCTCTCTCTCTCTCTCTCTCTCTCTCTCTCTCCCTCTTTCTCTCGGGTCTCGCGCGATGAAATCGACGATAGACGAGTCTGTGCAAACTACGTACCTGCGCGAAAGTTAACTCGACGCCTTCGTGCAAGGTGCGCTCGGTTCGCCTATTATTTACCTACTTTGTAAAAGTTAACCTGGCTAGATAAACTGGAATTGCTACATCGATGCTATTTTCAGACAAGAGTTGATTGCTTATTTTCTGCAGCTTTTCGAACTTTAAGGTTTTATAAAGTATACAGATTGAAAAGCGACTAATACTAAAAATTAAAAGTAAAAGAACGAACACTAAATTTAGTTTGATCTAAATTTTAAATGTTTTTAAATTTATACTAAAATGCTGGGAATTCTTTACATCTAAAAGTAAAAGACTTCGATTCCTAGAACCGCAGATATTTTTAGAATATAAGTAGCAAAAATCCATATTTTTAATATTATAGTACACAGCTGATCACGAGCATTGTTCTTCTATCAACTCTTGGCCAAACTCAAAAATCTTCCAGATAACGATCCGAGAAAAAATCATTTGGTTCCCGCGTCCTTGGCGTAATCTCCGCAAACTACTCGGACCTTCTTCCCCCAGGGCGACCTTTGTGTCCTGCGGTACAGTTCGTGCGGCACACAATGGCCGCGCTTTTGCTCTTCAGTGTCTTTTCCCAGGAGCGCGACTCGCCTTCTCTCTGCAATTCCGAATCGATCGTATCTACTGGACCGTGGAATTCGCGAGCGCGGTGCAGTAGAGACAAAGAGGGAGAGAGAGAGAGAGAGAGCTCAGGCAGGAAAAATTCGTGAGGCGATTGTTCCTTCGTTTTGTTTTGCGCTGCGAGGGAGGAAACTGGAGTGTAGTTTTGCGAGAAAGCGGTTGATTGAGTTTAGATTATTTTGGAATAGGGACGGAATAGGGAAAGCAGGTGGAAAAAATAGAAAAATTGTAAGTTAAAACGAAATTTTCAATTGTTTTATGCAAAAGAAAGAAAAAGGATTGTTGTTTTAGTCTCTTATGCAAACGGATTATTCTTCTCCATTTTATGCAGAAAAGTTCTGCACAACAATGCACCCATTAAAGTCAGTATTATAATTTTACACAGAAAAAGAGCGATTCCTATAAACTACCCAGCCGTGAAAAGAGTTTTATCACCAATTACAATAACAATCTTCTTCCCCAGCAAAACTTGGATTATACACGACACGGAAAAGCCCAGAAATAAACCTCTCAACCTCTTCGCATTTCCTCCTCTCGCTCAATGCAGCTCGGCTACATTATTTACAAGGGTGAGGGCTCCCTCCCTCCCCTGGGCAGACAATGCGGCTCTCGCGGCCATCTTTCCTCGTTCTCCTTTTCTCTCTCCCCCCGTTTTTTTGTCCCTCCGCCGCTCCATATGGAACAGGCGTCCGCCTCCCGAAGGACGTCCCCAAAGGTAGCTTCTTCCACCTTTTAAAATCCAGCGGTCCCACGAGAGAGACACCTGGATTTATCTTCCGAGCGCCGCTGCCGCTTCTTTGTCGCTCGATTTTATATTGTCTTTTAAGGGTTGCTCTTTGCATGCTTCGCCGACGCTTCTGATGCTTGTTTTCGAGGAGAGCGGAAAGAAGTCATCGCAGCTTCATAAATTTATTCGCTTCTTTTCTGGGCGATTGGAAGTGTGTCTTTCCTGAAAATTGGCGCATTATTGGCTTGTCGGAGGGAATAATCGAATGTTCTGTGTGGCATTCGTTTGAGTAATTATTTTATCGACATTTTGATATTTACCTTTTCATTTCATCAATGAATTTCCTTACATTCCCTTTAATAGAATTATTTTGATTAATCATTAGGAAAATAAAGTGAAATTTTAATTAAAGTCGAGAATTCTTATCTTTTTACAATTCGAGAAGATAGACTTTTCCTCTATAATAGAAAGAGCTAAAAAAATTTCATTTAAAACCTCAATTTCGCAAGCGCGCTCTTTCTTCCTCGAGGGATTTTCGTGGGTTACCCTCGTATCAAAGAAGACTCAGGAGCAGCAGCCGAAGAAGAAGAAGAAGGAGCGAAGGAGGCAGAATAACGAAACGTCGAAGAAAAAAAAGGAAAAAAGGCCCGACGGTGGGGAGTCGGACTTGCGCACAGCGTTACAACCCAGGCAGAATCTAAAGAAAGATTCTCTCCTTAGCCTTCGCCTTCCCGGTGCGTCGTCGCGTCGATAGCGAGCGGTTTGTTCGATGCCGGGAGAGCTACCGAGTCCCTGTATAAAGCAACTCGACACCGCTATCGCGCAGGGAGAGGAGGGAAGGTCCTCCTTTTTTCACGAATTATCCAACCGGCGCATCGCTTATTCGTGTTATCCACTTTTTAACCTTTTTCGAGAGAGAGAGAGAGAGAGAGAGGTGAGGCAGAGGGAGATTCTTTGTTCGCGATGGTGGTTTCTGCGAAAAGAATGGCCAGAGCTTCCTCGATCTTGAGCTGGTCAGGTGGTTTTTTGCTCGCTTTGGGTTGCGTTGGCTTGGTTTATTCCGCCCTTTGGCTACTGCTCGAGAGAAGTGGAGGGAGATGGGACAGTGGTGTTTTTGCATCTTGATTTCGAGTTTACTATACTGACTCTGTTTGGCTCCAACAGAAACAGAATTTTTTCTTTTAACAATTGATCTGATTTTCAGTAAATTTAATATTGATTTATTTAGCAACACTCGGGTAGCTTATTTCAGAATTTTACATCATTTAGTTCCTCTTAAACAGCCAAAAATTGCAATTAAATATCCAAAGGAGACTCCCGACAATAAATAAAAGGAGTGAAAAAATACTCGGAGCACCGCAACAATTGAAGCGTCGCAAATCCCTCTCATATTTATTGGGGACATTAGTCTCGAAGCAAACGACGGCCGGAGCATTTCGCGTGCGAGAAACGGAAGAGAAAAAGCTCGGCGGAGCGTCCCGGGGCGAAATATCGGCGAAAAACTCGCTCACGTTTTGTATTCCAGAGTGTATAAATTAGAGGCGGAGGAATTGAGATGAGAGCCGCGTACGTCAGGCGAATCATTTTAATGGATTGCGGTGAATTGGCTTTTTTCGTCGCGAGCCGCCGCGATCCCGTAACAGGCAGGAGAGGAATAAGATGAACCCGAGTAAAAAGATCTGGATGATAAATTTTTCTCTCTGTGCCGAGGAGAACCTCTGCAAGTTTTCATTTATTAATCGTTTATTCTTTCAACTTGCACCTTCGCAGATACTGTAACGGGAAGAAGCTAAACTCGGGAAAGAGAAAGAGCAGATGCTCATCGACTTATCTGGCAGCGTAAAAGAAAAAGGGCGAAAACGGGCACATATAGAAAAGCAGGTATAGTCGAGTGCTCGATAAGCGAGGGGGCGAGCGAAAGGAGTCGTGAACATTCGCGCATTATCGTGTGGACGAATCGTCGGACGGACACACCGCTATACATATAGGCTCCGGCATTCAAGAAAGAAGGGAGTGAGAGAATATACCAGGATCAGCTTTCACGGCAACATTGCACTGCGCCGCGCGACGATGAAAAAAAACTGCGCCTCGTTCTTCTTCTTCGTCGCGATGTGTCGCTGCGTTCGCCGATTCTCTGCTTCCTCTTCTTCTTCTGCTTCTTCTTCGGCTGCTTTGGACTTGGATGCTCGGATCGCTTCGAAGACGGAAGAAGATAAAGTGAGAAAATGTGGCGAGAAGGCCGACGCAAGGTGCGTTTCAAAAGAAAATAAAGGCTCTCGGAAGAGGGTTGCAGGAAATTGAATTTTAAAATGATAAATTGCTGGAGTAAATGTAGGAAATGAAATATTAAGAATTTCAAATTCATTTAGAACGTAAGTTTGCCATCAACTTGTAAAAATAGAAATGCGCCTACTGGCCAATTGATATTTCTTAGCCAGTATGCACATCCCTCTCGGAGAATAAATCCCTTACGCAGAAGCAAAGAACTCAGACCAATAGCAGGAAGCACCGGGACAAGGGATAACATAACATGGCGATTCTCGGTCGCAGAAAAAGCGGAATCGCGAATCGAGGAGAAGAGAAAGAGAGAAAGAAGGACGCTCGTGAGAAAGATAAAGGGAGCGAGTCGCTCGGAGTAGGAGGGGCGCGGTCCGCTGCGTTCCGCGGCGCGACGTTTGACAGAACAAAAGACCATCGACCGCCTTTCTTTTCCCCCTTGCCGAACGCATCCTTATACACTCGCCATTCTCCCAGCATGGCCGAAATGGCGTACTTTCTTTGCCAACGCCGACCGCCGTTTGTTTATACCTGAATTGGTAAGGAGCCTAACTGTTTTTTCCGAATTCGATCGGTTTTTACGTCCGGAGAAAGTTTCGCGAGGGTTTTGTTGCTTTTTCGAAGCTCGGCCCTTGCAAGATGGGTTAGAATCGAAATTGTTGTACGCGCAATATATTTTCTCATTGTTTATTATCTAATTAGAATAAAAATCTAAATTTACCCAATATTTTTTATACCGATTTCTTTTATGAACTTGACAAAAAGTTGGTTTTTCAAAATTTCTGCAACTGCAAAATTAGAACTGCACGTACATAGTAATTTGCTGCATGCTTAGCTTTAAAGCTTTAGCTACAAGATTCAAGTTCCTTAACTTCTGTGCATCACAACAAATGGTATAATAAATTCGATATTTTACGAGATTGTACTTTTATAATGAATAAGCAATATATAAGAAACGTCCTTGCTTTCATAAAGATTAAACAGATTAGATAAAATATCTTCTAATAATTTTTACCGGAATAAATAATTTTGCAAAATGATTTTGGGTTGGCATCAATCTCATAACGAGTTTTTTGGCATTAAAAACGAAGAAAGCTACAATAGCAAAAATAAATTTAACAATTTTCTTGTTGCAGCTCGACCAATGAATTTCTTTTCGTCCGCAAGTTTACGAGCTCGGATCGAGTGCACCGTTATTATACCATTCCCCTCTTCACGAAAAACTGGCATTTCCAAGTTTAGCGGGTAAAAAGCTGCCACGGCGTATGCAAAGCAGAGGCTCGCCTTATACACTCGCCTTTTCGGGCGCCGATTATTATATATGCCCGAGACTCATTAAATATTAACGAGAGGCTCAATTTCTTCATTTCGCTGATGACTGCCCTCGAAAACACACACTCGCTTCTCTATTACGAGCTCATTTGCCTTTTTTTCCTCCCTAGTTTTCCCTCCTCCTCTGTCTTTTGGTCGCGGAACCGCATATAGATTGAAAATTAACTTATACGAGCGCCGGCGAAATATACGGCCTGCGCTCTCTCTTGCTCCTTTTTCCCTCTGCGTCAGCGAAGGAAAGAAGCTGAGGGAGAGAGAGAGAGAGAGAGAGAGAGGAGGAAGGATGTAAATATAGGATAACTCGCCTTCTTGCTTTTGCTCGCGACGTTAAATCTTTAAATACCCAATTTGATGCTAATTAGCCACTTGGCTCGCTTCGCACTTTTCCCTTTTCCTCTCTTCGTCCTTCTCCCGCTCGCGAGTTCTGTCTTTCGACGGCTTAGGTTATTGGCAAGCGCGCCGACCTTCGGTTATTGTAACCTTCTGCCAACGGTACGTACCTGCGTGAATGAACTTATTTCGTTCAAGGTGCCGTTAATATTTCCTGTGTACGAAGCTCTACGATGTAATCTGAGATCATTATTTTTTTCTTAGATTATGTAATAGGTTAAAGGAACAATAAAAATTTTCACCAACCGGTTTTCGAAAATAGCACTGTAGATATACTTGCGTTTTTACCAAGCGGCTAATCTGGTGAAAAAATACACAACTTTATCATTTTTTGTGAATACCTTTATTTCAGCACTTTAGCAATATTAGATTTTTTTAGCCATCTTGATTGCCTATCTATTAGATGGCACGTGGCAATAATAATGCGCAAATCATAATCACCCGAATATCTTTCAAAGCTTTCATTTATTGACAACAAATAAATAGTTTAAATTAAAATACATAATACGGAATTACAATATTTTACATATTACACTACTTATCGTAAAACGTTATATAAAATTTGACGAATTAAATAAAATTGCATCAATTTTCTTTAAAAGTCAAAAAAAATCTCCTTGATTACTTTACTTAGGAACGATTTCTTATGCGTGTTTCCAAATAATGTTTTCTCCAAGCTTTATTGCTGCATTATTCACTGACGATTAGACAATGTTTAAGCTTTACGTCGCTAACACCTCGCTATTTATATTTACAGAATGCCAACATCGACACACGAAATAAAAAAAAATGCACGCACTTCTCGTTCCACTTGCACATTGTTTGGCCCGCTACAGTAAGTGAGATTATCATGCACGATTACTACCGTACACTCTAGTCGTTTAATTAATATATACTCCTCGTTTTTTGTAAAGTTGGCACGTTGCTAAAAACATCCATACGATTTGAAAAAGTATCTACAACTTGGCGGCGTGACCGCTCGCCCTTATTCTTAAGAAAACTATCACCTAAGCCTTTGGTAATTCGGATATGCATGGAACTATATTTCATCATCACTTGACTTTTCGACGAGAGTCTTGTCGACGGTAAAGTACGTTAATGTTAGACTAACTTTATTCCCGCCATTTATGCGACTTGCTATGCCGTAAATTATTTTTTCTTATGTGCGTGGAAGCAAATCTAACTAACCAATGATTAAATAACGTAAAATCACATTCTATTAGCCATTCCAAATGTAAATGTATAAAGTTTTAAGGTTTTTGATCGTTGCGGAATAGTGGATTCAAATTTCGAGCTAGAAACATATTTTTCGGTTTAATTTGTTTCGCAAGATCTCGTTTCGAAAATCTCTTAATATTCAGGACCTT
The DNA here is from genome assembly GCA_035582975.1 of Ormyrus labotus. Lineage (NCBI taxonomy): Eukaryota > Metazoa > Arthropoda > Insecta > Hymenoptera > Ormyridae > Ormyrus > Ormyrus labotus. The sequence goes on from JAWWEO010000036.1 coordinate 12,167,440, forward strand.
GAGCAAAATATAAAAGCTTTCTTTTCCTTAATCACTAAAATCGTGATATAATTGTGATAGCTTTTGACAAAAATCTCAGTAAAATCTAAGAGAAATGAACGCGACTCTCACAGTGATGCTCCAACTAATACTGATGATGGCAGTCGTCACAGGCAGTCGTCACTCCACCTTCGGCACACATAACTTAAAAAAAAAAAGAAACGAATCCTGCCATTTGCCTGTCAGTCTTTCAGCGGTCTGCACAAAACTTAAAAATACCTCTGCCCCAAACAACATTATATACTTCTGAATAAAAAAACAAGACACCTAAAAATAAATCTGTATACTAGCATAGAGCCATATCCCCTGCCCCTGCTACAGTACAAAGCATGATGAAGCAGCCCGCACTGTCTGTCAACCGGCGTCCACAGCAGCGGCCTTCCTCCCGCATCAGTAGAGGTCGGAGAAGGAGACCTGGGAGTTTTGCAGGTGGTGCAGCGCGTGCAGCTCCTCCATGGACGTCGACGGCATGCTGTTGCTGTCGGCTAGGAGGCTGGCGCCGCCGGCCCCCAGCCCGGCTGGCGAACCTCCGCCCGTGCTGGAGGAGGCTGGGGTGCCTGGACAGCCGCCCACGCTGCCACCGCCGCCACCCTCCTGGCGCATCATGTTGCGCCGCCACTTGGCCCTGGCGTTTTGGAACCAGACCTGATCAAGGCCAAGAGCACCAAGTTAGTTTGCGGTTCGAGGTCAGGATTAAATAAATTGTTAGAGGTTCGCGAAAAATCTAGATCTAGCAGGCTCACGGGCTATTTCAGTAATAGTTTAGTAATCGATTTCAAAAATAATTCAATTAAAAATTCTAATCGACTTTCTAAACGTTGATAAATTGTTCGAATCTTATTTTAATGAGGAAGCTTAATCTACTTAAATCTAGATTGAAAGTTAAAAGGCTTGCAAGACTGCAGATTTATTCTAATTATTTTCAGAATTCTAAAGTTGCACAAGCTCTTGACACAGACCGTATACTCATTTAATTTCAATTGCAGCTATATTTTTTTTAATTGGGTTCTCCTATTTTGTTCAACATCATTCAATAGGTTTACGTCAGCATTAATTTTGTTATTGTAATTGAATAAAGGAAAGGAAACGATTCTTCACGAAAACAAATCTAAATAAATGAAGTTTCACTTCAAAATCATTTCACCTGCAGAACCCTTTTGGACAGCCCCGTCTTTTGTGCCAGTTGCTTGAGGTCTTTGGCATCCGGATTCTGATTAATGGCGAAGTAGCTCTTCATCGTGCGCAGCTGATGATGCTTGAAGCTCGTGCGCATGCGCTTAGTGCGCTGACTTTGATGCACTTGACTACCTGGTGAACCCACTGACGCATCATACGCGGCCAAAGACTCCATCGACGAAGACAGTTCCGTTGGATGTAGTAACTCTGACATGAAAAAAGGAATACCAATTTTTTATACACTTGGAGAATATTTGTGTATGAGGTGGATGGAGTGAAACTTATAAGATCGTACAATTAAAATACCAATATTACATTTCCAAAAAACAAAATACTAAGGGAAAGCGGAGGAATATGCCACTTGGGGAAGACGCCACAACGCAACAAGTGCTTGGTAGATGTGCTTATTATGATTTTCTTATTTAGTAGCCTAAATATTTCAGGATTTTAGCATCATTATCAGCTTCTTTTCGAACAGAGTCGAAACTGATAGCTAGCTCTCGATCTACAATTTGCAACAAATTGAAACATCATTCTTCATGCTTGATTTGTAATATCGTTAAGACTAAAAAGACGTAAATTAGATCATTTAATAAACTTTAATAAACCTTAAAATTAAATTTAACCTTGAAGTTAAATCTTGTTTGTAAGTATGTGGCACCTTCCCCACCAGTGCGGGAAAGATACCACTTTCACGTCATAAAGTTCAATTATTATTAATTATCAATTAATGGGATTTTTTTCTAAAAATTGTTATGTATTTATTGGTTTATTGAATTCTTTATACAATTCAGTTAAAAAAATGTTATTTCATTAATTTTTGAAATATTTATTTCACTTCTTCCCCACTTTATCTTATATTATTCTGATATAGTTAAAAATAAGATTAGTAAACTTCAGAGCGTAGGCTGTATTTCACAAATGGATTACTGAAAAATTCAATGGACAATGCCAAGTTAGACAAACTACATAATTCATCCCACTGCACAAAGTACAGACGGAACTCAACAATAGCAAAGCCAGAAACAAACTCATGAAAAATGAAAGCACGACGAAAAGCAGCAGTAGCAGCAGCAGCAGCAGCCGAGCGAGTGCAGTGCTCGAGAAGAACCGTTGAAGTCTGAAGAGTTTCACCTTACTTTCCCGTTGAAAAAAAGCTCGGCGCAGTTCGGTGCAGTCTTTAGCTATTCTTTTCAAGTGCGTCACGGGGCCGCTTAATTGCAGGCGCTACTTTTAATAAAGCAAAGGCGGGAGGGACGATAGTCCGTTGTTTCCAGACTATCGAGCAGACGCGAATCCGGGCCGGATTATTATTTGCCCACTTGAGGACGACGAGTACACAGAATAGTCGTCGAGCTCGGCAAATACTCGCGATATCGCGCTCGGACAGAGCAAATTCTGTCGACCCCCTTTTTGTATGCGTTAGCTTTCTTTTCTTTGCACTCGGCTCTTCTTTTCTTTCCTCTCCCGTCTATGAGACTCGAGCTTTCTTCGTGTCTGCATGTAAGCGCGCCAATATTTGTGTTTATTGGACTTTTTATGCGGGGCTCGTGGCGCAAAAGCAATCTAGTAATCGTATAAAACCTTTATTTAAAAAAATAAAAGAAAAAAACTTGGGTGAATTCTCGAAAAAAGTAGCTACGACACATGTTTAAGCATCGAAATTCAGTTTACTCGTAATTCAGCAAAAGACACGTCTAAAAAAAGCTCACCCCTACACCGCTGTATTTTTTTTCGCCCTGCCGACTGGCTCTTCCATGTTTGCTAAAGATTTAGAGCCGCTCGGGCCCTTGGCGTTTCTATATTTCCTTTCCTCTTTTTCATTCTACCCGACTGACTCCTGATCCGCTCAATTACGCGACTGGCCGCGCCGCGTGTTTGCCGTCCGTCTCTGTCTTTGCAGCGGCAGCGAGATTCGTACTTGCCAATTACTTACGCCCCTTTTATCGACGGCAAACAGAATCGATAAATTTGCAAACATCGCCGATGCGTATCCCTCCCCTGCCTGCCTTATGTTTCGCGTGCGGATTCGCTAGAGTGAAGAGTTCTTTTTTTTGGCTCTGCTCGGTTGCGCCTTTCGTTTTTGGATCTGTAATGCGCACTGAGCTGTGTCAAGCATTTTTAGCTGTTTGAGTAAATTTTGTATTTATTTGGTGCTCGGCTGCGGTGGAGGCTATAGATTTATGGAGCTTATCGGCTGGAGGGAGTTTTTTTTATTTCAATTTACAGTAAAATTGGGAATTTTTTAACTTTTTTATTGGAAAATAGAAAAAGAAATGAAAATTATTAAGTTTGAAATTAATCTGAAATGACAAAAATAATATTTGGACTAAAAAAGAAAGAAGCTGTGAAAGAACAAGTTTTTATACGACCCCCTTTAAATTCGCATCTCCTCGGGAGAATTTTCAGTGCCTCTTCTTTCCCCTGCGAGTGACATCACGCCGGCAATACAAATCCGCATCCCCGCTTGGAATTCCGCGAAAAGCATCATTCATACAAGAAAATTCATGTTGCTCCTTTTCGCTTCCTGCATACAAGCCTCTCCACTCGGTCCGTATCGCAAGAAACCTCCATCTCTCTCGCTCATACAAAAACGGAGCAACAAAGCATCCGAGAGCCTCGCGATCGAACAGAATGCACGACGAGCACGACGACTCCGCGGCTTTTGGCGGCGAGATCTCCTCCGTGGAAGCGGCCGGCAAAAAAGGCGGCCAATTATATACAAAAACAGCGAGACGGAAATGCGTCTCTCGTAAATCCCTCCCTTTCTTACGGCTCGTCAAATCGCGCGCGTAAGCGATCGAGCAAAATGACGACCGGCTGCTCGGGGAATTTTTCGCCGAGTCGGCTTTTGAAGCGTTTTTCACCGCGCGCTTGGAGGAAATTGACGCGCGCCGAGAGCTCGCGAAATCACCCCGGCAAATGAAAAATTCTAGGTATCAAGTCTTGACAGAGATGAGAAAATATGGCGACGGCATGCTAAGCAAGATGGAGGCTCACAGCATTTTCTTCGCTTGCTGTGCGACGATCACTCGAGGGATCAGTGTAAACTTTTCATTATTTCATAGATAATGCTAAATCTGTAAATTTAATTATTTGAAAGCTAAATTTTTAAAGTTAATTCGTCAATGAAGCGAATCATCAAGGACCGACTGCTGTGAGGTTAAGTAAATCTTGTTAAAAATTTAAAATAGAAACAGTTGCCGAATAGCAAAGTCAGATTCAGCTCTTCAAGATGCATTCGATCTTTGTTTCTGCATCGAAAACCAGGCAGAAAATGGATTCAGCGCTCGGACTTTTTCGGCCTCACGCACCGATAAAATCGTATAATTTATTTAAACAAAAGCGTTTTCTCTCTTTGGGTATCGAAAAGCGATTTCTCTCGCATTCCTTCCATATTTCTCGACGACGTGCGCGCATCTATCACCATTTGCACGCTCGCGCAGTCGCATCAGCAATTGTAATACCCCGCTCTCCCGCAAAAATTCCCCCGTCCCGATAGATCGATCTCTCCCTCCGTGCGAGAGCAGAATTTCGCAAGCGGTGTGTGTGTGTATAGCCGCGCCGATCGACACCGAAAAAGAGAAACGCGCCGCGAGGCAAGAGAGATTGCGAGAGAATTTAAGGGGCTGCTAGTCGCCGAGACTTTTTCGTAAGTGAAAAAAGGAAAATTCACGAGGACTGCAAGACTTGAGTTTGGCGGAGCGGTTCAGCTGCTCTCGGTGAATAAATAACGCTGCGGAGATATCTTTTAGAGAAATTCGATTTCTAGAGTGCTGTTTCTAAAGAATAATCGTAGTGCATTTTTAGAATTGTTCGGTGCTGATAATTAAGGACCCGATGGCAAGCAGGACGAAAACAAAAATATTCATTCGCATAGGTACGCAAAGAAATTTAGAAAGTTGTGCTTCCTTTTTTTTCGTAATACGAAACCGTACATTTTTTTTGGTAAAAAATTGAAAGTCGCCGCCAGCACATTTGACAGCAGATCCTCGGCATTATTTCCGGGCGAAAAAGGCAGCGGCCTGTCGCGCATGCGAAAAAAGCTCCTCCGGAGACGTGTCATCAGAATTTCCGTCGTGTCCGCGTATGTAGATGCCGCGGCGAAATCAGAAAGCGAGAATCGAGCTTTGAAGAAGAAGAAACGGAGGAAGAATGGGGAAAGGCGGCTCGGAGACAGTGATAGATGGGTATCGGCGGCGAGATGCATCGATTGGTCGGCTCGCGCACGGAAAAGAATGCCGCCGCGGACCAATGCGTGCTCGCCGGGACCGGAATGGCCGCTCGCCTGCCGAGGCAGGCCAGCTCTTTTCTCGCTCTCTGTCGCCGAGCGACACTCCGAGCACTCGATTCCGAGCGAGGCTTACTTCTGCACGGTACAATTGAAAAGTTTCTCCGATACAAGCTATGATGCCATTATTGTTTATAGTCTTAGATTAATATGTTCAAGATGATTCGATGTGCAGCAAAGCTTCTGCCAGAAAGAACCTCTTTGTCGATATGCACCTTCGCACAAGCCGTTAACAGGGGGTCGAGCGACTTGTCGAGATAACGCAGGCACCTGTGCGTCACGCGTTCTAGTCGTTATTATTGCCCTCGCGGAGCCGAGGACGATGATCGATCGGCCGGCCACCTTTGCGAACGTGTCTCGAGGCGAAAGAAAAATGTTCTAAGAATGCCGAGCAGAAAATCGAGACCAGACCGTTTGCGGTAACGCGCTTTTTTACGCCGCGTTCTTTTGATAATCAGTGCAAGTTTTTGTCGGAAGGGAGAATGGAAGTTATGATTTAGAAGTTCGGATCGGAATTTTAATTTGACAAGGTGAATGCAGTAATACGTGTTTTGAAAGAATTTCTAGTTATTAATCATTCGCAATAAAGTCTAGGTGCGTTTATCTTAAAATCTCGAGCGCAAAAGCTGCGCTACGTTTGTGAAAAACTCACCAAGAGCACCTGCAGCGAGCCTCATTGTAACGGGCAGTTCCGAGCCAGCGACTTCGGAGAGCTTCCTCTTCCTCGGGCGACCCTTCTGGACTCCTCCAGTGTTGCCGCCGCTGGACGTGATGGGGCTGTGCTCCGCGGCGCTGTAGTACCCAGGCAGGGGTGACACCCCCGGCGATCCCAAGTCCTCGACGCTGCCCGACGTGCTGCCGTAGTCCGTTGCACAGCAGATCAGCTCGTAGTGCGGCCTGTACCGTTCAACGATGTTAGAGCCGCACTCGAAAATTCATTTAATGGCGCTCGAAATCATAAAGTTAAAAGAGCAATTAGGGCACGATCGTATTAAAAATGTACGAAAGCAGCTAGTTTTTCTGAAAAATAAAAAGAACGCCCGCGACATTAATTATTGCCATCTGTGAAATAAATTAAGCTCAAAAGATCAGCGATCACGCAGGTGCCATTACCGTCTTGGTTCCTTAAAAACCCCCTCGACCGGGCCGCAAAAACTCTCAAGAGCATCTATCGCGGGAACATTACCGCAAAAATTGTAATCGAATCGGCGTGCATCGTCGCAAAACACCTGTAGCCCATAAATTACCCGCTAACGGCGCAATTACGGCTCTTAATTGTTTTCCCCTCGGCGTTTTCTTGCTCCCAAAAATCCCCGGTAACGGAGCGCGTTTTTGCCGGAGCGTCATACCTGCAGTAAACGAGGCCGTCCCTCTGTCCGAAATGGTCGCCCTTGTTGAGCGGCGTGCCGCACGAGGCGCACGTGAAGCAGGCCACGTGGTAGACCAGGTCCCGCGCACGCATCACCAATTCCGTGGCGGAGATACCCGCGCGGCAGCGGGAGCACCGAGACACGGCGAACAGCCTGCGGAGAAGAGCGTTGGCTTAGTTTTTTGCTCATCGAGAGAGAGAGAGAGAGAGGAAGCTTTTTTTCGGAGCTGGCTTGACGGCCTGGACGGAGATTGATTGGAGTAACTGTTTTTCGTGGAATGCGACGGGTTTTCTGATAAATTTTCGTTTTTTCACATGCATTATCAGTCGAAGCAAAAGTGAATTAATGAGTTGTGGAATTATTCGGTGGTGTTTAAATAATTCAAAATGAGGTTTGACTAAATTTATGAATGCACTTATTATTATTTGCAATTTACGCAAACAAAAGTATTAGGTATTACGTAGAAAAGGTAGCTTCCAGCTGAGGAATTGTAAATAAAATGCCTCTAAACGTATGTCTACCTGTGCACCAGGGACAAAGAGCCCAGTGTACAAACAGAAGAAAGTTAAGATAAGGACAAAGGGGATAAGCGCGGCCGTCTCTGTTACTGAATCTATCGAGGCTGCATTGTAAGAGAGCAGGCGAAGGAGCGAAAAAAAGCAAGGAAGAGAGAGCAGAGCAATCCGATGCATATTGCATGGACCGTCTCGCTCCCTCTCTCTCGTTGTTTTCTCCCCGTAACGAAGCAGAACCGCGCCAAGATACGCGCGGAGATGCTTCCTGCTTCTCCCTCCCCGAGCATTCGTTAGGTGCACGTATGTAAGCCGTTCGAATGCTGGAGCCGTCAATTCCAGCGACGGCCTACTTTTATTGTCCCCTTCGCGCAGCGTAGCGTAATCGGCGATTTTTCTGCCGAGGCAGCTCGCGTGGGTGGATTATGGCTGGACTAGTTTTCGCGCGATATTTGCATAGAGGTAAAGAGACGTTTTTTTTGGTTTGGTGTTGGTTATATTGGAAAGATCAGAAAGTGCTGATAGGATCGGCAAATGGAAAACTCAATCGTCAAATAAGATGTAAGAGCAGTCATGTAGGAATATGGTAACTAATAGTTCAAATTCATTCGTTTTGAGCAGTAAACGAGATTGCAAGTCCCACCCAGGTTTCATTTGGTATCTACTTTGAAAATAAATTAGATGACTTGACATTGAAAAATTTTGGTAATTTTGATCTCGAAGCATACCTAAAATGCACTCGAGTATATATGAATGTCGCTGCAGCAGGTGGCCATTAGTAGAAATTTTGTGTGGTCCCAAAATGCTACTATGCAAATTTGGCTCTACCGCCATAAATACCCTGGATGGTTCTTACATTAATTAATTTCGTGCATTTGATCTTTTTTGAATCGCAGACTCTTTGTATTAACTTTTGCTTTATCTAACTTTTGTGTTTAAAAGTGAATTATACTTAAAGTGACTTCTCAGAACCATGCGCCTTATCTTCTTCACTGTATTATTAAAGTTAAAGTACAGTTTTCATTATTAAGAAGGAGAACTGTTAGTTTAGCTAGAAAGTACAGTTTTTGATACGTGTTGTAAGCAAGCCATAAAAACTGAGCTTGTTTCCCCCCAGCATTACCTATAATAATCCTCCTTGCAGTAGATATTTCCATCCCTGGCGAAGCAGGTGAGCTCCGCGGCGAGGGGCAGCCTGCAGTGACAGCAGCGAAGACATCCGCAGTGCCAGGGCCGGTCGGCGGCGCGGAGGTACCAGCGCTCGGCGATCTCCTGGCCGCAGCCGCCGCACGCCAGCGCGGACGCGGAGGAGGCCTGGGGCCCCGCGGCCCCGCCGCCCCCGCCGGAGGGCTCGTCCTGAGCGCAGGGCGCGCCGCCCCCACCCTGCCCGTCCGCCGCCGGCGGGGTGCCGCCGCCGCAGCCGACCTCCTTCAGCATTGCGGGCTGGCGAGGAGGACGCCCCGAGGCCGAGAGGCTGCCGAGTGCTGCTGCTGGCTTCCTGGCATCGCTTTAGGGGCTGAGAGACCTGAGGGCAGTTTCAGATTATAACCAACCTTTTCGAAGTAAGTATCATGAAAAATAGATTCAAATGTTTCTTCAAAATCCATGTACCTGTATTAGTTTTGTATTACAAAGTTACACTGAGAGAAAAATTTAGTAAAAATTACCATACTGCCTAGTAAAGTCGCCACAGACTGTCAAAACCGAAAAAATTACCATACTTTATAGGAAAATTTACCAAACAGTATAGTAAAATTTCTTAGATACATAGGAAAATTTACCAAACAGTCTAGTAAAATTTCTTATAAAGTATAAGCATTTTTTGGGTTTTGACAGTCTGTGGCGGCTTTACTAGACAGTATGGTAATTTTTACAAGATTATTTGTAATTTTTACTATATTTCTTCTCTCAGTGTACTGTTCGATACTTAATTTTTATGATTAACCGAGTAACAAAAGTCATTATTTTAGCAATTTTATTAGGCTAATTTTATTATGCCGCAATCAAGGATAAACTTGTCAAACTATTAAATTATTACTGAACGTGTTGTTGTTCATGCACATAAGAATCGTACACTTAAATATTGCGCACAAATTAGCATTGTTAAGATTTTTACAGTGACATTGGGCTATGCTAAATTGTGCAAAATTATAATGTGTAAAATTCTTAGGTACGTAAACAAACCAATGTCAATTACATATATAAATATAATCTAATCAAAAACATACCCTTTTACCAACTAGTACACGGAGAAAAATGTTTAAGTAAAAATTCCTATCATTTTTATTAAAAATTCCTCTATTGTATACCAACCTGTAGACAAACTGGAACTATATTAAATTTTAGTATACAGCATAGCAAAATTTGAGATTATCAAATTTTGCTATACGGTATATCAAATTTTACTACGCCACATATTAAAATTTATACGTATTCATTTTCATAAAAATTTTTAATGCAGTGTATTCTTCAATGATCATTTAGCCTTATTTCACTTTTTAAATTGCGTTAATTATTTATTTTACAACTATATTTGGTAACTTATCTGCATATGTTTGTCTGCATATGACGTATTTGATTGTAAATTTTTACTACATTATAAAGTATTTTTTGATATAGAATTTACTTAAATTTTACTATACCGTATATAATTTTTACTATATTATACAGCATTTTTTGATGCATTGTCTATTAAATATTCATACAAGTATATTAAATTTGCTGCATGAATCAAGTTTGGCTCCCGATTCATAAAAAATATAGCAATTTTAATTTAAACATTTTTCTCCGTGTACTATTTCGAAATTAGAAACTCATTGTAAGATTGATTTTGGTGTGTCAACAATGTCTCGATAGCGAACGTTTGGCTTGAGTACTATACTTGTTAGTTTTATCGATAAGATAAAAGTTAAAAATTATAAATTCTCAGACCTTCAACTATTATGACTAAACTTCGATTTTGGTAAAAAATAAAATTTTACCTTTTTCCTCGTAAGACCTAAGTAGCTTAAAAAATTGAACCTATCTAAGTACAAAAAAAAATGTCCAGGTTGAAATACATATAAAATTCCACCGCCAAGTGGACCTTAATTTCTCCCTAAACTAATTTTCGACTCGAAAAAAGCAGCGAACCTCCCTCTTCTCACAATGAACAACCGACAACTCCCCATAACTTCCCGAATCCTTCTCCTTCCAGGGAGAACCACGACCAGTCCATCATCGTCTCGGGCGAGTCCGGCGCCGGGAAGACCGTGTCCGCCAAGTACGCCATGCGGTACTTCGCGACGGTCGGCGGCTCCTCGAAGGAGACGCAGGTCGAGAAGAAGGTGCTGGCCTCGTCGCCCATCATGGAGGCCATCGGCAACGCGAAGACTACCCGCAACGACAATTCGTCGAGGTTCGGCAAGTTCATCGAGATACAGTTCAACAAGAGCTATCACATTATCGGCGCCAGCATGCGGACCTACCTGCTCGAGAAGTCCAGGGTCGTGTTTCAGGTGAGATTCGGTAAAAATACTTTTAGTGCGGTAGGAACTTTTAGAAGATTAATTGTTGTTGCATTGATAAAAAAAAATTGAAAAGGGAAGTAGACAGTGAAAACGTTTTAAAATGATTAAATTGTTTCACAACAGTTATAAGAATATTCAAAGCGATTGGCTTGCTGCGACCGCAAATCGGTAATTGTGTTAAACGAACAATAGATTAAGAACAATGATCAAAATTTCGACTACAGTAATCCGATTTGAATTTCGATCTGCAGTGAAAAAACTATTTCGCGTTGTGAAAGGCACCGAACCTATGAATAATTCATTCACCGCGGTCGTAACATACATAAAGCTTACGCGGAGTACAAAGGATTTAAAAGATTAAACTGTTCCTGGGACGGTTGATGAATTACAGTTGCGATATATGGGATGCCATCAAAAGATTATGCAGACAAATTTATAACATTTTTTTTACGTCTCACAGTAATAGTAGATGAAAAATTTCGGAGGATCGTAAAGAAAACAAAAGTGTAATTTTAAATTTGGCCGGAATTTATCCTGCATTATTTGTATTATTATATATATTCAGTTTTGCGGACAAAAATGGCGACAGATTTCTGTTTTTTTTTGTCCAAATTCTTCAGAAATTGACAAAGGTACTTGAACATATTTATTTTTCTCTATTATTTATAATCCCCAGGCACCGGAGGAACGAAACTACCACATATTCTACCAGATGTGCGCTGCGAGGAAGCGCCTGCCGCACCTGCACCTCGACTACCAGGACAACTTCTACTACTTGAACCAGGGCTTCAGCCCGGAAATCGAGGGGATCGACGACCTCGCCTGCTTCGACGATACCATCACGGCCCTAACGATGCTGGGCTTCAATTCCAGGCAGCAGGACGACATGCTCAGGATCCTGGCGGCAGTTCTTCATTTGGGAAACGTCAAGATAAACGGCTACGAGGGCCAGGGCTCCGATGCCGACAGCTGCTTCATTTCCGTCAGTACATTTGTTTGTTATATGGAGCTGTTAATTATTTTGTTCGATTTAGCATTAAAAGAATTGGGGTTTATCTTTCGATTGTTGCGTTTGCTATCTCATTATTTGGCGTACGCTGATCATCGTACGCTGTCGATTCATTCACTCAGAAATGTAAACAGAAGGATGTAATCAAGACGTGAATGTCAACTTTATTACTTATTATTTCTCTTATACTGTGCAACCCCTATTTTGGTTAAAAAATAGTGTTGTATTACTGAATAGAGTTTTATGGCCTGGAGTTAGATTCTTAAAAGCAGTGCTTATGCAAGAACATTTTTGTTCAAAAAATTATTTGTTTTAGTTTATCAACCTGGCAGTACTGCAACTACTATGGTTGAAAATAATAATTAATAGTTATTATTTTTTTAACAGTAGTTCACAATTAGCATATATAATTAATTTGTTAGTAAATTCCTCTGATGCTACTTCGAATAAGTAAAAGTTCAACGTACATCAAAACGTTATCTTACCGTTTGGTCACCTCAACCAATATCAAAGGTTCTAAAAACCATCATTCTCCTCAACAGCCCACCGACAGGCACCTCCTGATTGTAACCGAGTTGCTGGGCCTGGACCCCCAAGCGATGCACAAATCGCTGTGCAACCGCAAGATCGTCTCGATGCGCGAGGTGATCCTGAAACCGATGAACACGGAGCAGGCCATCGGCGCGAGGGACGCTCTGGCCAAGCACGTCTACGCCGAGCTCTTCAACTGGATCGTCGCGCACATCAACGCCTCGCTCCAGTCAACCGCCAAGGTTCAATGCTTCATCGGCGTCCTCGACATCTACGGCTTTGAGACTTTCGAGATCAACTCCTTCGAGCAGTTTTGCATCAACTACGCAAACGAGAAACTGCAGCAGCAGTTCAACCAGCACGTATTCAAGCTCGAGCAGGAGGAGTACTTGAAGGAGGAGATCGAATGGACATTTATTGATTTCTATGACAATCAGCCGTGCATCGATCTCATTGAGACCAAGTTGGGGGTGCTAGATTTGTTGGATGAAGAGTGTCGGGTGAGTTCTCGTTCTGTCTAGTTTATGCCATGAAAAGAAAATGCTTCTATGAACTTTTATTGGATTTTATAAATGAGGCAATTTGTTGTAAATAATAAAAAAATTAAAGTTTATTAATAATATATATTAAGAACAAATTTTTATGTTTTGGCAGATGCCAAAAGGATCGGACAGTTCCTGGGCGGAAAAATTGTATTCCAAATGTGCAAAATCGAAGCACTTCGAAAAGCCACGATTTGGTACATCGGCTTTTCTCATTCATCACTTTGCAGACCTCGTTCAATATGAAACTGCTGGATTTCTAGAGAAAAACAGAGATACGGTTATAGAGGAACAAATCGACGTTCTAAGAAGCAGCGGAGTAAGCCACTGAGAAATTTTTCTTCATTATTGATGTTATTACACGAAAGTAATAAAGTAACGTGGATGATTTTTGCTTTTTGCAGAATGGTTTGCTGAAAAAATTGTTTTTGGAAGAAGACCCAAAGTTGTCCGTGCCACATGGTAGGATCAAAGTGTCTACTACAAAACAAACAGCACCGGCACCTACGAAAAATAAGAAAACGGTTTGTAACATCACTAATTGGTCTAAAAAACATTGTCTTTCGCTTACCAATTTTTTTACCGTATACAAATTATTTTACTAAATAATAAAATTAAAATTCAATCTTAACACTCAGACTTTGATCTAAATAATTCTAGACTCATCAATACGCCCTCAATCAATTTTCATCTTAAAACTATCATTTACATACTAACTTACTCAACTTCGAAAAAATCTCTGCCAGGTCGGTTCGCAATTCCGCGACTCCCTAAACCTGCTGATGAGTACGCTAAACGCAACGACGCCGCACTACGTGCGCTGTATCAAGCCGAACGACACAAAGGAATCGTTCGAGTACAATCCGACACGAGCGGTGCAGCAACTAAGGGCCTGTGGGGTCCTCGAGACGATCCGCATCTCAGCCGCAGGCTTTCCCAGCCAAAGGACCTACGCCGAATTCTTCAACCGCTACAGATGCCTGTGCAGGTTCAAGGATATACGGAGAGATGATCTCAAGGAAACTTGCCGCAGAATTCTTGCGACATATATTAAGGTGAGATGAGTGGTAGTTTTGGAATGAATGAAGGAAACAACAATTATGATTCAATCATTTATTATTGAATATTGATTTTCGATACCAATTTGAAACAAAAAATGCCACCATTTAATTAGTACTTTGCCCATTGATTATAGACGCATAAGTTACAATATTATTTAAAACTTTCTTTTTAGGACAACGACAAATTCAAGTTCGGCAAATCGAAAGTGCTCTTTCGGGCAGGGCAGGTGGCCTACCTGGAGAAGATTCGGGCGGACAAGCAGCGCGACGCGTGTCTAGTGATCCAGAAGACAGTGCGGGGTTTCCTGGCGGCGCGACACTACCGGCAGATCCGCAGAGCGGTGCTGGGCCTGCAGCGGTACGGTCGAGGTTGCCTGGCCCGGCGGAGGGCCCAGGCGATTCGCGAGCACCGCGCGGCCGTCAAGATCCAGGCTTGTGCCAGGGGATGGCTTCAGAGAAGGAAGTACCAAGCTATCCGGAAGACAGCTATTGGTCTGCAAACGTTCGGTAGGGGCCTTTTGGCGAGGAGGCGGTTCAAGATGATGCAGGACGTCGCTGCCGTTATCAAGATTCAGAGGTCAGTTTCATTGTTTTGTTTGCCGAGACTTGTTGACTGAGACCTTTTGTCTCTGTTCCATTTGGCTTTACTTGAAGGTTATTTACTTAGATTTAAATTTATAGAAGTTAAAAGGTCCAGTTTAAAAAGTATAAGTTTAAGCTTATTCCTAAGATTCGAGAATAAAATAAAATCCAAAATTGATAGGATGACTGGTATTTTTGGTTGATCATACAAAGTTCTATAAGCTCAAAAACAAATTGACTATTTTAATCTCTTTTTTTTTACTCTTCCTATAATCATAAAGTCATTGCTGTGACATTATGATCAAAAAAGCAATAAAAAATGATGAGCTAATAATTAACTTTTAAATTGACTTGCAAGAAAAAAATACTCAATGTAAGTAGATTATATCCAGCTTAGTAAGCCAAATTCTAATTCTTTCTTAATTGTCTGTCACATAATATTGTCAACAACCGATTGGTATATTAACTAACTATTTTTAAAAATTCCTTCGACACTCATCCCAATTTTCAAAAAATCCATCACCACACTATCCTTGGCTGCAGGTACGCTCGTGGTTACCTGGTACGTCGCGCCTACAAACGAAGGATACGCAACATCGTGATCGTACAGTGTTGTGTGCGCAAGTTCTTGGCCAAGAGGGTCTTCCGGCGGCTGAAGGCCGAGGCTCGGAGCGTCGAGCACGTCAAGTCGCTCAACAAGGGACTCGAGATGAAGATCATCAACCTGCAGCACAAGATCAATGAATTAGTAAGGTTGCATTTGTCCGCTCGATCGGCTGCCTTATCTTCGAGTCTGCTCGGGGCTTTTAGATCTCTGCTCGCTGCTCTTGTTTCGATTGTTCATGCTGCTTTTACGTTACGTATTTAGTGTGTAGATCGATTTAACAATGCTTGTCCATATTGTTGTTTGTGTATAGTCGTCTTTTTGTTTTCTTTTTTGCCCTAGTTAAGTTATAAAGTGTGTACATATTTTGAGAAAATTTAGAGTACTAATTAGTGGATTTTAAATTTTGTCTGGAATTTAAGATACCGTTTTTTTGTATGCTTTTATTTTGTACAGTAGAAACTAAATTGAAACAAAGATGATTTTTCTTTCTCTTTCCAAGTTTTTCAAAAATTTTAAAGTACCTAATAATATTCTTGTAGATATTAATCAGCCTTTAATCCTAATAATTCATGTTTAAATAAAACCGTAGATATAGATTAACATATATTCTAAATAAACTACGTAACAAAGGAAATTTTACTAGTGGTTCTACTCCGTGCCGAACTAGGTCCTGCACGCCAATGTTCGTCCGGACTACATATTGATTAACTAATCAGGGACATAAGGAAATGTGGAGATTTGAAATAATCAGCTAAAACAAAGTCGATTTTGCCTATATTAATTATAAAATAACTATATTAATTATAAAATAATACAAAGTAAAGAAAAAAAAGTTTATAATTTTGCCGTCGTTCGAGTTCGGGATTGGAGACCGCTCCAGTTATCCTCGCTCAGTACACGAGGACTCATCAGGAGGTGGTCGTCCGACTCATTTTCAGCCGCACTGTTGAATACTTACAAGTAGAGAGAAAGAGCGCTTCCTCTCTTCTCATGCCGCTTGCTTTTCGTGACGTGCAGTGGATACTTTATGAATTAATATAATTATGAATTAATATAATTTATGAATTAATATAATGAAAACTTACGGCGCGGCACAACTAACACAGAAATTTCTGAAAAATTTATTAATGTAAAAGTATTTGATTTATTACTTTAATGTACAGGCAAAAATAATATGACTTACAGCTTTTGCTCAAAGCCGAAATTCTGAAATTTAGTAACTTTATTAAATTATTTATTTGCTTATAAATGTGATGCTTGCATTAACTGAAGATTCATTTATTGTAGCGAACTTTTTTTAAAAGCTTCCTAAAAATTAAAGGCATTATTTAATTTTTATATAGATGTTTAATTTTTTGTTTTTAATTATTCTTTATTTTATAGACTATGTTAAAAGACATAAGCTTCTTGTTTGGCATTCTTTGAAATAAGCAACTTATTATTTATCAGCTGATTTTATTCATTCATTTATGCTTTAAATACTTATTTTTTTACGTGTTCTCTGTGAAACATATTCTATATTGATATTCCATAAGTATAATGGCACATATAAAAAAATCTCGGCAAAAACATGCCAGTTAAATCGATTACCTCGAGTCACAACACGAAACACTGTAAAAATTCAAGAAATTCAATCACACAAAATTGATTCGTTTGACTCCCTCAACCTCTGCATGACGAGCGAGGGAGTTAATCGAAGATAAGGCATGTGCATGTTTACCACCTGCGCCAACTATCGGAATTCTAACGCCTCCCTAAAGAGAAAACCGACCTGTCCTATGTGCAGACGAAGGAGAATCAGCATTATAAGACGGTACAGCTGGAGCTGGGCGAGATGAAGATTAAACTTGAAGGCTACAAGGCTTTTGAGAACGAGAACAAGAAGCTCAATGGACTGCTCCTGGAGAAGGAGAAGGAGCTAAAAACTTTGCAGAAGACTATCGAGGATCAGCAAAATGAAAAAAAGGATCTGCTTCAGGTGAATTTAATGATAGAAATTTCTTTTGTTGGTAAACTGTCGGTCAATATAGCGTGCTAAGTCTAAATATTTACATATCAAGACTATAAATAGAAAAACATCATACGAAACCCTTTAAAGCTCTTAAATTTTCAGTCTAATCTAGTACATTTAACTACGATTAAACTTAAAATTTTTTTAAATCATTATTATTTTCATTATTCTTTTTATTATTATTTGTTTTAAATTATTTCAATTTAAAAGCCCACTTTCTATCATGATAAACATAAATGACAATTTATTTATAATCAAATTAGTTATAAGAAATCGCCAAGTAATTACGGTACATAAGTTGAAATCAAAATCAAAATTTAAGTGCCTAAAGAAACCAATTCTCTCCTCAGGCAAACGCCCGCAAACTCGCGGACAAGGATGCGGAGAACAAGCGACTCGTCGAGGAGAACGAGAAGTTGCGCGCGGAGCTGGCGACGTCGCAGGAGAAGATGCGCAGCAACGAGCGCGGCGTGGAGGCGGACATCAAGTCACGGTTGGAGCGTGAAAAAGACCTGCTACTGCTGGATCAGGACCAGGACAGAGGTGCATACCAACGCCTCCTCAAGGAGTACCACGAGCTCGAGCAACGTGCCGAGATGCTCGAACAGAAGCTCGCTCTACACGCACCTGGACACTCCAGGAGTCTTAGCAATGCATCTAGTGGCAGTGGACAGATCGCTGTCACCGAACTTGCTCAAGATGACCAGAATATTGTGAGTATTGTTATTCGGATAAAAATAAAAAGAAGATTTGACGTCGGTTTTATAAAAATTTATTTACAGTTTTTTACTAAAAGTATTTTTATAAATTTATAAAATTTGCTTAAAGTTGATTGCTCAAATAAAGTTAAATTTTTAAATCTTAATGTATAACTTTACTAACAAATTTGTCAAAACACAAATCAGTAACGTCATACAAGCTTCAACATCCCATTCAATCTTGGTAACTGCAAACTAATCGTCCAGCTTAATCGTATAAACTCCTCTCTCCTTCATAGGACTTTGGCTACGGTTCGGTAAGATCGACGGCTTCATCGAGCACGCCGTACTCGCGGGTCGAGACGATCGACTGGAACCAACAGCAGCAGCGTTCAGACTCTCCAACGGAGGGCACGCCGCAAAAGTCACCGCGCGAGACCAACGGACCGTCGCATGCGCCCGTCGACGTTGGACTGGTGCTCAAACTCCAACAAAAGCTCAAAGACGTCGAGAAGGAAAACGGACGACTCATAAGGATGGTCGAGGATCTGGAACGGGAGCCTTCTGAGGATGCTTCGAGGACCCAGGATACGTTTAGGGTGAGTTGGATTTTATTATGCTTGCAGGGCTATTTTGATTCAACGACTGTTTTATAGTTGCAAGAAATGGAATTGGAAAATGCTCGGTTGAAGAGAGATTTGGGATCGTTAAGGAAGAGTGTCGCGGAGGCTGATTCGGCGGTAGCTCCAAAGACTTTGATAGGTAAAATATATACACTAAACTGTATTTTATGAATGTAATAATAAAAAAGAATCTTTGAATAAAGAGAATCATTTTTCATTTTAGAACAATTCGATGTTCTGGAGGAAGAATTACAAAGAAGACGCGAAGAGTGCATCCAACTGCACAGCGTCCTGGCAGAAAACACGAATCGCATGAAGAGTATCGGGTCGAATTACGGACGTGACGTAGACATCGTCAACGAGGATGGCGAGCTGGTGCTTGCCTTCGAGGCCCAGAAAAAGATCAACAGGTGGGTTGCTTTTAATGCAAAACTCAACCGATCGACGAGAAGAAATGGCTATTTAGTTTCTAAAGTATACTTGAAAACAAACTTAAAGATCAGTACATTTTTTCTCCTTGATTTAAAAATTGAATTAATTAGAAAAATCTGTGTCTAATTAATGTTTTGTGTCCGTTCTATGCATGCACAACGTATTCGATAAATCACATTAGACTTAAGCGAATGAAAAGGGTCTCAGATGATGAGGAGTGAGTTTTTGGTTTTGATCTTGGATATTAATTTTGCTTTGATTTTTGCCTACGTAGGTTTTTGTCACTCCCGTAAAAAACCCTTTCAAGTATTTGGCTAATCAAAGATCATAATCAATCGTTATAACCAAATGATCCTGCTATTTTTAGCCTTCCTTTTTTATGGAGAAGGTTACAATACTTTGTGATACTTTTAGGCAACTGGAGGACGAACTGCAGGCGAAGGAGAGAGAGTGGAAAAGTCAGAGGGACGAGTTCCGCGCGGAAATCGATAGACTGCAGGAGGAGATTCAGAGGCAGCAGAAGCTGCTATCGGTGAATCTTAGTAAATCACCACAAACCCAAACTGAGGCCTACATGCAGCATGAAATTACCAGGCTAACGTCTGAGAATTTGGTAACAGAAATTATAGATAGAGAAAAATTTTCGTTTGTTTTAGTTTATGATTTTTATTTTTACAAAAAAGTTTTATTTTACCAATTTAGTAGAATCAATTGAATAAAAAACAGTGTTATTAAAGTAAGCTAAATTTAGTCCATCCGTTCGATTTTTCAAATTTGATGAGTTTAAAATTTTTTTGAGTTCTTTTCAACTTTTTTATGAAGAATCCACAAAGGTAAACAACGAATTTAAAAAACCGAATAACGAAAATGATGCTCGACTGCTTAACGTATATCAAGTTTATAAACAAAAAAAATAAATGAACATCAGATAATTGATGTAATTTTGAATACACTATCACAATCAATTTTTAATAATGACTGAACGTTATTGCCTGTTTTTAATTGTCGAAAGATTAAATCATAATTCATACTACAAACTGAACAGTGTTAGTAAAGTTTATTTTTAAAGTATAAAGTATCTAATATATAATAATAATTTTAAACAGCTAATGAAATTATATAAATAGTTTTTACTGACGTTATAGTACTGTTCACAGTATAAAAATAATCCATTAATAAAATTTTCTTTTTAACTGAAGGATCTTCAAGAGAAGTACGACAAAATGGCAGAAGAACACAGGAAGCTGAAAAAACAGATAAAGATCCTGCAGAAGCGACTCAAGGATGCAGGCTGTAAGTTTCTTAACCCCAAAAGTCGTTCTTTGTTTGCAATTTTATAATGCTTCAACTTCGTTACTCAAATTAGTCTGTAAGGTTCTTTTTTTACCCGACGTGACTAACACGCTTAAACTTTTCTTTGCGAACGCACACAAAGACGAAGAAGCCGAGGAAGCTAAACCGGATCCGCGCCCGCGTGCAAGTAAACGATCCGGTGAGGGTTTGAAAGCTCCCGCAAAAGGTCACTATCCTATGTAAATTTTACCACGCATTCGATCATGCGATTTTGTGTTTCCCATTTTCAGGTTTTGTTATTCATTTTTACAATAAGTGTTTGAAAGATCATTCTTGATAATTTTCAATTGTATAAAAGTCGTAAGCGCAGTACTTTCATTCATAGTATTTCAGTTGCCTCTCCCAGACGGCAAAACTTTTCCAAATGAATTCTTTTTAAGCAATTTCTGCTTAAAAAGAATTCATTTGGAAA